>JAMPIT010000884.1:14193709-14681209 GCA_026261815.1 Monarcha castaneiventris obscurior
CTGCAGCTGGAAGCACAGGGAAAAAGGGAAGGGAAGGGAGTCCCAGAGAGAATCGCAGAATGCTTGTGGCTGGAAGGGACCCTGCCCATGGGTTAGGATGGCCTGAGGGAGAGACGCCCGTGGCCCAGGGAAGGTGCAAGTGAGACCATGTGAGGGCAACAAACGGATTTCACTGGATGTGCATTTTATTGAGCAAGAAATGGGAGGGATGCGATTCTAGAGGATGTGTGGATGTGTATTTGAATTTGATCTTCTTCTTCTAACTATTTCCTATTTCTTCTTCTTCATCGAAGTGTTCTTCTTCTTCTTTGCCTTCTTCTTCTTCTTTTTAATTACTGCTGCTACTACTCTTGCTTCTTCTTCTTCTTCGTCTTACTCTTATTCTTCTTATTCCTATTTTAATTTTTCTTCTTATTTACAACTACTATTTCTTCTTCTTCTTCTTTATCATATTCTTCTTATTCAAATTAATCTTATTCAATTGTTTTGCTTATGGTTATTCTTCTTCATATTCTTATTGTTTACTACTATTTCTTCTTCTTCCTATTCTACTTCTTCTTCCTATTCTCTTCTTATTCTACTTCCTATTTTTATCATTATTCTATTCCTTTTTCTTCTTTTTCCTATTTAGTACTGCTATTTCTTCATCATTATAATCTTCCCATTCCTATTCATACTCCTATTCCTATTCCTATTCCTATTCGTATTCCTATTCTTATTCCTATTCTTTTTTTTTTCCTGTGTGAGCAGGATTTTTTAATTTTAATTTTTTTTTTGTTTTTTTGTTTGTATTTGTTTTTCTTTTGTTTTAAAGGACTATTTCTTAGACTCACTTCCTTTTGTTGAGTCCAAGTCCTTCAGTCATGTCCGGGGAGGCTCAGATTCAATATCTGAAGCAGTTTTTCCATGGAAGAGGTGCGAGGCC
Source organism: Monarcha castaneiventris obscurior (assembly GCA_026261815.1). NCBI lineage: Eukaryota > Metazoa > Chordata > Aves > Passeriformes > Monarchidae > Monarcha > Monarcha castaneiventris. The sequence goes on from JAMPIT010000884.1 coordinate 14,194,635, forward strand.
TTGGAAGAAGTTGCCCGGCGCGGCGGTGGTGGAGTCCTTGTCTCTGGAGCGTTGAGGAGCTGTGCGGATGTGGCCCTTGGGGCCGTGGTTTTGGGGCGACGCTGCTGCTGCTGCTGCCAGGGTGCCAGTGGCGCTGGGTGACGGGCAGGGTCTCTTGACACGGCCATGGCTCCCCGGGCTTCCCCGCCGAGCGCGCCGGCAGCCAGGGCGCTGCGTGGGTGCTGTCTGGGGCTGGCCACGGCGGTGACTTTGGGTGCTGGGGAGATGCCCCTGGCACGGCCCAAAGCAGCCGGGGCAGCTCAGGCTGCGGGGCCTGTCCAGGCCAAGGCCGCCCGTGTGGCTCCCGGGGGCCCGCGCAGGCCCCGGCCCGGCCGCCATCTGCAGGCCCGGGCTGGCGCGGGCGCTACTCCTGCGTCCGTGGGGCCAGGCAGCGGCAGCGGAACAGCGCCCGCAGCGCTCGCAGCGCCCGCCTGAGGCGGCCGGGCCGTTTGCTGGGGGCAGCCGGCTGCGGAGCCGAGGGGCTGCGGGGGCTGTGCGGAGCAGGCCCCGGCTCCTGCCAGGCCAAGATGGGAGAAGCCGGGGGTTCCGTGGGGGCTTGGCCTGGCAGCGGGGGACGCGAGGCACAGAGCGGCTCCTGTGCACGCTGCTCGACCCAGGCCTCCCGCGGGATGGGCGCTGCTGCCAGGCTTCGGCGCCGCACTTCTTCGTGCAGCTCGATGAGGCTGATTCCGTCCCAGGAGGCGTCCTTCTGCAGCGACGGTGCAATCTTGACGCAGAAGATGCGCGTGTATTCGGTGCCATCTTCCTGGATGGAAACCTCCTGGTAGACGTACTCTTGCCATTCGCTGAGTTCAGCGTGGCACGGCTCCGGCTCGATGCTGTCATCCCGGTCACAGAGGTCTTGGGAGCTGGTGGCCTGTCCTTGGGGCAGCTCGAGCTTTGCCACACCTCGGCACTCTGGGGACTGCTCCAGCTGGGTGTGGTAGTCGCCATCCTCGATGCCTCCAATTGAGGTCCCGTCCTCGCCCCCTTTCTCTGCCCTTTCTGCCTCCTCCTGCTGCTCGTTACGGCTCTGCACTCCCAGCGGGCTGGACGAGGGGCTGGGGGGGCAGCAGGGGCTGCGTGCGGCAGGGCCCAGGCTCTGTGCCCCCGCTGATGGCACCTCCTCGCTTGGGGCAGGAGAACAGGGCTGCTGCTTCTGGCTGCTCTCGCTTCCTTCGCCCTGCTGAGACAACGTCGGGTCACTCACCACTTCTTCCCCTTGGGCCCCTTCCCACGCGCACAGCTCCTGGGGCTGAACGTCGCTCCGCTGGGCAGGCTCGGCTTCCATTCCGGGTTTCCTGGCCTCCTCTTTGATGGCAAAGGGCCCCTCCTCCTCTTCAGCCTCTTGCTGTGGCCAGACTGAGGCACTCTGTGCCCCCACCAAGTGCCAGCTCAGGGTCTGCTCTTGTGGCCCGCTGGGCACAGGGGTGGGTGGCTGGGAGGAGTTGGGCTTTGCCTTGTCCTCTTCCATGTCTCAGCTGCTGTAGCACAGAAGGATCGCGGGAGCTGCTTCCTTCTGCGACAGTGGCTCTCACCGGACTGGGCACTGCAAGGTTCTGCGCCCCTTGGATACCCTCAGCCGGGGCAGGGCTCTGTGATGTCACAAGGGTCTCTGGGCACCACCATGCTGCGCACGGCCAAGGGCCCTGACACCACGCGCCTGTGTCACAAAGGGCCGCCCCCGGCGCCCCTTCCTTCAGCAGCCGAGGCTGCTGGAAGTAGCACTAAGCAGGCCCTGGCCTTGGGCCCTATGCTGGTTTTGGCCAAAATCTAGCAATATATCCTCTGGGAGAAAGTCAGCTTACAACTAGCCTTCCCCCCACTGGGTTCGGGGAAAAATGTCCTCGAAGGAAAGTGAAGGAGATAAAACCTATTTATTAACAAACACACAGGAAAAGGATAATTATACTAAACAGTAAAACCCTCACTATAACGAGAAAAACCTGGGAAGAAATTAGAGACCTCTTGTAGGTGTGGTCCCTCCTTCTCGGAGCTGGCATGGGGGGTGGCCTTAGGCCCCCTCCGGGCCTGAAGAAAAGTTCTCCTGATGTGTTCTGATGTTGAAACAGTCCAGAAGAGGAAAAAAGGAAAAAAACACACAGTTCCAGGAAACATGCCAGAGAAAAAGGGAAGGGAAAAAAACCCCAAATAGCTGGCTGAAGAGACAGGCACGGGTGCTCCCTCCGTGCTACCGCCGCCAGAGAACGCAGAGCAGTCTCCATCTCTGTGTCCTTGGGAACTTGCTTTGAAAAGTTCATTTGTTTTTTCCTCCCCTCTCAAGCTCAGTTTAAAGGCACAAAATTAAATTTTTGGCATAGAGCCGTGAGAGTGGATACACACCATAGAGTCAGCCCAAGACAGGCCCTGGTAGCCCTCGGGCTCAGTGAGGCTTTGGCCACGGTGCCGCTCAGCAGCCCAATCCCCACCCTGCAGAGCCCTGGCTTTGGCGGGTGGGCTACTCAGGGCACGAGCCATTGGCCAGCTGGACGCAGCCAGGGGCTGGTGGGCGCTGGCTCCATGCGCAGCTGCAGGCCGGGGACGAGGGGTGTCCCTCAGGGCTGTGCCTGGGCCCTGGGGCTCTTGGGTGGCGTCCCCAAAGGCACAGGCAGGGGATGGAGCTCCCCCTGGGCGCGTTTGCAGGGGCCGGGGAGCTGAGTGTGGCAGGGGCACCATGGCAGGGTTTGGCCGTGCACGGGGAGCTGGGCAAGCTTGAGAAGTGGCACCACGAGAAGCTTACGAGGTCTCCCAAGGCCAAGTGCTGGGTGCTGCACCCGGCCCAGGGCGATCCCCGAGTCCCGGATTCCCGCAAGCCGGAAGAGACCTTCCTATCCCTCAGTTTGGCGCTGCCCCCCCGGCCGCTCCCAGCGCCTCCAGAAGCAGCACTTGGCTGGGCCTTGGACCTTCCCGCTGCCCTTGCCCACTTCCAGCAGGGCTGGCCCAAGGGGAGCACCCCCAGCCCGTGCCTCTGCCCCACAGCCCCGTGGGCAGCGTGTCCGGCCACCCTGGCTGGGCTCCAGTGGGGAATGTCCTTGCAGCAGAAAGTGCCGGAAAGAGCCCAGGGCCAAAGAGTCTCTCCCCTGCTGGCACTGCTTCTTCACAGCATTAAAATATTCCAGTGCTGGAGTGGGCTGATGGGGGTCTCCCCATCGCACCCAAAAAGAAGCTGATGGTTGGGTATTATTTGAGAATTTCTCTCTAGTTGAGCCTGCCAGGGGGTTATTTGCAGGGAGAAGCGGATACAATAAATACCACGATGCCTCCTCCAGGGTCTCTGTGTGTTTCAGCACTCTTGGGCTTTCTTGGCACTTCTCAAATGAAAAGAAATTCTCGGGGCAGCAGCAATTTTACCTCTCACCATAAAATACTGCTACAAAAGTTGGTTTTCCAGTGCATCCAGCTCTTACTGTGGGTATCCTGGTACGTGAGGAATTCGACATCCTTTTCTGTAGCCACGGTGTCCTCGTGCATCACCCAGATGTGCTGTTTGCATCCTGAGGGGGCACTGAATATCAGCTCCTGCTCTGTGTGCTGCTGTGGTGTCAGGCAAAGTTCTGGCACTGTTCCCCATCCTCTGAGTATTCCTTTCCTTCAATAAATTCTACCAAGCCTTGTCTTTAGAGTGCTGCAAGGCTGGGCAAAAAGGGGCACTTTGCTGGGGGAGAGCAGGGCAGGAGAGGCCTTCAGTGGCCTGGCAAAGATACTCAGAGTTTTTGTTGGTTTCCATATGCAAAAGGATTCCCCTTCCTCAGAGATACGGAGTGATGCTCTTTGCCGTGTGCTCTTTGGTCTCCTGCCTTCCTTTGCCTGTTCTTTTTCCCTCCCAGTGTCTCCCTTTAGCCAGGGCCGCTCCAGGCCAAAGACCCTCCCCTGATGTTTGGATTTTTTCCCCAATCCAGGAGCTAAACCAGCCCTGGATGAAGTGACGGAGGCTGGCAGTGAAATGTCACTGTAAGATCTTGCTCCACTTGGGTTTCAGCCCCTTCAGAGCTTTGCCTTGAAGGGCAGGAACATCTTTTCCTGGCTGGCAACTGGAATTGCAGCCCATGGCAGGGCGGGCCCTGGGTCCCAGAGGGGCAGTGCCGAGGCTGCCAGGCTGCTGCTCCTGCCGTGCCTCCCCCGGGAGCTGTGCAGGGCCAGGGGACAAGGTCCAGCAGCCGGGTGGGCTCCCGGAGCAGACAGCAAAGGCTGCTTTGCTGCACGTTCTGCAGCTGGAAGCACAGGGAAAAAGGGAAGGGAAGGGAGTCCCAGAGAGAATCGCAGAATGCTTGTGGCTGGAAGGGACCCTGCCCATGGGTTAGGATGGCCTGAGGGAGAGACGCCCGTGGCCCAGGGAAGGTGCAAGTGAGACCATGTGAGGGCAACAAACGGATTTCACTGGATGTGCATTTTATTGAGCAAGAAATGGGAGGGATGCGATTCTAAAGGATGTGTGGATGTGTATTTGAATTTGATCTTCTCCTTCTAACTATTTCCTATTTCTTCTTCTTCATCGAAGTCTTCTCCATCTTCTTTGCCTTCTTCATTCTTCTTTTTAATGACTGCTGCTACTACTCTTGCTTCTTCTCCTTCTTCCTCTTACTCCCATTCTTCTTATTCCTATTTTAATTTTTCTTCTTATTTACTACTAGAATTTCTTCTTCTTCTTCCTTATCATATTCTTCTTATTCTAATTAATCTTATTCACTTGTTTTGCTTATGGTTATTCTTTTTCATATTCTTACTGTTTACTACTATTTCTTCTTCTTCCTATTCTCTTCTTATTCTACTTCCTATTTTTATCATTATTCTACTCCTTTTTCTTCTTCTTCCTATTTACTACTGCTATTTCTTCATCATTATAATCTTCTTATTCCTATTCGTATTCCCATTCCTATTCGTATTCCTAATCCTATTCTTTTTTTTTTCCTGTGTGAGCAGGATTTTTTAATTTTTAAATTTTTTTGGGGTTTTTTTGGTTTGTTTTTGTTTTTGTTTTGTTTTGAAGGACTATTTCTTAAACTCACTTCCATTTCTTGAGTCCAAGTCCTTCAGTTCTGTCCGGGGAGGCTCAGATTCAATATCTGAAGCAGTTTTTCCATGGAAGAGGCATGAGGTGTCGGAAGAAGTTGCCCGGGGCGGCGGTGGTGGAGTCCTTGTCTCTGGAGCATTGAGGAGCTGTGCGGATGTGGCCCTTGGGGCCGTGGTTTTGGGGCGACGCTGCTGCTGCTGCTGCCAGGGTGCCAGTGGCGCTGGGTGACGGGCAGGGTCTCTTGACACGGCCATGGCTCCCCGGGCTTCCCCGCCGAGCGCGCCGGCAGCCAGGGCGCTGCGTGGGTGCTGTCTGGGGCTGGCCACGGCGGTGACTTTGGGTGCTGGGGAGATGCCCCTGGCACGGCCCAAAGCAGCCGGGGCAGCTCAGGCTGCGGGGCCTGTCCAGGCCAAGGCCGCCCGTGTGGCTCCTGGGGGCCCGCGCAGGCCCCGGCCCGGCCGCCATCTGCAGGCCCGGGCTGGCGCGGGCGCTACTCCTGCGTCCGTGGGGCCAGGCAGCGGCAGCGGAACAGCGCCCGCAGCGCTCGCAGCGCCCGCCTGAGGCGGCCGGGCCGTTTGCTGGGGGCAGCCGGCTGCGGAGCCGAGGGGCTGCGGGGGCTGTGCGGAGCAGGCCCCGGCTCCTGCCAGGCCAAGATGGGAGAAGCCGGGGGTTCCGTGGGGGCTTGGCCTGGCAGCGGGGGACGCGAGGCACAGAGCGGCTCCTGTGCACGCTGCTCGACCCAGGCCTCCCGCGGGATGGGCGCTGCTGCCAGGCTTCGGCGCCGCACTTCTTCGTGCAGCTCGATGAGGCTGATTCCGTCCCAGGAGGCGTCCTTCTGCAGCGACGGTGCAATCTTGACGCAGAAGATGCGCGTGTATTCGGTGCCATCTTCCTGGATGGAAACCTCCTGGTAGACGTACTCTTGCCATTCGCTGAGTTCAGCGTGGCACGGCTCCGGCTCGATGCTGTCATCCCGGTCACAGAGGTCTTGGGAGCTGGTGGCCTGTCCTTGGGGCAGCTCGAGCTTTGCCACACCTCGGCACTCTGGGGACTGCTCCAGCTGGGTGTGGTAGTCGCCATCCTCGATGCCTCCAATTGAGGTCCCGTCCTCGCCCCCTTTCTCTGCCCTTTCTGCCTCCTCCTGCTGCTCGTTACGGCTCTGCACTCCCAGCGGGCTGGACGAGGGGCTGGGGGGGCAGCAGGGGCTGCGTGCGGCAGGGCCCAGGCTCTGTGCCCCCGCTGATGGCACCTCCTCGCTTGGGGCAGGAGAACAGGGCTGCTGCTTCTGGCTGCTCTCGCTTCCTTCGCCCTGCTGAGACAACGTCGGGTCACTCACCACTTCTTCCCCTTGGGCCCCTTCCCACGCGCACAGCTCCTGGGGCTGAACGTCGCTCCGCTGGGCAGGCTCGGCTTCCATTCCGGGTTTCCTGGCCTCCTCTTTGATGGCAAAGGGCCCCTCCTCCTCTTCAGCCTCTTGCTGTGGCCAGACTGAGGCACTCTGTGCCCCCACCAAGTGCCAGCTCAGGGTCTGCTCTTGTGGCCCGCTGGGCACAGGGGTGGGTGGCTGGGAGGAGTTGGGCTTTGCCTTGTCCTCTTCCATGTCTCAGCTGCTGTAGCACAGAAGGATCGCGGGAGCTGCTTCCTTCTGCGACAGTGGCTCTCACCGGACTGGGCACTGCAAGGTTCTGCGCCCCTTGGATACCCTCAGCCGGGGCAGGGCTCTGTGATGTCACAAGGGTCTCTGGGCACCACCATGCTGCGCACGGCCAAGGGCCCTGACACCACGCGCCTGTGTCACAAAGGGCCGCCCCCGGCGCCCCTTCCTTCAGCAGCCGAGGCTGCTGGAAGTAGCACTAAGCAGGCCCTGGCCTTGGGCCCTATGCTGGTTTTGGCCAAAATCTAGCAATATATCCTCTGGGAGAAAGTCAGCTTACAACTAGCCTTCCCCCCACTGGGTTCGGGGAAAAATGTCCTCGAAGGAAAGTGAAGGAGATAAAACCTATTTATTAACAAACACACAGGAAAAGGATAATTATACTAAACAGTAAAACCCTCACTATAACGAGAAAAACCTGGGAAGAAATTAGAGACCTCTTGTAGGTGTGGTCCCTCCTTCTCGGAGCTGGCATGGGGGGTGGCCTTAGGCCCCCTCCGGGCCTGAAGAAAAGTTCTCCTGATGTGTTCTGATGTTGAAACAGTCCAGAAGAGGAAAAAAGGAAAAAAACACACAGTTCCAGGAAACATGCCAGAGAAAAAGGGAAGGGAAAAAAACCCCAAATAGCTGGCTGAAGAGACAGGCACGGGTGCTCCCTCCGTGCTACCGCCGCCAGAGAACGCAGAGCAGTCTCCATCTCTGTGTCCTTGGGAACTTGCTTTGAAAAGTTCATTTGTTTTTTCCTCCCCTCTCAAGCTCAGTTTAAAGGCACAAAATTAAATTTTTGGCATAGAGCCGTGAGAGTGGATACACACCATAGAGTCAGCCCAAGACAGGCCCTGGTAGCCCTCGGGCTCAGTGAGGCTTTGGCCACGGTGCCGCTCAGCAGCCCAATCCCCACCCTGCAGAGCCCTGGCTTTGGCGGGTGGGCTACTCAGGGCACGAGCCATTGGCCAGCTGGACGCAGCCAGGGGCTGGTGGGCGCTGGCTCCATGCGCAGCTGCAGGCCGGGGACGAGGGGTGTCCCTCAGGGCTGTGCCTGGGCCCTGGGGCTCTTGGATGGCGTCCCCAAAGGCACAGGCAGGGGATGGAGCTCCCCCTGGGCGCGTTTGCAGGGGCCGGGGAGCTGAGTGTGGCAGGGGCACCATGGCAGGGTTTGGCCGTGCACGGGGAGCTGGGCAAGCTTGAGAAGTGGCACCACGAGAAGCTTACGAGGTCTCCCAAGGCCAAGTGCTGGGTGCTGCACCCGGCCCAGGGCGATCCCCGAGTCCCGGATTCCCGCAAGCCGGAAGAGACCTTCCTATCCCTCAGTTTGGCGCTGCCCCCCCGGCCGCTCCCAGCGCCTCCAGAAGCAGCACTTGGCTGGGCCTTGGACCTTCCCGCTGCCCTTGCCCACTTCCAGCAGGGCTGGCCCAAGGGGAGCACCCCCAGCCCGTGCCTCTGCCCCACAGCCCCGTGGGCAGCGTGTCCGGCCACCCTGGCTGGGCTCCAGTGGGGAATGTCCTTGCAGCAGAAAGTGCCGGAAAGAGCCCAGGGCCAAAGAGTCTCTCCCCTGCTGGCACTGCTTCTTCACAGCATTAAAATATTCCAGTGCTGGAGTGGGCTGATGGGGGTCTCCCCATCGCACCCAAAAAGAAGCTGATGGTTGGGTATTATTTGAGAATTTCTCTCTAGTTGAGCCTGCCAGGGGGTTATTTGCAGGGAGAAGCGGATACAATAAATACCACGATGCCTCCTCCAGGGTCTCTGTGTGTTTCAGCACTCTTGGGCTTTCTTGGCACTTCTCAAATGAAAAGAAATTCTCGGGGCAGCAGCAATTTTACCTCTCACCATAAAATACTGCTACAAAAGTTGGTTTTCCAGTGCATCCAGCTCTTACTGTGGGTATCCTGGTACGTGAGGAATTCGACATCCTTTTCTGTAGCCACGGTGTCCTCGTGCATCACCCAGATGTGCTGTTTGCATCCTGAGGGGGCACTGAATATCAGCTCCTGCTCTGTGTGCTGCTGTGGTGTCAGGCAAAGTTCTGGCACTGTTCCCCATCCTCTGAGTATTCCTTTCCTTCAATAAATTCTACCAAGCCTTGTCTTTAGAAAGTGCTGCAAGGCTGGGCAAAAAGGGGCACTTTGCTGGGGGAGAGCAGGGCAGGAGAGGCCTTCAGTGGCCTGGCAAAGATACTCAGAGTTTTTGTTGGTTTCCATATGCAAAAGGATTCCCCTTCCTCAGAGATACGGAGTGATGCTCTTTGCCGTGTGCTCTTTGGTCTCCTGCCTTCCTTTGCCTGTTCTTTTTCCCTCCCAGTGTCTCCCTTTAGCCAGGGCCGCTCCAGGCCAAAGACCCTCCCCTGATGTTTGGATTTTTTCCCCAATCCAGGAGCTAAACCAGCCCTGGATGAAGTGACGGAGGCTGGCAGTGAAATGTCACTGTAAGATCTTGCTCCACTTGGGTTTCAGCCCCTTCAGAGCTTTGCCTTGAAGGGCAGGAACATCTTTTCCTGGCTGGCAACTGGAATTGCAGCCCATGGCAGGGCGGGCCCTGGGTCCCAGAGGGGCAGTGCCGAGGCTGCCAGGCTGCTGCTCCTGCCGTGCCTCCCCCGGGAGCTGTGCAGGGCCAGGGGACAAGGTCCAGCAGCCGGGTGGGCTCCCGGAGCAGACAGCAAAGGCTGCTTTGCTGCACGTTCTGCAGCTGGAAGCACAGGGAAAAAGGGAAGGGAAGGGAGTCCCAGAGAGAATCGCAGAATGCTTGTGGCTGGAAGGGACCCTGCCCATGGGTTAGGATGGCCTGAGGGAGAGACGCCCGTGGCCCAGGGAAGGTGCAAGTGAGACCATGTGAGGGCAACAAACGGATTTCACTGGATGTGCATTTTATTGAGCAAGAAATGGGAGGGATGCGATTCTAAAGGATGTGTGGATGTGTATTTGAATTTGATCTTCTCCTTCTAACTATTTCCTATTTCTTCTTCTTCATCGAAGTCTTCTCCATCTTCTTTGCCTTCTTCATTCTTCTTTTTAATGACTGCTGCTACTACTCTTGCTTCTTCTCCTTCTTCCTCTTACTCCCATTCTTCTTATTCCTATTTTAATTTTTCTTCTTATTTACTACTAGAATTTCTTCTTCTTCTTCCTTATCATATTCTTCTTATTCTAATTAATCTTATTCACTTGTTTTGCTTATGGTTATTCTTTTTCATATTCTTACTGTTTACTACTATTTCTTCTTCTTCCTATTCTCTTCTTATTCTACTTCCTATTTTTATCATTATTCTACTCCTTTTTCTTCTTCTTCCTATTTACTACTGCTATTTCTTCATCATTATAATCTTCTTATTCCTATTCGTATTCCCATTCCTATTCGTATTCCTAATCCTATTCTTTTTTTTTTTTCCTGTGTGAGCAGGATTTTTTAATTTTTAAATTTTTTTGGGGTTTTTTTGGTTTGTTTTTGTTTTTGTTTTGTTTTGAAGGACTATTTCTTAAACTCACTTCCATTTCTTGAGTCCAAGTCCTTCAGTTCTGTCCGGGGAGGCTCAGATTCAATATCTGAAGCAGTTTTTCCATGGAAGAGGCATGAGGTGTCGGAAGAAGTTGCCCGGGGCGGCGGTGGTGGAGTCCTTGTCTCTGGAGCATTGAGGAGCTGTGCGGATGTGGCCCTTGGGGCCGTGGTTTTGGGGCGACGCTGCTGCTGCTGCTGCCAGGGTGCCAGTGGCGCTGGGTGACGGGCAGGGTCTCTTGACACGGCCATGGCTCCCCGGGCTTCCCCGCCGAGCGTGCCGGCAGCCAGGGCGCTGCGTGGGTGCTGTCTGGGGCTGGCCACGGCGGTGACTTTGGGTGCTGGGGAGATGCCCCTGGCACGGCCCAAAGCAGCCGGGGCAGCTCAGGCTGCGGGGCCTGTCCAGGCCAAGGCCGCCCGTGTGGCTCCCGGGGGCCCGCGCAGGCCCCGGCCCGGCCGCCATCTGCAGGCCCGGGCTGGCGCGGGCGCTACTCCTGCGTCCGTGGGGCCAGGCAGCGGCAGCGGAACAGCGCCCGCAGCGCTCGCAGCGCCCGCCTGAGGCGGCCGGGCCGTTTGCTGGGGGCAGCCGGCTGCGGAGCCGAGGGGCTGCGGGGGCTGTGCGGAGCAGGCCCCGGCTCCTGCCAGGCCAAGATGGGAGAAGCCGGGGGTTCCGTGGGGGCTTGGCCTGGCAGCGGGGGACGCGAGGCACAGAGCGGCTCCTGTGCACGCTGCTCGACCCAGGCCTCCCGCGGGATGGGCGCTGCTGCCAGGCTTCGGCGCCGCACTTCTTCGTGCAGCTCGATGAGGCTGATTCCGTCCCAGGAGGCGTCCTTCTGCAGCGACGGTGCAATCTTGACGCAGAAGATGCGCGTGTATTCGGTGCCATCTTCCTGGATGGAAACCTCCTGGTAGACGTACTCTTGCCATTCGCTGAGTTCAGCGTGGCACGGCTCCGGCTCGATGCTGTCATCCCGGTCACAGAGGTCTTGGGAGCTGGTGGCCTGTCCTTGGGGCAGCTCGAGCTTTGCCACACCTCGGCACTCTGGGGACTGCTCCAGCTGGGTGTGGTAGTCGCCGTCCTCGATGCCTCCAACTGAGGTCCCGTTCTCGCCCCCTTTCTCTGCCCTTTCTGCCTCCTCCTGCTGCCCGTTACGGCTCTGCACTCCCAGCGGGCTGGACGAGGGGCTGGGGGGGCAGCAGGGGCTGCGTGCGGCAGGGCCCAGGCTCTGTGCCCCCGCTGATGGCACCTCCTCGCTGGGGGCAGGAGAACAGGGCTGCTGCTTCTGGCTGCTCTCGCTTCCTTCACCCTGGTGGCAGAGCTTGGGGTCACTCACCACTTCTTCCCCTTGGGCCTCTTCCAACGCAGACAGCTCCTGGGGCTGAACGTCGCTCCGCTGGGTAGGCTCGTCTTCCATTCCAGGTTTCCTGTCTGCCTCTTTGATGGCAAAGGGCCCCTCCTCCTCTTCAGCCTCTTGCTGTGGCCAGACTGAGGCACTCTGTGCCTCCACCAAGTGCCAGCTCAGGGTCTGCTCTTGTGGCCCGCTGGGCACAGGGGTGGGTGGCTGGGAGGAGTTGGGCTTTGCCTTGTCCTCTTCCATGTCTGAGCTGCTGTAGCACAGAAGGATCGCGGGAGCTGCTTCCTTCTGCGACAGTGGCTCTCACCGGACTGGGCACTGCAAGGTTCTGCGCCCCTTGGATACCCTCAGCCGGGGCAGGGCTCTGTGATGTCACAAGGGTCTCTGGGCACCACCATGCTGCGCACGGCCAAGGGCCCTGACACCACGCGCCTGTGTCACAAAGGGCCGCCCCCGGCGCCCCTTCCTTCAGCAGCCGAGGCTGCTGGAAGTAGCACTAAGCAGGCCCTGGCCTTGGGCCCTGTGCTGGTTTTGGCCAAAATCGAGCAATATATCCTCTGGGAGAAAGTCAGCTTACAACTAGCCTTCCCCCCACCGGGTTCGGGAAAAAATTCCTCAAAGGAAAGTGAAGGAGATAAAACCTATTTATTATCAAACACATAGGAAAAGGATAATTATACTAAACAGTAAAACACTCACTATAACGAGAAAAACCTGGGAAGAAATTAGAGTCCTCTTGTAGGTGTGGTCCCTCCTTCTCGGAGCTGGCATGGGGGGTGGCCTTAGGCCCCCTCCGGGCCTGAAGAAAAGTTCTCCTGATGTGTTCTGATGTTGTTGAAACAGTCCAGAAGAGGCATAAAGGAAAAAAAAAACAAAGTTCCAGGAAACATGCCGGAGAAAAAAGGAAGGGAATAAACCCGAAAAAGCTGGCTGAAGAGACAGTGAAGGATGCTCCCTTCACGCTACCGCCGCCAGAGAACGCAGAGCAGTCTCCATCTCTGTGTACTTGGGAACTTGCTTTGAAAAGTTCATTTGTTTTTTCCTCCCCACTCAAGCACAATTTAAATGCACAAAATTAAATTTTTGGCATAGAGCCGTGAGAGGGATACACACCATAGAGTCAGCCCAAGACAGGCCCTGGTAGCCCTTGGGCTCAGTGAGGCTTTGGCCACAGTGCCGCTCAGCAGCCCGATCCCCACCCTGCAGAGCCCTGGCTTTGGCGGGTGGGCTACTCAGGGCACGAGCCATTGGCCAGCTGGACGCAGCCAGGGGCAGGTGGGCGCTGGCTCCATGTGCAGCTGCAGGCCGGGGACGAGGGGTGTCCCTCAGGGCTGTGCCTGGGCCCTGGGGCTCTTGGATGGCGTCCCCAAAGGCACAGGCAGGGGATGGAGCTCCCCCTGGGCGCGTTTGCAGGGGCCGGGGAGCTGAGCGTGGCAGGGGCACCATGGCAGGGTTTGGCCGTGCACGGGGAGCTGGGCAAGCTTGAGAAGTGGCACCACGAGAAGCTTACGAGGTCTCCCAAGGCCAAGTGCTGGGTGCTGCACCCGGCCCGGGGCGATCCCCGAGTCCCGGATTCCCGCAAGCCGGAAGAGACCTTCCTATCCCTCAGTTTGGCGCTGCCCCCCCGGCCGCTCCCAGCGCCTCCAGAAGCAGCACTTGGCTGGGCCTTGGGCCTTCCCGCTGCCCTTGCCCACTGTCAGCAGGGCTGGCCCAAGGGGAGCACCCCCAGCCCGTGCCTCTGCCCCACAGCCTCGTGGGCAGCGTGTCCGGCCACCCTGGCTGGGCTCCAGTGGGGAATGTCCTTGCAGCAGAAAGTGCCGGAAAGAGCCCAGGGCCAAAGAGTCTCTCCCCTGCTGGCACTGCTTCTTCACAGCATTAAAATATTCCAGTGCTGGAGTGGGCTGATGGGGGTCTCCCCATCGCACCCAAAAAGAAGCTGATGGTTGGGTATTATTTGAGAATTTCTCTCTAGTTGAGCCTGCCAGGGGGTTATTTGCAGGGAGAAGCGGATACAATAAATACCACGATGCCTCCTCCAGGGTCTCTGTGTGTTTCAACACTCTTGGGCTTTCTTGACACTTCTCAGAGGGAAGAAATTCTTGGGGCAGCAGCAATTTTACCTCTCACCACAAAATACTGCTACAAAAGTTGGTTTTCCAGTGCATCCAGCTCTTACTGTGGGTATCCTGGTACGTGAGGAATTCGGCGTCCTTTTCTGTAGCCACGGTGTCCTTGTGCATCACCCAGATGTGCTGTTTGCACCTGGGGGGACACTAAATATCAGCTCCTGCTCTGTGTGCTGCTGTGGTGTCAGGCAAAGTTCTGGCACTGTTCCCCATCCTCTGAGTATTCCTTTCCTTCAATAAATTCTACCAAGCCTTGTCTTAAACAATCTTCCAAGTAATTTTATTGCTTTGAATTTCTGTTTTTTAAATGTGTATTTTGTCTTGCCATTGCTCCATCTTTGCTTTCGTTCTTAGGGCAGGTTCCTGCATAGTCCATCCCTTCCCAGCTGCAATGTTCCCCTTGGACTGGTTTTTATTTTCCAGCCCTGGGGAGGCTGGGTTAGAGCGGGAACACCAGCTTTGGTGACTGGTTTTTGTTTGCTTTAACCTGAATTTGCAGGTTTTCCCATCAGTCACAGGAGATAGACCCCACAGCTAAGTTTGTAATTGTTTTTTAGAAACTTGAGCAGATAATGCTTAAACACAAATGGCTTTTGGAGATTTGTGTAGGTTAATTTGCTCTGTGTTGGGATCTGATGGTTATTGGTGCCCCAACTCACAGAACAGCTGATGCTTTTTTCTTTTTTTTTAACCACTTGCTTAATTGTTTTCCCTCTTCAACTCTCATTTTAGTGATGCAAGAACTGTGTCAGCTTTGAAAATATTTGACCATACTTTGAGGATATGTTTATTTTTTTAAACCAAGAAATACTGTCTCTAGAAAAAGGTTGAGTGGAAGACGATGAGCACGAATGATATATTGTCTTGTTGAGTCATGTTGGGGGCTTTCTTTCTGTGAAGGATAAACAAAATTTTCGATTATTCAGCTTGTGACGTTTGCAGATCCTATGAAAAGACCGGTTTTGGTTTTCAAACATGGTAGTTAAGTGTCTGGGCTGAACCGGGGGAGTTCCAGGAGAGCTGGAGGCCCAGGGGGTGCACAGGGATTCCGGGCTGGGGGCATTGGGATTTCTTTTCGTGCATAATTGGTCTTTGTTTAATCCAAACTGTCCGAACTGCTGCCATTCCCTGCCATTAAGCAGTGTGGATCCTGCTCATCCTGCTCCACATCCTCTGTCATGTTTTCCAGGGTGGAATTGGCACTCCCTGGAGTGAGCCAAATCCAAAATGGCAGTGTCATTATTTGCATTTTTATTTACCTGGGCTGTGTAAGCACCGTATTTGCCATCATTGCTCTCAGCTTTCAATACTTATCTGCTACTTGGTGACTTCAGGCAAGTGATTAAAGCCCTCAATCTGTTGGGTGTTAGGGTTCTCTCATTGCAGCTCACAGGTATTATTCCAGACGTGCTATGTAAGGCAAAACTGTAGGAGAACTTGCTGCTTAAAATGTGGAAAAAAGTGTTGTTACTCCTGTTTTAGTAACACTTGCAGTAGGGCCTTGTGGACAGTGTAAGGCACTCTGCTAAAAAAGAATTAAAACAACCTTTCTGCTGAATAATAGCTTTTACTTTTGCAGTTACATAATTCTCTTGTTAAATCTAACAATTCTTTTTTGAAGAATTAATGGAAGTGGTTTAAAGGGATTCCCTCACTATAAGAGATACCTGACAGCAGTGGTGAGTGAGAAACACCAACTGTGTGCAGGTGTCCTCAGCACTGGCAGAAATAGATGCATTTAGGACATGTAAGAAAGGAGGAAAGAGGGAAAAAAAGGCTCTGAAGCCACATCCTTTTTAAAAATTTATTGCATAAAAGTGCAGCTCAGAGCTTTATTACTGCCCTGCCCTGCCCTGTGTGGCTGCAGAGCAGCCCCTGCGAGGCTGGAGAGCAGGAGCTGCATTTTGGGTGCCTTTCCTCTAGGAAAACACAGATTTGAGGGTCGCTGATGCTGTGAACTGTGAGGTCTGAATCTCATCCAAGAGATAAAACCATTGACACAAAGAACTGCTTTTTGACATCAGCACACTTGTTGGGAATCCACTGCCCTGGATGTGAAGGGTGTTGCTAAAATGATTGGGGAAATGTTATATAACTGGTTTTGTGAGGCTGTATTTATTGAATAGGTGTTTATTACCTGCTTTTCACTGGTCCTTCTCAGTGTTACTGCATTCCAGCTACTCCAGAAATAAGGTGCAGAAAGAATCGTGGCTGAAGTGTCTCCAAGGGCTCCCTTTGGTAGCTCAGATCAAGCAATGTCATCTTCAGCTCAGAACAGCAAATGAAATTACTGAAATGTGGGGGTTTTGTCCAAGGGCACTAAAGGTGAGCACAAGATTTGGTCACCACACCTGTCCACGGAGTCACCTTGCAGAATTGTTCCATTTACTGGGCTCTCTTTAGGAAAAGAGAGGAGAGTACACACAAACATGTGGAACAGATTCCCTGGCCAGGCCGTGCCAGGTTTATTTGGACACATAATGAGCTGTGTGAGGGTTTCAATCCTTGCATTGTAGTGCTGGGACTTGGCTTTTGCTGCTTTTTTCTTCTCCTTTTTTCTTTTTTATCCGGGGACATACGTGGGTTTAGCTACACTGATTTTCTTGAGCCACCAGAGTTGTGTGGAACAATTTTAGATCACTGCAAGTCCATAAAGCTGAGTTTGTGTTGATCACTTGAAACGTGGGGTTTTTCTTGCAGTTTAACAGCGCTGCCCATATTTCCACACAGGCCTGAGGCTCAGCAGGACACGTCATATGCTGCTCCATGAATGTATAGTTTAGCAAGAGTCATGAAAAAGGCAGGATTATTTATCTAAAAATTATTAACAGAATTGGCCTTTTCTGAGGGATGGGGTAGTCTCAGTCTCATTATCATTCACAATGAGGCAACCCTAGAGACTTTCTGAAGTCAAACATTCTTTGACCTTTCTGAAAAATTAGTCTGTGTGGAAGCACAAAAGGTGTTGATAAACAGATTTTTAGCTTGATGTGGGGTTACTTTTGTTTTGGGTGTTTTTTTGTTGGAAGTCAGAATATTTTTAAGCTTTCTTCATTCCTAATATCTGAGATCAAAATAACTGCAGAGATAATCATTGTATTTTTGATTTCCTCAGCTGAAAATCGGCTCGGATTGTGAAAATGAGAGATAATTGTGTGTTTCCCCCTAGTCCCCTAATGCAATTCTTAGGAATTTGCAAGCCCTTGAACACTATGAAGATGCTCAATGGCATGCAGGGGGGATTGGTCCAGCAGCATCTTCCCTGTGTGTGTCCTGCCCTGAGCCTGGCGTGGCTGGGCCAGTGCTGGGCCACTGAGTGCTGCTCCTGGAGGGCCAATTGCAGCTGAAATCACACGTAATTAATAAGGCTTTTCATAGATTGGTGCTGGCAATGGTGACACCAATGCTGAGCTTAATTCTCCCCTGCGTTTGGCTGTGCTTGGCCTCCATGCCAGAAGCCTCGTGACACCAAGGGTGCCGGGATTTGCCCAGGCTTTGCCCAGGGTTTCCAGGCTGCAGATCCAGGCAGGGACACTCCTGGCAAAGTGGGCACTGGCTTGGAGAGCCATCAGTGTTCCTGAACACAGATCGGTTCGAGGAATGTGGCGGTGTTGACACGAATCCATCACTGGGGCAGCCACTTAGAGAAGGCACCTACACAGAGACTGGTTGTTGTTTTGAATTTCCCACCCAGATCTTCCTCTATCTCAAAATTTGGCTTTAAGAAATGCCGTTTATACCTATTAATTTAAAATGTGAAGGTTGTGGGGGTTATAGGGCTCACAGAGGTGGCTACTTGCTCCCCAAAGTGCTATGTGAGAACAGCACCTCGGGTACAGCCTCAGCTGTTGCAGCCCCTCGTTTGCCCAGCGCTCTGGAAGCGCTGGTGGTATTCAACCCCACACCTTAGGCTGGATAGCTCAATATTACCAGAGACAAGGAGCCAAGGAGGGCCCAACGCCGCCCAGGAATTCCATGGAGCTGGTTTGTTTCATCCACAGAGGTGGACAGGCGGAGAGAGGACGGCGAAGAGGAGGACACATGGGCTGGGCAGCCCTTACAGAGTGATCTGAGGGCACAGGGGCGGTACAGAGGCATGGCCGAGGAACGCAGCCAATGGACAGAGGGAAGGGGCAGGGAGAGGACCAGGGCAGGGAGCAGCCACACAGGCTGCTGGGAGAGGTGGTTTTACATCCACGGGGGCTAGGGGTAAAGTTACATTCCAACCGCGAAGGCTTGTGGGAGAGGCTTTTCCTTTAGAGGTCAGAAGATACATTGTTAAATGCCTAGGTTTTTCCACCAGCCCATCTCAGCCCTTTTCCCTGGCTCACCAGCTGGCCCAGTGACCCCAACACATTCTTTTGCTGATCTACATTACTGCAACCTATTGCTAGCACACACACCAATAAAATAATAAAGAAATTTGTTTTAAAAGTTCATTTCTCATGTACACTCATGTGTTTTATTAGGCATTTCAGAATGCCCTGAGATTGTGGCCTGTTTTTCTAAGAATGGAGGATTGATTCATTACTGACACATGAGAAGGGTTTGTTTTGGCTGGCTGCTGGCATTAAGAGCCAGGAGTTATTTGACCCAAGCTGTTTAAGCACAATTTAATTTACTTTTATATAGTATTTTCCATAAAAGGCGTCATAAAATCATATTTAGGAGTATCCATTTTAAATCTAAGGAAAGATAGGAAAGTGTGAGAGCAAGATTTAGAGGTGGATCTGGAAGGTTTGTTTGACGGGATGGCAAAAAAAGCCTGCAGGTTGCAGCAAGGCCGGGTTTCCCATAGTACACACAGTGAACTTAAAGACCAGAAACCAAATGAAATTCCAAATCAGAATTCCACAGATAGCTCTATTAACTACAGACTGACCTGCAATCTATATGCTATCTTCTGATAGCTTTAAAATTTGGGTATTTGAAACCTGATATCTTATTTATTATTCAGACAGGACGAGAGCCCAAGGATTTGTGTAGGCAAGGAATAATGGATGAGGGAAACTGCTGGTGCTGAGTGTAATGGTCATTAGTATAGAGGTATTTTTTTCTCCCATTGCATTCAAAGCTAAATGGATTCTAGAAATCATCAAGTCTTTCAGGTGCTTCTGCAGGAGGTGGGGTGAAGTGCTCATTAATACAATCCAATGTAACAGAAAATGAAAGCTTTTGACAAATCTTGACAAAGCTGTCTACTTCACTAAACCACTCTGGTCTGAGAACAACTCATCAAATCACCATTTGGGCTTCACTTTAGCATTTTCTGGATTTCAGTATAGCAGGAGCAGCAGAGTATTTATTCCCTTTGCTATCTCAGAACTTGGGGAACTTCTACTGGAATTCATCCATGAACGGACTCCAAATAATTTTCTGGGGACGAACCAACACGGTGAGCAAGTGCATCAAATCAGTCTGTTAGCAACATTGGGAGGAAACCAATTTGCACTTAAAGATAGCGCACACATAGGAAATATTTCACCCTGAGGCAACTCCTCAGGCCATGTTAAGCTACCCAAGGGATCCTTAGGGTCTGGGGTTTCCAATTTCAGGGCTCTGTTGAAGAGGCAGAAGAAAGGGAGCTGAATTTAACAGCACAATATAGAATTACAAGCTGCTGAAGTTAGAAGTGCAGCTCAATGCTTTCTGTATGACAGTGAAGGAGCAAAGTAAGAAAGCTGAGAACATTATTGACCGTGTTTCACTGCTAATGAGACGTGCAGAGATTTTGCAAGTGCAGGAATTTAAAAAGTCTGCTATTGATGCATTCTCCCCAGCAATGAAAACAAAATTCTTTAGCGCATACTGCACTGAGCTCACCCTCAATACCGTGGTTCATTATTTCCTTTTTTTTAGCAATTCCTTTGAAATCAGAAGAGCATCTTGAAAAAAATAATTTAAAAAAGCCCTGTCCTTCTTGTGTAACTAACAGATCTATGTACGACCTGGTTCTCTGCTTGGTGCTTCCAGTGTTCTAACGATTAACACAGCACTCTGCTGCTCCAGCTCCTGCTTTACCGAGACTGGAACCAGAGAAGAGTGGGCTTAGAAATGCTGAAGAGGCAATCTTGGCATCTTTAGTTGCCAAATGTAATTCACTATAAACATCTGAACATTTGACCTGTGTGCCTGTGTAAGGGTAGAAGTGCTCAAGCTGGATACAGAACAAAGCTCTTTACACGGTGTGACACTTCCTCTCACAACTACGTTAATTTCATTATTCAAACTGCTTGCTCTAGGCTACTTCAGGTAATTTTTACACTCTACTGTAAATACAACTGCTTCTAAAATCTTCCCTTTCAATTACAGACATAGACTATTTTATCTAACACTTTTTGCACCTCTTGCTTGTGATTCCTGCAGTGCCAGCTTAATGTGGTACCACAGAACATCACCAACTCCCCACCTTCTGCTGAAAGCCAGTGTCCACACAGCCCAGCTGACAAGTGCCTGCACTTTAGCTGCTTCAACACACAATCTGCTCACTTTTGCTGACACCTGAATTTAAGTGCCCAGAGGGCAAAAAACAGCTAGCTGAGTCCAGTAGTGCTTTCAACCACCACAAGAGCTTACCTGGATTAATGTGAATCAGAGCACTTCCCTACCTGTAAACTACATGCATTCAGAAAAACCTACTTATATGCATAATGTGTTTTTCTTTAACTTGAATTCAGCACCACAGTGCTGACTTCATTTGCTTTGCTACTACTGCAACTGGATATGAAGAAAAATCACCTGCTGTGCAGCTGCATAGTACTGTTTCTCCCCTCTTGGGTGATTTTCCCCTTTGAGGATTTGCTTATAACACCCCTATGAGATAGTGGAGGTAGCAGCAGCCTTGCACTACAGATGAGGAAGACCAGAAGGACAACAGAGTCAAACAAATGATTAAAGGCTGCACAAAGCTTCCATAAAAGAGACAGGACTTGAATCCTTGCACTGGAGCACACCATCCTCTGCAGAACATGAGCACCACGTGTTTTAGGAGTTTCAGAAACTACACATGAAGGGTTTGGAGCCTGATACCCTACCTCTCCCCGTGGTTCTGTTTACATGGCTCGCGGCTTAACGAGGTACTTACTTTTGTAAGAATTCATCGGACCCATAAACACTCAGAAGGCATTCCTCCTGGGCTGGGTATTGATTTGTGCAATGGAGGATCTCCACAATTAAGTCGTGAGTGATACAGCCAGCTGTAAATAAAGATAGCAAGGAAAATTAATAGTAGCTTGCTAGAGAATTCCAGGCTACATACTTGGGCAAAGAAAATAAGGGGTTTTTTTCTGTAATTCCTAACAACTGCTGCAGACTAGCTCCATCAAGAGGAATTAGGTCAATACACACTTGATTTTATGATTTTTTTTAAATTTTGCTTCAAACATTCTACATGACATGGAGTCTATGTCCATTTAGAGGAAATGAGCAATTTGTTGGGCAGCTGGAATGAAGAAGAGATGAGCAATATTCCCAGGAGGAAAGGAACAGACAAATGGCAATTTTTTTTTCATTTTCCTGATGAACATTTTGGTACATTTCCAATGATGCAAAAGTTGACTCTGTAGCCACTTATGACACAAAAAGGCTCCAGAATGCTACTTGATACTGTTTCTGCTGTGTACACCCTTTTAGCCATAACAAAGAAGTAAATTAATATGCTAATGTTTTTCATATATTCAATACATTATATTATTTAATTCCTGTATAGCCACATAATAGTATAAAATATACGTAATCCCTTTCAATTAGGAAGTTCTATGTCAGTTTGCACAACCTGCTGTTCAGAAACACTTTAGCATTTTAACAATTTTCTCCAGGTCTAGTTCAGCTTTTTAAGCCATTTTCCAACACTTGCCAATGCGTTTCCTCTCTGTCCATTTCAGAAGAATTGATCAAAAATGGAAAAGATAGTTGCATGATCTAGAAACACATCTGATAAATTTGGTCTTATATTTAAGGGGGTGGGAAAACTTCAGAGAACAGCTGCCATTTCTAGGGGAGGGGGTTATGACAGAAACAAAGCTGAAATACAAGAGTAGGTTACCATAGCTTGTTTTCTGCTTTGGTTTGGTTTTCCCCAGGGAAAAAGAAATGCGTTGATGGATTCAAAAGCTCCTTCTGAAAATGCTCATTTTCTCTGCAAAACCGTTGTTTTTTGGGGGTTTTTTTTTGCTCAAAAAGACACTTCAATTACACTTTTTTCTACTGCTTTTACCAGTTTTAAACATTTAGCCTTCTGAGAACTCGCCATTTCAAGCAACTCAGCTGGTTTGACATGTAACCTCCAGTGCTTGTTCGCTAAATTTATGCAGTCCAGAAAATGAGGAGTGGCACAGAATCTTGAATTAAAATTGTAACACACAGTTTTTTCAGGTCACTCATTGGAAAAAAATCCAAAACTTGCTAGTATCACTCACTTGCACTCTGTAGACCCCTCTTCCTTTCCTTACTCTGACAAATGTTCTTGCCTAACTGAACAATACTTTATATTAGTTGGAGCAAAAAACAGTACTCTCTTGCCCTTCTTTAACCTTACTGCTTACCTGGTGTCAGCAAGTTTAGGATAACTAATACTCAGCCTGTTACAGTGAAAGAATTCCTTGAAAACTGAAGAAATTATTCATAAAAAAAAAGAGAAAAAGACAAAAAAGACTATGACTTAATGAAGCAGCACAGGAAGAGAGAGGGAAATAAGATCTAATTTATTATATTTTTGCATATGTTGCAGAAATAAAAATTGCTAGGGCTGGAATTAAAGATTCACCCATTAATCACAGATACAGGATGCACAGGAGCAGTGGCAGCTTCTCAGAGTCTTTAATGACAGAATAATTTAGGCTGGGAAGAACCTCTTTCCCTGCAAAGCTGGGTGAACACTGAATTCAGACCACCTTGTTCAGGGTTTTGTCTTGTAAGACCTTAAAAATCTCCAAGCCTGGAGACTACACAAATCTCATGGGCAAACTTTTCCTATTTTTAATTCTTCTCCTTTATTATTTCCACCTAACTGGAATCTCTCATTTCATTTGATGACTTACGTGCTTCCCCAGACCTGTATATAACCTCAATCACGTACCATGCTGTGTAAGAAGCAGAGGATGTGGTGAAAAATCTGTCCAAACGCTGATCCTGAATTTTGTTCCACCGAGGATATGCTCTGGGAACCTTGTTGCGATACTCCAGATCTTCCCGGTATTAGTCTTCAAATCAAAAGCAGGATAGGCATTTCTGATCCTGAAAAGAACACGTGGAGAAACTATGTCTAAATAGGTGTGCCTTTTTGGCCTCTTCTAAGAGCAAGACAAAAATTCTACAAGATACATATGATAATACATAGAGAGCTGTTAGGAATAAAGTTCTGTGGAGAGAAACAGTAGCAACTCAAACTCTGTTTTCATACATTAGTGAGGTAACTACATATCAGCACACATAACTACATCTTTTACTTCCAGGGAAACCATCAGCAAAATCTTCATGAGCTTGACAGAATCCCTGCTGAGCTTGACCTCAGTGAAACCAAAAGGAGTTTAAACAGAGACTTTGGTGTACACTGAGCTCAGTAGAAATAATAGTGCTCAAATATGTACTTAAATAACAGAGTTTTAATGCAGAACTAACCAAGAGCACACGCACACACAGCTGCAGCTAGGACATCTGGTCAAAATGAATACAGGAACATGCTTCCTATGTGAAATCTTGAGGAGTGTCTATTTCCACAACTCTCTCAAATCCAATCTGAATTTCTCATTACTAAAACCCTGGGTATTTATGTAAAAGTCTGTAGAATGCAATAGCAGTTACGGTCATTGAGTCCCTCTGATATACCATTAACTATAAAATATATTGCCCCTCCTCCTTCCAGTTATCATAGACTTGCAGAAACTAACTCCTCCTGAGGTCCCATTTTCTAATGAACACTGGTCACAGGTATTATGGCTGTCATCTGAGATTAAACTTGCTTTTTAAGCAAATACACTGCAGCTGCAGGTAAGGGTACGAAGGGTACCAGCTGAAGCTTTACATTTCACTAATTGGCCTGAACACTTAGCAGCTAAACCCAAACATCCTGTACTAAGCATCCTGCCTTCTCTTTTGTGTGTTAGTTCACACAGCATTTTGTAGCTCCTTAGTTGGGAGTGTTTTATAATGTCTCTGGTAAGTGTGTTTTGAACCCCAGCTCGTTCATGTAAAACTCTTCACTTCTGTGTTACCTCCTGCCTCAGAGCTGCTGCCCAAATCTCTTAAACAGCCATGTGAGCTACTCTTTTGTGCCATGCAGTTCTACAGCAAGAGAAGGAAAAAAAAAAAAAAAAACAACCTAGGCTTGCTAAATTAATAATCCAGTGAAGCAGCCCATTTCTTATCATGAAAAGCCAGGGGGCTTGATGTTTCAGTGGGGTGGGAGGAAATGAGGCTTGACAAGAGTACCTCCAGTACAAGGTAGATTTATACTCATGGTTAGAAACCTTTATACTACAGAGGCTGTTTGGGTGACCTATGTAGTTGGTGTCAGTCCAATTTTCTTTGTGCACAAGGTACAGCTTTCCCCCTGTAACATGTTTCTGCAAGAAAACCAAGGGCTGAATAAAACTGGAAACTTCACTACCAGCATCAAATTACCAGGCTATGTACACACACAGGGCATGAATCACCTCCTCAACTTGCTGGCAGTCATTTCAAAACTAAGCAAACCTCCCTCTCCCTCCCTACCCACACACGCTGCTTATATTTTAGGAAAATATGGGGACACAAATTTGCTTTTCATGCTTTTCAGATAAAAAACCCATTCAGTTTCTGAAAGTATTGTTCATTTATGGCCATCTACTATTTTCACCTGATTAAAGGGCTTCTGGCCTGAGCAGGTGGGCAGGACATTGCAAAACTATGAAAGTCTGGGTCTTCCAAAGCATAACTGAAGTACGATACAAACATTCCACAAAGAAAATCTTGTGCTACTTGCTTTCTCTGCTGCAACAACTCAGCGTGTATGGGAAGTACTGACATTTATAGGGATTTGCTATTTCACAGCACTTCACAACATGATGTGTTTCTCTGCAGTGCAAAGCACATCTCTGAAGACAGTGTGAGGTGGAGGAACTCTGCATTTTGCAGCACTGAACCCTGAGACTGTCAGCTTGGCATCTTCTGGTCTGAAACTCGCTTTAGGATGTGTTCTGAAGCTACCCAGGGATGACTGCTCACTACAGCTCTGTTCGTAATTGTAGAAGTAACCTGAGAAAGGGCTTTTGGAGACTGATTTACAGTCGTGCACAACCAAATGTTTCAATTATAGACTGCTACCTGTGCAAGTATTACCTAGAGAAAAGCACAATGGGTTTCTATTCGAGCTACAAGCTGGAGCTGCAAGAATGCACAGCAGAATCTGAATTATACACCCTGCCTCTGACATGTGAAACTGCCAGCAGTTGAGATTCATTGGGGACTGGGAGGATGCTCATTTGGCAAGACTGAATATGTAAGTTATTTGAAAATTTATGACATTTTTTGGTCTTTTGGTTGCTGTGACATTTTGTCCTAAAAATGTTTCTCTACTTATTTAATAGAAGAAAAGCAAAAGCTGTTCTTATTTTGTTTTTAAGAGCATTTGCTCATGACACACACAAAACAAGTTCCTGCAAAACAAGAAAGGCTTATTAGTATTTATCTTTTTAACACTGTAAATAAACTCATCTATTCAAAAATCAATATAAAGCTTTTCCTATAATTAGGATGTTTAGACATTAAAAAAATCTGAATAGCTGGGAGGAAAGCAGTTATGTGGAATGTGCCTTCATGCATCTCATGGTAGAAGAATTGGGTTGGGGTTCAGCCTGATGAACTGTGGAAAAGGAAACTGAGACATGTGACTGAGTATGTTTTGAAGCTGACCATCCACCCTATTTGAATATATAATATACTCTTACTTTCAGTGCAACATCAAACTGGGTTTTTTGGTTGGGTTGTTTTGGGTTTTTTCTTTTAAGAGAAGCAGCCTTGGCTGACCTTGAATAAAATCAATTCATTAAAGTCTAATAACAAAGTCAGAATTCCATTTTCCAACTACTTTTCTGGGGGGGAAAAGCATGCATTTGTGCTAACAACTGACAGTGTGATCAGTGCATATCTACAAAAGAAAAATCAATCTGCACAGATGGTCTAAATACTTGTAATTTTTTAGTGTTCTTGGATTTCTACACAATTTATTTTTCCATAGAAGATTAAGAAAGAAAAAAGTATTCTATCCCATTAAGTCAGGCTATTAAGTCTAATGGTAAAATATAATTAAAGTGGGTTTTTTCACTTGCTAAGTCTCACTTTTCATCATGACAGTTATGTGGCAATTCTGTTCTTCAATCAGTTCCTCCAACCTTTATTTTCCTGCTCAGAGTTACACAGGCACTGATATTGTCCAAGGCAACGACAGAAAAAGGACGGGAAGTTTTACACACTATAAGCCATCAACAGAGAAGAGTTAAATGTACTTATCACTAATAAAGCAGAGAGTTAAAATATTTTTTTAATTATAGACCCCAACATTAATGCTTCTTCTTGGTTTTTAGTATTGAAACCAAAATTAGAAGTGTTTCCATATTTAAGTGGATACTGGAATTACAGCATTGTTCAGGACAGCAGAGTGTGGTTGTATGACCTCAGGTGGATGCCAGGTGCCCACCAAGCTGCTCCACCACTCCCTTCCCCATCAGTACAGGTGCAGGGCGAGAAAAGATGGGATAAAACCCTACTGGATCAAGATAAAGGCAGTTTAACAAAAGCAAAGGCCGCACATGCAATTAAGGGAAGACAGAATATTCTTGACTTCCAACCAGCAGGCAATGTCCAGCCTCTTTCCAGGAAGAAGGGCTTCAGACAAATGTCATAATAATGACTACTGCCCAGCAGTAGCCAACTGGTGCATTATCCACACCTTTCTAGCTGCCAACACACAGCCCAGCCCTGTGAGGGGATAATTAACTCCATCCCAGCCAGCCCCAAAACACAGGGGTAACCAATCCAATTAATGTAAGTAAGTGAAAGGTGATAGTTGGCTGAAAAAATTTTTTTCATTACTTACTTCTCCACAGCGTTGCAAAAACCAACTGTGTTCTCATTACTTCCTTGATTTGCTTCAATCAGCTGGATAGACCAACGTGCAGCCTAAAAATACCAAAAAAGACCCCAGAAGAAACAGAGCTGAGTTATTTAGATATCAAAAGCAGAAGGACCATAAAGCTAACCTTGAATTTTGTTCCATGAGAGCTTATCATTCCTCCCCTGACTTGATGGAGTTCCAAATAAACACAAATGACCTCACTTAGACTGCACTCTAAATGCTTTCAGAAGTCACAAAGCATCAGCTACCTTGGGTAACAACTGCTTTTCCCCTCCACACAGAGCATCAGCAATTTCAGACAAAGCTTTCACAATTCACCCAGTATCAAGGCACAGATAACTGCAAATGCAGATATTTAGTTTACAAAAGGGAGAAGGACAAACTGAAGCTTTATGCTTCAGTGTGTTTTAATCCTTACTTTCTCTTTTTTCTGCCCTGGCAGGAAGCTCAGCATCCCCTCAAACTCCATAAACCTGTCAGGTAAGTCCCTAAAGCAGATAAGAGGGAGCCAGTGGACTCTACTGAACATGAAAAATCCCCACATACTTTCTGTGAACTTGGAGAGCAGAGGTCTGAGCCACTGCTTTGGGTCAAGCATCCCTTTGTCTGTTTGCCTTAAGTACTCTTCAGGCAGAACATTACCTCCAGCAAAGAACTTAATACTATTACACCTGCAAGCCCTTTCTACTCTTGTAGGTGGAGACATTACAAGGCTTAACTGCATAAGAGCTTTTAAACCCCTTCAGCAAGAGAAGTGATGTGTCACAGAAGAGGAAACTGAGACACGGCAAAAGGTTTATTTTATAATTTGAATAATAATTTATATAAAAGTGTGGAAATTTATAAAAATAACTAATAAACAGAACTTAAGATTTTTTTTTGCCTGGACAAGAAAGTGCACTATGCATTAAAAGATACACGGTGGGAAATTTTAGTTATAATTTAGAAGATGGGATGATTATAAAATATGATAGATCTGCTGGGAGCTGGCTGGTGGGGAAATCACAATGGTAGAACTGAAAGCTCCAAAGTCAGACCTTATGTCAGTACAATGAGACCCAAAACTGATAGTATTTTCATTACCCACAATACCACATAAAACATCAGGAGAGTGCTTACGAAATTTAAATATACTAAGGAGGAATCATCAGTAGATGGGAAAATTAAAATTGTCTGGTAGGAAAAACAATGGATAATCCTGAGGGTGTAAATAAGAGAGTAAAATTAAATTTAGCAATCAAAATCAGTGGTCCATCATACCCTGGTTCTAAGAACTGCTGAAAAAGGTCCTGCAAAATCCAGTGAAAATGTAACACCTCCACTGGTTCCTTGTTTCCATTTTGGTTAGGCACCTAACTTAAAGCTCACCTCATCAGACAGTAATAAGAATCTCTGGAGGACATTCACTATTTATAAATTGTGAGTGATTTGGTAACAGTAATGGCCTCCCCAAATTACCTATTCATTAAAAAAACCCCACAAAAACAAACAAAGGCTCCTCTTCCACCTGCAGCTCTATCCCTGCAGAGCAGGTACAGTGCCCTGGAAAAAGTACATGGAAAAAGAGCATGGAAAAGAGCCAATAAATGAAAAGCTAAGAAAACTGGTCCACAGGTAAGAAAAGGTGAGGCTGGGACAGAGCATTAAATGGAACTGAAGGTATTAAAAGAGCAAAACCACGAAAGTGAACTAAGGAAGGAGAAACAGAGAGGAATTGAGCAAGAAAAGGGACAAGACTCTTGGAATGCATGATTTGCCACAAGGGCATGTGTATGAATCCTCAAATCCTCATGGCTTGAAGAAGACTAGGATTAAATAATTACTAAAAGATGGAAAAGAGGAGCCTGACAGCCCAAAGCTGCAATCTGGATCCTCCACTGCAGGACGCAGGAGTAACATGGGAGCTCTCTGCTTTTTTGCACCTTTGCTAGCAGCATCTCTGAGTGATTCCTAATGACCAACAAGAATCCTGTGCAGCCTAATAAGAGTCTGCACATCTGGAATATACCATTGCTAAGTCACTCAAATTCATTCTGGTGGCAGAGGTATTTAAAGTAGATAAATAGCTCCAGCTCCTTTGCTGAATCACAGGGATGAGAGCTTTAGTTTGGTCATGTCTTCTTTTCACATGTCCAGAAACTTTACTTCCTTCTTCTTGCATATAAAGGTAAAATGTTAATCACATGATCACATTATTTTTCAGTAGTACTTGAGGCTCCATGCATTGCAAATGTCTTAAAGAGAGAAGTGAATGAGACAGAACTGCATATGCAGAGAAGCAATGACAACAGGGATGAAGCAACTGAATGCATCCCTTGATGACTGGAATCTTTTTTCATCCATAGACTTCTCACATTATGCTAATCAAGTCACCTAAACTATCCTTCCAAATATGAACACTAATAGTGTATTTCTCATTTCTGGAGCACTGTCTTGGGGTGACTTTATGATGTGTATCCCCTATCACCAGTCTACTGCCCAGAAATTAATTTTGTGCCTTTTCTGTGCCTTTAAATGGAGCCTGAGAGGGGAGAGAGGAAAAAAAACCCAGCGAACTTCTCAAAGCAATTGCTCAAGGACACAGATACACTCCTCTGTTGTTGCTCTGGCAGCAAGGGGGGGAGGAAATACCCTTGGTGCTTCTTGGCCAGTTTTTCAGCTCCTTTTTCTCTGGAGAGAGAGAGAGACGGACAGTTGAATTTTGTTTTCTTGGCACCTTGGTTTTTTTCCTTCTTTTTCTTCTGGACTGGTTCAACATCAGAACACACTCGGAGAATTTTCCACCAAGGCCCCAGAGGTGGGCCCACGACCCAGCTCCAAGGAGGAGAGAGACCACACCTACAGAAGGACTCTAAAATCTTACCAGGTTTTCTCTGTATAGCAAGAGGTTTTACTATTTAGCATTATTATCCTTTTCTGTGTGTTTGTTAATAAATAGGTTTTATCTCTTTCACTTTCCTTCGAGGAAAAAGTTTTTTTCCCTAACCTGGTGGGGGAGGGGTGATTGTAGTCTGCTTTCTATCAGAGGATATTTTCCTCCAAATCTGTCCAAAGTGGGACAAGCACTCAAAACAAAATCATGATACTTGGTCTGATGATCAGACTTGGTTGAAGACATGAGTCTTGTTAGTGACTCTGAAAACATTAAAATCTAAAAGTAGATTCTAACTATTATAGATGGAGTAGCTAAATATATTAGATACTTTTTAGGTTTTATTTTCAGTTTATTTTCAGTTGTCTTTCTAATATGGAAAAAAGTAACATCTCATTTCACAGGGATGTTATGAAGACAGTTTCCTTTACTATTTTTGAACATCTGACCTGTAATGACAACGCCAGAAAAAATTAATGTTTCCTTCATTACACTTGGGCATATTTTGGTTAGCACACATTAAATAAAGCCTAGGGCCATACAACTGCATCCAAGAGTTTAGGATCAGAATACCAGCGTGATTTCAGCAGTATGAATATTTCATCTTGCCCACCTATGACCCATCTCAGTTCCAATCTCCATGTCTCAGCATCCTTTGTATTTCACTCGGAAGTCTTGGTTCTCATCTCCTACTATTTGGATGCATTATTTACTTGTTCTGGACCTCACAAATCCAGCCTGTGCTCATTCTTTTGCTGCAGTGTTCCACTTTTCCAACCTTTCTAATTGTCTCGCTCAGCATCAGGTCTGTCACCCCACAGCACTTCTTGTCTTTTCCAAAACTCCCAGACCAGCAGCAGTGAGTAACTGCTTTACAGCCTTTTTTTGCTCTTCCCTCTCTCGAGTTTCTCTCACTCTTATTTTCCCTTATCATGCCAAGGTTCAGCTGCCAGCCCCTTGCCTTGGCCGTCTTTCTATCCTGACATGGCTTTTTCTCCCTGAAGGAATTCCTGTGACCACAGTGATTTTTATGCTACAAATCAATTCACTCCTCTCTCCCATTTCTTCCTCTTCGAGCTAAACAGCTCAAATACTTCCCTGACTTAATCAAATCCTCCCACACATTCGATTGTAGTCGCCCTTGACTCACTCAGCTCTTCTCTTCCCTCCCCTATAATTCTCTCCTCCTCCGTCACAGAAGCGTTTCTGCCTGTTCTTAAATGCTTGCTTCCTCTAGCACCTCTTCTTCCCATCCCATGATTTAATCTCCTCCTGCTCATTTGTATCCCACTATTTTCTGCTTTTCTCCTGAGAAGGCTTGTTCTTTTCATCATCCTGTCAGCATGCTTTAGTTTTCCTATCTTGAGTAAAAAGCAACAACAGCCTTTTGTCTCTCCACCTATTCTTCCCCTCCTCTTTTGTATTCACCACTGAAATTCTAAAATGAGGTGCGCAGGATTAGTCTTAAGAGTTCTTGTCCTCAGATATATTTCCCCCTGCTGCCTTCCCATCTGTCTGGGCCTGCATATGTTTACTTTTATAGTTCTCTTTATTCAGAGACATAGAAACAAGTCAATCAAGTGTCTCTTCTCCTTTGCTTTATGATACTGTGATCACTGGGAGTTAAAAGCAGAAGGTGAACCTAAACTGTCTTTTAATATTCATGGTGCAGAGGTATCTTGTAGGCTATTTCAGGACTCCTATAATGATTCAGAATGCTAACAAGGACTGGAGGAAAGGGAGGATTTATCATTTTCTTTTCCCTTCTCCATATCAGGATTCTGAAAGAAAGAAAATGAGGACAGATATAACATCACAGAGAGTCATGGGAGTCCCATAAGACACGGTTATTAAAAATGGCAAAATCACGAATAGAGCTATGAACACCTGATGAAGGAGGAAAAAAGATAAAGGATTTGTTCAGACAGCTAAAAGACAGAGTGTGTGTCATAGGATCCACTTTCCACAGTTAGAGTAGATGTGTCTATTTTTAGAAAATAATTCTATATGCACATGCAAGTGCATGCAGAATTTGGTGAAGGCAGGATGGGCTATGTTTCATCTCTCAGGATCAGGACATGTCAGCCAGAGTAGACAGAGAGACAATAATTTGGCTCAACAAAAAACAAAAACAGAAACAAAAAAAACCACCACCAAACCCAGATTCAACATAATGTATTGCTATTTTGAATCTCTGGTTTCATATCAGACCATAAAGTTTTGTCATCTTATCTTTCAAACACAACTTACTCTACATTTCTTTACTTATCCTTCTGTGGTAGTTTTATGGTTCAGTGAGCCATAAAATGAGCCTACTGGAGCATTCTAGACCATAATCTAGATTCTCTTCTGGTATAAAATGCTTCTTCCCCTGAGGCATAAATGTTTTATTTTTCATAAGGTCTTTAAATTAAGTGCTTCTAATCCATGTTGCAACACTGTGAGTGAATACACAAAGTACAAGGACACAAACAAGAACAAAAAACTTTAAGCACTGTTAATATAAGAAAATTTAAATACCTCTCTGTCATGTCCTGAGTCCTGGGGCTGGGTAGGTCCTATGCTGCATCTTCTGGAGGTGTTGGTTAAAGAAGCTTCCCCATTTCCACCTTCTTCTCTCACTTTTTGTCCAAATGGATAATTATCTAAGAAAACAGGACTTGGAGCATCCAGATTGTCAAAGCCTATCTGAAACCCCAGATCTGAGTTTCCTCTTTCCACATTTGAAACTGAATTTACACGATTCCTTCCATGGAGTTCTCTCTCAAGACTGTAGGGGTGGGAATCCACCGCAGAGAATTTTCTGCAATCAGGTAGTAAAGAAGATCTGAAGCCAACCATGGGTGACACAGTGCCTTGCTGCCAGTGAGAGATTGGATTTCCAGAGTGAAGTTCTCCATAAGCAACAAGAGGCTGATGGTAAAGATGCTGGTCAGGCACATTGTGACTGGAAAGGTCTGATGGGAAAAACATTTCTTCATGGTGATGTGGGTGGGATGAGCCATAAAAAAAAAATTCATTGCTGACTTCATCAACTATTCGATCAAATCCTAGAGGGATGTGTCCATCAGAACCAAAATGGTACATTGGGTAAGATGCTTGGTCCCCAGGCTGTCCTTCACAAAATCCACTGTGTGAGAAGGGCACCCTCCCAAAGTGTGCCATGGCTGATTGTTCACTTCAGTCCTTTTGGTCCTCTGGAAAGTCTCATAATTCCAAGGTCAAGAGAGCAATGTTCAGAACTGGAGCTACACACCCCTGAAATGAAGCACAGAATGGAAGTTAACCCTCCAAAAATCGAATATAACGAAAGCACTATGCTGCTTTGGTCTTTTTTTGCTTTAGAGCTTTCTCCAGAGAGTGGAAGTATTTTCTTAATGTGGAGTTTGATTATTCTTTTGTCCGATCCTTATTTCCAAATGTGTTATTTTTACTATACTTGTAATAATAATAACAAACTACTACTATTATTATTATCCTCAACTCCTAAATAACAGCAACAACATACCCGCAACAACTGATCTAAATATTAAATACTAATTCTGACAAACATAAAAGAAATTCTCCATGCTTTTTCCCATCATCTCTACACTTGCATAGCACACAATGCAGGAATATAAATCAAGCAGTTAGGAAGGCTTTGTCTTAATGGTTGTCAGTTTCATCCACATTTTCCTCTCTTTTTGCTTCCAGTTCCTTTATATTCTACCACTTTTTATCTTAGTGCAATCAGGTGAAGAAAGTTAAGTCAAAGAATGTAGACGACATAGACCTCCAATTAATATTCAAAACACTACACCCCAAAAGCTAGGATACAGCATATATAAAGGGGGAAAAAAAAGACAAATAAGTTAATTTCAGCTTTTTTTTGTTTCTTTGTTTTACAAAATAAATTTACCTTCAAAGCCTGAGGCTGGACTTGTTTTAGCAAATTAACAGGCAAGGGCGTGAGCTGCTGCAGCTCCATCATTAATGTTGTTACTAGCAAACTTCCTGATCTGATTTTGGCATGTGCCAAGTACTCCTATGGTTCAGATGGGCAGCCTGCACAGGAAACTGCTGCCAGTAGGCATGAGGATGTATTTGTTAGGAAGGGAGTTTAGTTCTACAACCAAAGTCTATTCTGGGCCATTTGCCCTCAAGGCCTTGGCCTGTTTCATTCACTGATACAGATGTAGCCTAAAACCCACAAATGACACAGAACAGCAATACTACACACTGCACACAGTTGTGCTGGAGTGCTTTATCACCTAAAAGAAATAGAAACATCTGATTTAATAATTCAATAAAAAAATGTATTCCCAAGGAGAAATGGAAAAAGCTATTGAGATAAAAAGTGTGCTCAGAAATTGCTAAAGCTTAGCTCCACAAATGGATTTTCCATTAAGTCCCCAAGATACTGTATTAGTTTAGATAATAGTGTCTTGCAATGAAAATCTCTGTTACAACAGAAGGTATTCATCCCAATTTTATTTATTTTTGTTTCATTTTAAGTCAAACTCTAGGTGACATAAGCTTCTGTCACCCATAGTGTGGAATGAGAAGCGAAATGAAAACTTAAACAGGCTGAAATAAAACCTGCAGCTCAGAGGCAGAACTACCCTTTCAAACACTCCACGTTGTAATTCCATGCGTTGCGTGCTTTGGTTTGCTTTAGCAGGGTTGAAAAAAACCCCACATTTATGAAACTACACCAGGCCACATAACCAAAATGATGCATACCACTCTGAATGGTGATCTAAACTGCAATTACGGTTTTGCAGCTTTCTCTCAGAATGAATCCTGGAGTTCACTATGTTTTTAGATAAAGATGACACCATTGAAAAAAAAATAATAAGCATAACAACAGGAGTTTCTTGTATAAAATTGTCCTCATTTACAGCTTTCTCTGTTTTTCATTGCTACAGCAGGTAAATAAAAGAAAGAAAACAAGAAAGAAAATGATATAGCCATTAAATCAGTAAGGTCTTTTACTCTATTTTAAATTAGTCTTAAAGATTGGAATGTTTCAGGAAAAAATAGAAGATAAAATAATGAAATCTCCCTCCAGTCCCATCTTCCTTAAAAAAGCTTGGCTGTCTGGAAGACTATAAGGCACAGAAAATACAATACCTTTTACACCCTTTCAACTGCTTCCAAAATATTTTCCTTGAATTTCAAACAAATTCTGTATATGATGACACATAAATGTCTAACATAAAACCTTGCTCATTCACCACTGTGGCTTTCTGTAGCCTCTGCACAGAAAAATATTCACACACACAGAGCCCAGCTCCATCTGCTGTGTATCAGTGCTTATCTCCTGCACTCTCCGTGCTGTCCAGGAGAGGTGTTGCTTTCCTGGGGGAAAAACACAGAGTTTAGCTGCAGTGCCAAAGGCTGCTCTGTGCATCCTGCCCCTGCTCTCCTCGCTGGGCTGGGAGCCCACCTGGATCAGGGCACAGGGAGAGCCTGGTGGGGAGCAGACAGTGGGACAGCCCAGTTTGTAGCATGGTGCCTCTTTCGTGTGGGCTTGTATTTCAAACTGACCCCTGGCACTGGAAGCTCAGCATGCTGTGGTGCAAATCTCGGTGGTGTAAGTTGTGCTAGTTCGGTCAGAACCACCAGGCTCTGTATTTGGGCCAGCTCCTCATCCTTTTCAAAGCAGCACACAAAGTTTGGAGAAGGATCTGGCTCTTCGCCAGCCACTATTTCACCTTCTGAATCTTGTCAAGTGCATTGATAAAACAATTTCCAAAAATCACGAAAGAGGCAAAATTTATATGAATTTTTTATAAAACACTTACTTTTTAGTTTGGGGTTGTTTTTTTTTTGTTTTTTTTTTTTTTTTTTGTGTGTTGTAGTTTCTCAATTCACTTTGAATTTTAGAGGGTTTGGCTTTTTTCTCCTACAGCTATGAAGCCTTCCTTGTCCTTTTGAATGACAGCTGTATTTTCACATAATCATGTAGTTCTGGGATCAGGGGTTTTAAGGGAGAATCCCAACCAATACTGTAAAATATCCACTACAAACCAAGAGACTTGAGGGTCTCACGGCATCGTAAGCACACGAAAATACTTTCCACTCTTGGACATGCACATGAATCCTCGTAAAAAAGCTTGGCACACTGTGGGCTCAATTTTCCCTTTTACCAGATCCCAGGAGGAGAGGACTGGGACACTTGCTAAACAGTAAGAATATCTGTTGCAACTCCTTACCTGAAACACAACTTGTTAGAAGGATACACAGCCTCCTGTGCCGTGCTGCTCACAGACACTTTCGGGTGACCTATGTGCTTTCGGTATCAAGGAGGCGTAACTTTTCCGTCAGGAGCTTTCCTTCCTGTTTAACCGGTTCATGGCGGTGATGATTCTTTTCCCAAGTCATCCCGCAGGGAAAATTCCAGCTGCAGTAACAATAAAAAGCTAACACCTTATCTATTCTCTTTCTCGACTTGGAAACCCAACCATACTTTTTATTTATTATTTTTTAAAAAATATAGTGGTAGATTATCTCACACTTTCAGTGCAAGTTTCCAACATGCTTAAAATAACAACTTCATTGAAGGGAAAGAATTGCCTCTTAGGAAGACTTCTGCACAAGAACAGGATTCAGAAATTTTACTCTACTCCATCTTCACACAGCTTCCACCTACATGCTCCGAAAGGAGCTCCCAGCTCCAGTCACAGGGGAGGGGGACAATACAGACCTCTGATGGCAGAGTGGCCCTCTGGCTTTGGCTCCTCTGTGCAGAGCTGGGGTAGTACAATGGTGGAGGAACCTCCCTTATGCTGGGATATTTCCCAGGGACCAGTGAGGACTTGGCTCTCTGCAAAGGGCCCGAAGAGCTGGAGTAAACACAGCACTGGCCACGTCCATCTTCCGAGACCTCAAAGAGCCCAGGACCCTCCATAAAAGGGAGCAGCAGAGGCCGCTCCAGACACAACACAGAGGGAGTTCCCTCAGGGACCATTTGCCTTCACACTTCATACCATTCCTTAAAAAGTTATAAATTGCTCCACTGAAGTGACTATTCAGAATTCAAACAAAATCCCAAGGTTGTAACAGGCAAGAAAATATCCTCAGAAACAGCGAGGGAATAAATGTCAACAAAACAGTATTTCAGTTAGAAAAAACCATGCAGTAAGACTGATTAGGATAAAGCATATAAAGTTAATAATTAATAGCAGATATCGTATATCTGATAAACTGAAGTAATAACTTGATAAAGCACTACAGGAAAAAAGCCCCAGCCTTTAAAGCATAGAAGCTGTCAGTGATGTCACTGTGATTTAAAAGAAGTTAGACAAGGACAAAACTTATTTCAGTTGGTGAAAGGTGATGCCTTTTTTGTCATATATTCATATATTCTCCATATATTCTCAAAATGTCAACTTGCTCCATGAGCTGTTTGGTGGCATTTGTGCTGTGCTGTACTCATTTCCAGTGATTACTGTGAAGTGATCCTGTGAGAGAGGAACACACCAATTTTAGGAGCTGCCATTTCAGAGTTTATGGCAGTGTGGTGTTGCTTCACCTCACGGCGATTGGACACAGCTAAAGGAGGAGGACTGGGAAAACAGGAAACACGCGTGGGAAGAGCTCATATTCCCAAGCACACACAGAAGGCTACACACATAATACAAACTGAGCTGGGACCCCTCTGCCTCTCTCCCCATGGTGATTTCTAGGAGAAGGCTATGAAGGTTTTTCTTGGGAAACTCTGCACATTTTCAGAATTTTCTCAGGCTCTTAGGGTGGCCACTATTTTTCTGTTTCATGCTTCCCATTAAGGGAGCAGACAGGGAACTGCTGAGTCACTTTCTACCCTAATTCCTCCTAGAACTACCAAGAGTTGTCTCCTCCTCTTTTGCTGGCATGTGGGACAAAATCTCCAGAGACAAAGAAAACTAGACAGTCCCTGGGATGTTTCCTCTACTTCTGTTAGACACTCTCGCTGCTCCACCAGCCGGCAGGAGCGACAGCTCACTCAGATTAAGGAGGAGCCATGGATTTGATTTAGCTGTGCACGAGTGTGCTCTTTGGAGCCAGGTCTGATACAGAGCTGCAGGGAAAGAGCTGGCAAAATAATCACTGCACGCCCCCCAGAATGGAGCACACTATCTTCAGCAGGCTTTTACTCACAGGGTTGCTTCACAGGCAGTTTGGAGCTCTCTGAAACAGCACTCTTGCGCTTGAAGCCTTCAGGCTTCGAGTAATAATAACAGGCTTGCAAAGGGAATGCAGCAAAGTGTTTTAGCAATCCGTGGGGATGGAAAACTGGCTAAACAGAGAGCCAGTGAGGAAACTGCTCCATTTCATAAGAGATCCGTCCTTCTGTGCTACTATTCTCCAGTGCCACCTACTGTCATTTCCCCAAAACTGTGAGGCAGGGAACAGAGATCACTGTGCAGAGCACAGTGGCAGCTAAGCTTTGTCTGGCTACGGGGAACATCATCTTATCTATCACTATCGCTGACAAATATGGTCCCTCTCAGAAAGCTGTTCTTTTTCAGAAAGATTCATGATTGCTGAGGTCCTGCTCGAAGAGGGTGTGATACTTCTCCTGGAGCAGTGTATCAGCCAAACTACATGGATACATCAGGGTTTTTCCATGTGCTGGCAAGAACAAATGCCAAGATGTTGTGTTTAAGCAGCAGCTGAACAAGAACACTGGTTAAAAAAAAAAAAAAAGAAAATATTAAAAAGATGTTGTTTTGTATTACAGGCCTTTATTTCTTTCTCACAAGTTTCATCAAGCAGGGGTTGTGCCTTGCTACCTGTTAAGTAAAACCCAGCAGAGTAGGTGCTGCCGGGCAAAGAAAATAAAAGTTGCAACAGACACAGTACAGTGGTTGAGTCATTACAATGATTCATCAGTAAAGGAGACATTTGTTGTAAAGGGCAAGAAGGACTTTCAATTCTGAAAACACTCCTCACCCTCTATTTACTCACACAGAACAAGTAAGGGAAAGGACTCAGAGGAAAGAGGGGGCGGGAAGCAAAGTTCCACTTTTCTGAGAAAAACAAATGGAAAAAAAAAATTGTTTAACATAGAAAACATTTTCACAGGCTCTGATGACACCTACGTGTAATATACAAAGTTACTAAGTTACCAACACCCTCCTGAGGTTTGAAATAGGCTGTTGTGAAAGATCAACCTCCACAGCCCGCACACACTGACTGCAAAGCTGGCTAGGACTAAATGTAGCCTACAGAATTTAATCTCTCCTTTTATTTGAACATCTTTTGTACTTTGATCCTCTGAAAGGAATAGCGCCCTTCAACAGAGTTGTTCCTGGCAGAAACAATTACTTCGGCTTTAAAAAAAATCGAATTGCTGAAAAAATTAGGTGCTGAAATGGAGAACTGTCTTAATGCACATTAAAATATACAGTTAAAATCAGCAGGCAATTTTTAATGTGTACACATACAGATACACCCACACTCATGAATG
Organism: Monarcha castaneiventris obscurior; assembly: GCA_026261815.1. NCBI lineage: Eukaryota > Metazoa > Chordata > Aves > Passeriformes > Monarchidae > Monarcha > Monarcha castaneiventris. The sequence goes on from JAMPIT010000884.1 coordinate 14,233,728, forward strand.
AAGGCTTATGCATGTGTATCTAAACACACATGTATATGCATACAAGTGTATATGTGTGCACCCATACAGAGAGATCTAAAAAAAGCCTAAAATAGGTGCATACATACAAATGTCTATTAAATGCTAAGTGACCCAAGAAGAGAGCTTAAATGATTCAGAAAAGAAGTCAACCCACAAGTTTCAGCTGAAAGTCAGAAACCCGGAAGCTGAGGAGTGCTTAAAGCCAAAGTTCTTGCTCATAAGCTTTCATAAATTTCACTTTGTTTTCTTCCACTTCTCTTACCTTCTCTGATTTTTCCACTGTTTCCTTTTGCTGTTCTTTTTGTCTTCCCAGTCCAGTGTGCCTGATGCTCAGTGGCTTTCTGGGAAATTCACTCCGTCATTCCGGTGTATTCAATAGAGTTTGTTGACCTTCTAGAAACTGCCCATACCACAGACTGTACAAATAGAAAAACAGCCTTGTGATACTGGCACACTGGTAAGATAAGCTCCTAGCCATGACAGCAGGCATTCCCTATGGAAAGTTTAGTGAGCTGGCTCCACACAGTTCCCAAGACCCCCTTCCCCTGCAGCTCATGGTGCTTGGGCCTTCTGCAAGGCTGCCAGAGGAGAGGGAGACCAAAGAGCCCCCGCAAAGGCCTGAGCTCAACCACTCACTCTGGCAGAGCAGGGCTCTACTGACTTCACCAAAGAAAAACAATTAATGACTCTTTATGCATAAAAATAAAGGTCAAGGGAGGTGACTCCCCTCTGCCCTGCTCTGGTGAGACCCCACCTCCAGGGCTGCATCCAGCTCTGGGGTCCCAGCACAGGAAGGACATGGAGCTGCTGGAGTGAGTCCAGAGATCTCAGAGGGATGGAACACTTCTGCTATGAGGAAAGGCTGGAAAAATTCAGCCTGGAGAAGAGAAGGCTGGGGTGACCTTATTGCAGCCTTTCAGTACTGAAGGGAGCCTACAGGAGACATGAGGAGAAACTTCTTGCAAGGCCATGTAGTGACAGGATAAAGGGGAAAGTCTTCAAGCTGAGAGTAGGTTTAGATATCAGGAAGAAATTCCTTACTGTGAGGGTGGTGAGGCTCTGGAACAGGTTGCTTAGAGAATGTGGATGCCCCATCCCTGGAAGTGTTCAAGCCCCTTGGATGGGGCTCTGAGCAACCTGGGATAGTGGAAAGTCCATGGCAGGGAGGCTGGAACAAGAAAATCTTTAAGGTCCCTTTGAAACCAAACCATTCTATGACAGAGGCCTCTAAAGCCAAAGAACAGCTTAAGGCAAGGACTAGCTTACTTAGACAATATAAACCTTGTCTCCTTTTGCAATATTGCAGTATTACAACAGCTTAAATAATACAACATTTCTGAATTTTCCCTGAAGTTGCACATGGTCAGCTTCTTATATCTTTCTTCCGACTTTAATTTTACTGTCATTATTGCTCACAGTACAATTGAAGCTCTTGCTTAAAAGAAACAAACAAAAAAACCAACCATATGGCTTTTACAAAAAAAAAAAAGTTTGTGGGTGTATATATAATTTTTAAACCAACTGAACAGCATTCCTCATAAGCAATTCAGGATATAAAGCATCTGCTTAGATAGCTAATTTGGCTGCATACTTAGGTTGCCTATGCATGTCAGCAAAGCATTCATTACTGTTTTCATTACAACTTTACCTGCAGCACGAAAGCCAACACTAATTTACTTAAGCTTTCACATAAATAATGCAAAGGGATGGCTTACCTGCAATAAAACATATTTTGGCAAACTCCTGTGTGGAAGTTAGGCTCACAGCACAACTGGACCGGCCCATGAATGAGTGGCTGGCAAAAAGATACTTGCAGAGCTGAGAACACAGCTTCATCTATCGCCCCAAAGTACCTTCCCCATCAATGGGACACACACACACATTATTCTTAAATAGCAGCTGCTCTCTGCTGTGTCAGGCTCTGTGCTAGGCTGCTGGAGGTTTAACTAATGATGTTTTTGTGTGTATGAACCACGAGGGCAGCAAGGAAGACTGTTCATCGTCTGTCTAGAATTAAACAGGTGAGGTGCCTTCCCTGGGGCTGGACAAGACACTCCCACTGTGGCACTTGTGCAGTGACAAGCATACACCCCAATGCTCGATACCAAAGGCACTCATCCCACTGCAGCAGCCAGACTTGGATTTGTGCTCTGTCTTGCACTACTTTGGGCAGCCCGGCCAACCCTTTTTGCTCCCACTCTTCTGGCCTCCCCACCTTGCTCTGTGCTGCTGTCAAGAGAAGGAATGGGTCGGTGCAGGAAGGGAATCAGCAGCACGGTGCTTCACATCAGAGGTGAGCTGCTACACCTGAACCCTTGGGGAGAGCAGCAAGGCCCTGGGGGAAGGGCAGGACAAAATCCTGCCGGAGCAGACACCATGGGGAAGATAAAGGAGGAGGAGTTAATATCCATGCATGGTGGTTTTTACAGCTGGCTGGTGTCTTCCAGGGACAGGTTCCCAGTTCACAGTGAGGTCAGATCATCTGGCAAGCATTGGGCTAGGAAAAGAAGAGAGAAAAGCAAGAAGCTCTATCATCACCCATTCAACAGCCCATGAAAAACCCTCATTCAAAAAGCTCGATAGTCTCTGCACAGGCAGTAATTTCAGGTACTTTTGGGTGGGAGTAGCTACTATAAGAGAAACAAACAGTAACATCCATCACTGTGGCTTACCAGATGGCCAAAACCACCTGCACTGGCTGCATGAACACAGATGGGAAGAGACACACTCTTCACCACGGTTACTGGGGCAAGTGAAAAAACCAGGAAGCTCTGGTTACATTCCCTACATTCAGTGGTAATGTCTTGTCACCCCTGCCCTACCAGTCTGTGCATAGCTCATTTCACTCCGCTTTGTGGCTCATGCAAAATAAGAAACCTCAGTTTAGAAGAAGCTTTAGACTGGGGGTGGTGACCCTGTTATGAAGAACTACATCACAAGCAGCACAACCATCTCCCTTCTTTCCCAAGCAAGTGCTGACCTTACCAGATCCACCAATCCCAAGAACAGGAACACTACACTGCTCCTTCCAGTTCTGGCAGTGGCAGCGTGGGAGCTGTCCTGAAGGCCTGGACACCTGACTGCAAACTGCAGCACTCAGGTCAGACACCACCCTGGGCTGTGCCTAACAGCAAATGAACACAGAACTCACTGCCATTTCAGGTTTCCTTAAGGGCTGGTTGGGTTTTTGTGAGGAGGAGAGGACAGAAATTTCAGAATGTAAAACAAGCCATTTGACCCTGTAGGTTGGGAGTGGAAGAAAAAAAAAAAAAAACCCCAAAATGAAAGAAAGACAAGGAAACTTAAATGCACCGGACATTCAGGTGCTGAGGTGTACTGTGTTCAGTTGTACTGTGAGCAATAATGTCATCACAGAAGGCTGTGCTCAGGCCTCCAGCACATGGTCTAAAATTAGATATCTGTTGTTTCACAGTGACATGCCCTTCCTTTGAGGTGTAGTGTCACAGCAGGTTACAGTCACTGAAATTTGAGACTCCAAGCATGATTTATCTTGCTCTTAAAACAAACCTCATCCAAAGGGCTCCTTGAACACCTGCACTTCCTTCCGACTGCCTCAATTAACTGTGCCATGTCCACATTATAGCACTGAGTCCAGGAAAAATCCAGACATCCTAGGCTGAGGCTGGAGCCCACTCGTAATAGATAACACACTCATAATACGTTGCTTGTGTCTGCTGCAGACTAGGAATAGCTCTCTCATTCTTCACTTGGTTGATCTACTTTTATATCCTTGATTCAAATGGAGTTATGCAAACTTCACTTTTGCTATCAGGCTATGAAGAAGCCTATTGTAACCATGATATGCTTTTCTTAGATGTAAATGTACATGTAAAATAGAAAGAGCTTTGATACTGAGGTTTTTTTTCCCCTGAGGTTCAAGTATTATGTCATTTAAATAATATTCCATTTTCCTGTTGCACTCATTTTTAGAACATCTTTTGTATTAGCTCGGAGTATTATAATTCCTTCAAAATTCCTCTGGAGGGCACTATTACCATAACTATGCAATTAGCTGCAGATGGCTGTAATAGAGATAAACACTAAATAGCCTTGTTGGCAGGAGGCAGAGTGTCTTTTAACCAAGACAGCTTCTTTACTGCTGCCTGGGTTGTTACTCTGCTTTAGAGTATGGGAAACCTTAGTTACAAAAAGGAAGAGAATGTAGAAGGTATAATTGTAGAGGTTTGGTTTGCAAAAAGCTGCTGTGGATTTGTTTGGGGTTTTTTTTCCCTGTCATCGTCTTTGTTAGCAAGTACTAGAATTTGGTATAATCACTCAAAGGCTTTGCAAAAGTGATATTTCCCAAGGCACAGGATGATTTGTGATATTTTGGGCTGGGAAGGGATGGAGACACTGATTATCTTGTGGACTTTTCCTGCTCTCCTGCTCCTGCGGGACCTGTACTCCAATCTCTTTCCATTCCCCACGGCTGCCCTGTTCCACCGTGCAGAGCAAGGTCGTCAATTCCTCCAGGATTTAGAAAAGCCAGCGCAACATGAAGCGAGGGAAGGATCATATTTTGGAGCTAGGAAAGCGATTATGACACACCAGGGTTTATTAGAAGCTGCATGTTTTTTTCAGAACTGAGAAGGAAATCAGAAGCGAGCTTCGCAGCTCACCGGAAAACTTTCTCGAAACGGGAATAAACTCTTGAAAGCTTGGAAAGGTCAACGTGAAAGTGAGCGCGTCTGTCTGATCCGGCCGCCCTCTTGTGATCACGGAGTAGATTGCAAGATCATTTCATCTGAGTGCTCACATTTCGTAAGGTAAAGCCAGTGGTGAGCTGCAGTGCTCAGGGTTCCGGGTTTGACTCGTTTCCTGGGGGACAGGTTGTGTGGGATTATTCCCTCCTGCATTTTCTGGGAAGCATCATAATTATGTGCAGAAAAAAATATTTTATTTTGATTTTACTACTTCCTCTTGTTCCTTCTCCTTTTATGACTCGCACAGATAGCTCATCTGTTTTCAAATTAGACTAGAAATTATTCGAGCAGGTGAAATACTTGTGTGAGAGGCAAAAGGGTCTTGGGATATTATATTATGTAGAAAAAAAATATACTGCTATACTGTGCTTTTAATTAGGCCATCAAGCAAAGAAAAGAAGGAAGGGTGTATTTCAGTTGTGGCAGGAATTGTGTATAACAATCTAATATTGCTGAGAGACAATCAGCAGAATAAATTAAAAAAACCCAAAATAAAACAGAGTATAAAAATAAATAGAGGTTTTGAGATAACTTCTTGTGAACTTAAGTTTGGATCTGCATTGGTATTTTCAATTTGTAAAAATTATTCTTGCTCATTTTCATTGATTCCTTGCACATTTCAGCCTGAATTCTCGTTTACTAATGATCACCTAATTCAAAGACAGTCCCTACACCTGTGCTTTACTTCAGGATCTTCCCTCCTTCACAATATCTGCATTGCCACACTGAACACTCACAGCCTCTCCTCTTAATCACTACCCTCCAACAGCAACTGAAGCATTTTGGTTTAGATTAAAAGGTTTTTAAAAGCGTAAAAAAAAAAAAAAAGAGACATGAACTTTACAAATAGATGTGAGAGGGAGAAAAGAAAAAAAAAAAAAAAAGATAGGTCAGATTTTGGGTAGACCAACCTTGACATTGTCCTTTTAAAGCACTCCCTAGGCAGCTTTAACTTTTGCAACCAGCACTCAAGCAGCCTCTCACCCTAGGGCCCAGTCATCTTGGCAGGATGACAGAGGTCAGCATTTCACATGAATGAACAATTTCTCCGATATATAAGGCAAGCATTCAGCTCCCTCTCTCTCTTTTCACCTGTCCTTTAAAGTTTAAACCAGGGCTATCATAGGTACTGTGCCCAATGCAATGAAAATCCCTCTTTCTATTAACCCTTTGAACCCTTGGGACAGGAGTGACACCTCAGAGTTTGAAACTGAGAGACAGTAGGCACAGAAGTGCTCCTCTTTCTGCCCCCCCCATACCAGCTTTTTGTTCCCCTCTGTGTAGTTTCCCTTGCAAACAAACCCCCCACTGCCTCTGTAACTCAAGCACCGAAATCTTGCAGAGCATTCCAAGTGTGAGCACACTCCAAGTGTGAGCACACTCCAAGTGTGAGCACACACAGCTGGGCCAGGGAGGTGCAGTACCCCGATTCACTTTCTGGATAATGCATTTCTGCTTCCAACGTGGCTGGCACTTCTAATCAAAGCACCAGGCAATACACGCAAATTTTCTCCAACTCAAAGGGGCTCAAAGTGGTCACAAATCTACAAGCTGTAATCAACGATTTAACTCTTTGGTCCTAAAATCCAAAGAAAAAAGCACCTTACCTGTTATTAGATGAATGGTCCAAATGGGTATGGAAGCACAGTTCTCTGCCCAAATTCTCTGGGCAGCTCTTGGAATGCACCCTCTGTGACTTTGGTTCAAGCTCAGTGTTGAAGTAAACTGGAAAGGAGAAAGCAGAGGAAATTCTGGATAAGGAAACCTGCACTGGTTTTGCTGCGCAGTTACATAAGCAGTCAACTTCTGCACTCCCAAAATTCCAAACTCAGATCACATTTCTCTGGGTTAGGCTATCTCTGCTTAAACTGGTGTGCAATTTTTTATGGAAAAAAAAAAAAAAGAAAAAAAAAGCCCTTCAGAAACAAATCTCCGGGCAGCTGTGAGACACAAAATAACAATTCAGCAAGATTTGATTGACAGGTTAGATTGAGAAGGCTAAGAAAATAGTGAAAGAGAAGTTTAGAATTCACTAACTACTTTACAGCATTTAGGATAGCCATGAGATAATTTTGTGGTCCTGGGAGCCACATGCTGATGTGTACCACCTCAAGTTCCTGCACATAAGAAGTGCACACAGCATGCTATCAATGGAGTAGGAGCAATTGTGACTGTGAAACAAACCTATCCCTCCTGAGTTGCAAATTGTCCTAAGAGCCATTATGGTCGCTGCTTTTGTACCCAAAGAAAAGCTGTAAGCAGATAAAATTGTCAAAGGGCCATGAGACCTAAATTTATGACAAGAAAGGAATAAGAAATTCTGACTTTCTGAGTACCCAGGTTGCCCAGTCTTTTAGAAGACTGAGTAACTAAAATGCTAAGATGTGCAGGATTAACCACAAGCCTGAGATTTCATTTCACAGAACACCACTTTGCCTTTTCCAGGCAGGAGACTGCAACTGAGTAGACTACAGCCAAGCACTGGATATGCATCTATTTGGACAAATATACCAAAGGAAGAATCATGGAATAGGGCATGGTGCCCCTTTTAGATAACACGAGAGAAGCTTAAGCCACCCTGATGCTGATAAGCCTATAGAGGCACCAGAAAAAAAAAAAAAAACAATCCAAACTATCTTGCACTGCATTTTCTTGATTCAAGCATTTCTGTGTTCTTTTCACATTGCTCTTTCCCTCACATCTGAACTGATAAGCTCCATGAACTGCTGAGGTTCAGTTACTATCTTTCTCTGTCCCAGACTGTTGAACCCTTTTGTTGCGCCACTGAAACATTTGGGCAAGTTAAGAGATACCCTCTTGCAGTTAGACACAGCTTGTTGAAAGATAAGTGGAATACTCAAAACAAGGATCCCTTATAGAAACACTCTTTGTTTCAGATTGTTTTGTTTTTCTCTGTGGTTGGCGCTTTTTAAAATTTCTTTTAAGGAAATTTCCAGGAAGAACATCAGGGTTTCAGGGCCCCCTTGTTCTTTTATTTTCCAAAAGACAAAAGCTTATGATCCATCTACATCTCTGAGGGCTGAACTGCAGATAGAATTCCCTGGAGCCTGGCCTGAAGGGGCTGTTGCTTCAGTGAATTCAATTTTTCAGGGTATTAAAAACTGAGACAGTAAAACAGATGACAGGCACTGAGGGTGGAATTCCATCTCCAGAGGAGTTTATTGGGGCTTTCTGCCACTGTCTTCAGGTAGGCCAGGATTTCACCCCAGCTTCAGGGTGCAGAGCAGAAAAATGCTGTACAGAATTTAGACACTTATTTTGTAAGGCTGGGTTTGGTAGTAAAATTCAAATGATGATACTGACTTCTCCTGAAAACTCTTCAAAAGCACTAGACAACAGTATGGTATTATTAATGTTCCACTGCAAGATTGAAAGAAATCAAGGCTACTTCTAAAAATTGCTGTATTAAGGCTGTTAAGTCTTAGAAGAGGTTAGCCCGAAAGCTACATTCTCCACTGAAATATATTATGGAGAGGATAAATGAGACTTCTGAACAAACTGTGGCTTTTCCTGTACCTTTGAACACCAAAATAGTCCTAATCCTCCACAGTCCCATCTTTCACATCCTAAACGTGTGTCTGCCTCAGCAGAGGCACAGGACCACAGCAGAGAAAAACCAGTTTTATACAATGGAATGGTGAATCCTCCTCACTACAACCTTCCAGAGCCAAACAGAAAAGAAGCCACAGGGGCTGGAGACTGCAGATCTCAGCAGTCTTCCTTTGCTCTGCCATGGCCTGGGGTCCTCTGAGATTTGTTGTAGATCCATTTCCATCTCTGGTCCTCCTGTCAGCTCACCTTCCTCCCTGCTTGCAGATGGGAAAGATTTTAGTTAATTTTTGTCTCTAAAAATACAAGTCAGTGTGGACTTATAACTATTATAACTGCTACTCTTTTGACAACTATAAAAACACTTTTGACCTACAAGAAGGTTTTGATCCTCTGTCTTATCCTCAGAGAAGAAAATGAGGAGAAATGCAGAAGAATTTTGCATTTAATTTCAACTCAACTCACATATAATTTCATTTTTCTGAATATTTTACCTTTATCTCAGTGGTATTATTAGCATATTAAGATATAGGCTGTCTTAATACTGCCAGATGTAGGGAAGAAGGGAAATTAAGAAAGAAAAAGGGCAACAAATAAACCAGGCAAAGCTGTGTGGCAATGCATCAAAAAATCTGAAGCAAAGAACAGCAAACAAGGATGGGAGCAAAAGAGAAAGTCATCAAAGAGGGCAGTAGAGGATGGAAAAAGAAATAAGCAGAGGAAGGAAGGCATTCTCTAAAGCAGGAGTGCAATGGAGGCAAAAAAATATTGAAACAGCAGAGAGACACTGCAGAAACCACAAACAAAGTTGTGGAGAGCAAACACATAAATTATGAAAATGGCATAAAGACAAGAATAAGGCAAGCAAAGGAGCTGGAGCAGGGAAAGAGAACAGAAAGACACCACTTCACCTCTGGCAATACATTTAATTGTGATCGGGAGGTGACTTGGGGCCTACACTTAGTGGACTAAATTCCGAGGGAATTAAGGAAAAAACCACCACAGTTCCCCAGTCCCACAGACTACCACAGGTCCTGAGGCACAGCATTACAAGCTGCCCTTCAATGCTCTTTGCCTTTCTCTGGGCTAGCAGGATTTCTCTCTTCTGTGTTTTTCTCCAACATTTTTGCCAACCTCACTTTACCTCCTTAGCTGTCTCCTGCATGTTTCTCTCTTTGCACCTCTTTTTTGCTTGCTATTTTGCACCTTGATTTAAAAGGACAACTATAATGAGTGCTTGTTCCTACCCAGCAGCAACTGAATGAAAGATGACAGCATATCCACAAAAACTACAGAACAATTCTAATGGAAGGAAAATACATCAAGAAGAAAAAGAAGCCAAAAAAGGTCAGTGCAATGCAATGTATTGAAGGAAGTTCAGCAAGCTGCTTCTGCAAGGCAGGCCCTTAGCAAGAGCTCTTCCTGGTCCATTCTTTGCTGTAAAGAAAGGAGAGCAAACCAGAGTTAGAGTACGAATGAAGCACTTCAAGAATTCATGGTGTGGTGGGCTGTGAATGCAATGCTGTTAAATGTCATTTATTAGAGCTCCTATTTAGCAGCCAAACTGCTAAAAACAGGGACAAGACCATGACACTTGGTTTGGGATTTTGGGCTGAGCAATGCTCTATCAATTGATGCACTGTACTAATGTAGCTTTAACTTTCACACTGTCTTTAGTCCATAACAGGTGGATTTAAGGGGCAGGAGGGGAACTAATTAAGACTTTCTTTCCTCCTTGAATAAAACCCTGATTGGGGTGGCTCATGCTGGGGCTCTGCACAACATGGGTAAAGCTTCGTGTTTCAGTGACATCTGTGATGCACTGGTACAGCTAAAACTGATGTCTCCCCATGAGAAAGCAGCTCTGTAACTAGGATAAAGTCTGTCTCTCTCACTGGGCAGAGTTCTGGATGCACAGGAAGGATCCGCTTGGTTATGAGCATGGCTGAACTTGCACCATTCTCATGGTGAGCATTGCTGGATGGAGATAACTATGCATTTTTCAGCTCAATCTGTGTTCTCTGATTAAATTCTTAATCTTTCAAACCCAAAACCTTTTGTGAGAATATAGAACTTATTATAGATTATTATATAGAGTACTTATTCCACCACAAAAGTTTCCAAGTTCTGTGATGGCTTTCCTTGTCAAAAAATCAAACCAACCAACCAACCAAAAATGTAACAAACAAACAAAGGCCACAAAATCCAACCTTAGGGGAAAAAAACAAACAAAAAACCACCCCAGGTGGTGATTACAGTGAGCCAGAGTGTGAATCTGCAATGCACTATTTTACTCTAGGGGACTTTAAAAAAAGTGAACAAGGAAACAAAAACATGTAGAAAAATACTTTTGAACATCTTCACATGAATCAAGCATTTCCCAAAAAGGAAGCCAGAAAAGGACTGATCCCTGAACTGAGGATTAAACAGGAGAAAACTCAGGCAAGTGAAAAATAACAAGCATGATCCGTAAAATATTCTGACAGCCAGACAAAAAGTAAGCCTCGCTGCTGCAAGTCCAAGAAGAGAGTCCAGCTGTGCAACCAGAGCTTTTCAAATTGCCTGGCAGGGATGATGCAGTGACCAGTTTTTCCCACAAAGGAGATGGGAATGCAGCATCCACTCACACTCATTTCTCCCTGTGCTGCTGGAGTTGCCCAGCTGACCCACACGTGGCCCCTGAGCTGAACACTTATCACACTCTAAGCTCCGGAAATATTACAGTTTTCCAGTTAAAACATTCCAGTGAACCATCAAAGCAATGGACAAAGGGAACTGCTAAGCATGAAAACCAATCATTGCTAAAAACATCGCTTAACTTAGAGCAGAGGAGCAAGGGGGGCTTTAAACCTCAGGGATTACAGATGTTAAATTCAAGTCAAAAAAGACAGTTCATAGGACTTTTAATAATTAACTACCACGTCTTTATAGCCCATGACTTCTACATGCAATTAAAAGGACCTCTCCTCAGTATATGCTGTGTGACTCGAACTTACTGTAAACTGCTCTCAGTGTTTATCAGGAGAAGCAAAGGACATCCAGGCAGCTGGGCACCAGGCAAGGTTCTCCCTTCTCTGCCAGGTTCATCTGATCGTGAGCAACTTTCTGCTTGCACACCCATGTTTCAAAATTACCACTTCCCAAGCCTGGACAGACATGCAAACCACACACCAAGATGTGTGCTCTGCAAAGTGAAAGCTGCTGTGTGACTGCAATTCTTCTCTGCACAAAAGTCTCACTGATGTCTAACTGCGGTGTTTACACACTCTGAAACTGCACATAGGTTAGATCTGGCATAGATTTTTAAAATCCTGGTAAAATGAACCCCTTTGGAACCCGCTGTCAATTCAGCAATAGTGGTTTAAGCTTTTTTAAAAGTTGTCACGAGAAATGCAAGAGGAAGCAAAGTGGCCACAGCCCAGTTCTCCAGCACGAAACAGATGCCAGAAACAGGCTTTCTGTTGCAGAAATAATCATCAGTGCTTAACAAACAAAGAGGGTACAAGTTCAGCAAAGCACATCAGGGCACTCCATCCCTTCAGTGAACGCTGAGGTCAACAGCTTGGACACTTTCCTAAAAGGATGAATATTCCTCAGCTCTTCTGCTGATTAGGGATGAGCTGGTCCCCCATCCAGCAATCCATTACGGTGACAAAGTGCCTCTTAGTATGCCCAGCAACATGTGTGACAGCAGCAAGTGTTGAGCAGCAGCCAAATTCTGTCTAAGTGAGATAAAATCAGATCCAGGAGGCTAATAAGATAAGGATCAGTGCTCTATGTACATCTATTCATTCATCAGAGCACCGATTTGAGTGCAGGAAAAAACAAAGGTTATAAGGAAAAAGGAAAGAGGGGGGGAATAATCCTCCTTAAATGTTATTTATGTTTTAGAAATTTTGTGAGAACATGGAGTAGTTATTGTCATTGTCAATAACATTTTTCTGAAGGTGCTGACTGGCATAAGGAAGAAGCTGTGTTAAAGCCAAGCTATTCACTGCCTTTCACTCAAGCCCCATTCTACAACAGAGTGTCTTCACAAGAGCTGCAAGAGGCGAGTTTATAATTGTAAATAAGACATTATCTGTCACATATTGTACATTCCCCTATTTTTTTTACTGTAAATTCCTTCAGGCAGAGACCATTATTAATGCTAAATATATTAAAATTCAAGTCGAATAGCAGAAAGGAAAATAAGCAACAAGTTAATTAAACTTGCAACTAACACTCCATTTGAAGATGTGGCAAATACCCCTAAGGAAAATTTGGAGTATGGAAGAACAAAATGAAATTGATCAAATGGGCAAAGTAAAAGTTTGCAGCTTGAAAACAATACTCTGTCTTCAATATATAAGCATGAAATCAGGTGTTTACTGGGAAAAAGCCCTAACTATTTTCAGGAGACTCAGCCTGTTTTTACCTGTTTTACAAGGACACCCACACATTTAGTGTGGGAATTAAAGAGTCCTTTGAACCTGCAGGAATAATCTAAAAATCCACATTTGTGAGAGGAACACAGGCTGATAGATGATTACAAGTGGCTGTTTCCACTAAAACACAAACCATACCTTCTCCTGACAATTGTACCTTATTAAATCTCCTGTGAAGAAAAAGTCTGTATTACCAGGGGAACAGTCATGATAAACAAAAAAGTCTGTCCTGTGGGTCTGGCTCAGAACATACCTTTAGACCCAGTTCTCATAACTGGAGTTTCTGAATGAAATGTGACTGTACCCCTGTGTCAGTTAAGTTCTGCACGTGCTTCAGGCAGGTTTTGAAAATCTCTAACAAGCATGAGGATGCCCACACACCTCCAGCTTCTGGAGAGGAAATCAGTGTACACCTCATGTTACTGCTGGCACAATTAAAGGCAGCAGACAAGCACAGTGATGATCGTAGCATGAAGACTCTCCTGCAAACAGTCAGCATGAAAGCTTTGAAGTTCACTTAACAGGAATCTTCACAGTTGTGGTGCCTAGCTAATTAGTTGTGTCTAATTCATTATATAGAGATAGCAACTTTTTGAAAAAAAATAACAAATATCAGGGATTTCTATTTCTTTGTTATTTTCAGAAAAGCTGGAAGAAGATTTCAGGGTTTTCACAGCTCGTGAGAGTATAAATTGGCCTTACCCTCAGAAGAAAATAAAGTATAGTTTGGGAAGATACCAGGAAGATTCTTTGAAGTAAGTTCTTTTTCATGCTAAATAATGAAAATATGGTATAAAAATCCTTTAAAATGTTTCTTACTTAGCAGAACTTCAGTGTTTATAAAAAAAGAGCCACGTTAGCAAGCCAAGAGATGAAGGGTTTTCAATCCACTGAGCAGACATGGTATTGACAATATGCCCGTGTTATTGGCCATCTATTAACACATTGTTAATATTGATGGAAGGAACTCATGCCAGTGCTGAGGTGAATCTCTTTTTTGAGTCATGAGAGTTGTTTCTATCCTTCCAGTCTTTGTCATCTCCCTACTGAGATGCCATTTCCAACACACCCCTAAAATTACCAGACTTCAACAGACCACATGGAAAGGACTAAGGCTACTGACTCATTTTACTTGGGCCTCCTGGCAACAAAGTGATATTTTCCTTTACTGCCCTTCAGAGAAAGGCAAATCACATGAGGGAAAAGGGGTGAAATCCTAAAAACCACCTAGGCATTGTCATCCAAGGCTGGCACCCAAGAGCATCAGACAGAGCCTCAAGAGATCAGGGCTCAGCTACTGGATCTACTCTGAGCTTGAGTCCCTTTCCCTGTGCTTGAATTCCTCCATTTGTTTATTCCTGGAGAAGGCTCTAACCATCTTGCTCCAAGAAAACAGCAAAGAAAGAGCTTTGTGATTTCTTTTTCGTTACTCCCAGGTGTTCACAAGGCAGAAGCTGAAAGTGGAAGTAGACAATTTAACAATCAAAACCCAAGACCTCCTCTGTATTGGCAAGAAACTGTTGATCTTGAGATGCAGATTGTACCTTCCCAGATGAGGATAATATGGGGTTTTTTTATGCAATATATTCCTTATGGAATAGTAGTGATTTTCTTGTCATGTGCTTTTCATTCACATCAGTACTTCTTTATGGCCTTCTGAACAAATAAGAAAGAGTTCCATTAAAGATTTCACCACTGTGAAATATACGTATGTTAACAGCTGAAAGAAGTTAAGGAACACAGTATATCTCTATGCCTCATCAACAGCAGCTAAAAGGCAAAGTTCAAGCAAGTCCTATGTTATGTCCCTAGTTTCACTTATATCCAGTTCTTCATTTTCATGCCAAGCAACCTCAAGTTCTTAATTTTAATTTAATTTTCTATCACTCCCATTTTCCCAGAGTATTCTCTCTGATGCTACAGATAAATGCCTAGCCCTTTCTACCTTCTCATTTAGACCATTGTAATTCTGATTCAGAGCTTGCAATTCCTTTCCAAAGGTTGATATTTGATCCTCCAACTTTACAAGATGTTCCTGTGCCTGATATTTCACATTAATCCCACCTCCTAATTCTCTAATCATCTCAAATGCCACGTGAGGTGGAAACTCAGAGGATAAATTCCCTGCTAATATTCCTGCTGGCTTGTGAGTCATCACAAGTTAGGGACTAAGAAACTGTAGTTGAAAAATGCTTCTCTGCAACTTCTTCCCCTGAAACATTTCACCTGATCAACAAATGATGCTCAGGGGATTTCTGTCTTCTCAACATCATCTTATATGCCAGAGATAAAATATTATTGATTCAAAAAGTTCAAGTAAAGCCTAATTTAAAAAAGAGATGAAAGAACAAGCATATAAATTCCTAGGAAAGCAAACTCACATTTCTCAAGCTATCAGAGTTTAATTCTTATTATTATTGCATTCTTCAATGGCACCTCGATGTCTCACCTGAGATTCAGACCTCATTCTGGCATGTGCTGCATGAAAACACGGTGAAAGCCAGTCCTTTCCCTTCTGTGTTTAAAATCTATATGAAACCAATACAATAAAAAGTACTCAAAGTAAAAGCATTTACATATCACATTCCTGCTCTTAGACCTGCTTATTTCTGCACTAGGGTTGAGGTCATTTCAGATGTCTCTCCAGACCATCCCTTTTACCAGCACTCAGAAAGGAAACCGACAACAAAAGAAGGTTCAAAGGTTGCTCCACAGACACAATTCAGGAGCAAGGTGGAGGTTAAAGCAAGGACCTCAGCAGGGCCATAAAAAATACCTCATTGTCCATCTTCCCCGTGGATTCTGCTGCCTTTGCTCAGGACTAGTAAGGCTGATGTTGGGCAGTGCAAAGCTCATTTAAATGGGACTGTAAATGCACTATTGAGCAGTGGGATAAAGGTGGAAGAATGTGCCCAGTCTGTGTTGTTACACAGCTCTTGTTCTGAGCCTCATCTTTCTCTGTTGTCCTCAGCCCTGATATTCATTCAAACTTTTGATAAAATACCAGCACTGAGACATGAGTGATTTGTCATCTTTATACCTTGTAAATGCAGCATAAAAATAAGTTAGACTGATTGAGATTACACTGTTGAGGCAAAACAAAATAGGGATCAAATCCAAACTGACAGCTACATCAATTTTATTAGTTTGAAAAGAAAAATTTACAAAAAAACTCTAATCCAAAAACCAATAAAGCACTTTGCCAAATATGATGTTATCTGAGACTCGTCATATTAAAAAAAGTTCTATTAAATCTCCCACTTTCAAGTTCAGCATCAAAAACACTCAGTTTAAATGATATTTCTGTCATTTTTTTCTTAACCTTCATGAAAAATTTACCATACCATGCTTAGAATTACTTGAATAATACATATCTTGTTTTAAATTCCAGTTATTACATGCACTTGTAAAATGCTATTTGATTTGATTTTTTCCTCCCACACCTTAAGCAAAATATGTGACAATTTTGTTTTCTCTTGGGTAGCATGTATACGAGCTAACCCATTCCTGTGGGATTTTCAATTGCCAGCTAATCCAAAGCTATTTCTTTTAGAATTGCATCCAATGAAGTTAATGGACTCAAGGGGCTTTTTTTTTTAAACTCCAGTGCATGTGCAAGGTTGTTTTTTGCTTTGGGTAGTTTGGGTTTTTTGCATAAAGAGGTCCATAATATATTTTCTCTTTTCTAGGCCTCACACACAAAAAAAACCCCAAAACAAAACAACTACAAGCCCATAGCAGCATGACCAGCCAGCTCCACTGCCATAAAGGTTCTGGTCTTGCAAAATGGCCCATGGCAATAAATCATTTTCAGAGTGTCTTTGCTTCTATCACGATTACATCCAAGTCCCAGGATATTTACCATATCTTTCACATGGAAGTTGTTAAATAAAATTGCTAAGTAAAGAAATATAGAAATAAAACAAACAAGCAAAAAAAAAATCTCCCAATTTCATATGCTTTGCTGTTCCTTTGTTCCTCCCACCACCTCACTCACATGGACTTGTTCTCAGAAAAAAATTCACCTTATCTTTGCCTTTTTCCAGGACCTTCACATCTAACTTTTCCAAGCCAAAACCTTGAATCGATTCTGGATCTTGTATGTGGATTTTTGAGGAATAATGGAGTTTTCATCCCCATGTTTTAGACCTGACATCAGTGATATCCCTGGTTCTAAACAGTAAAGAAAGTTTCATCCTTTTGATGCCCCAAATATCACAAGGTCAAAATGATCTGGGAAACATGGAGGAGAAGTCTCTTATCTCCATTTGCAGCAGTTCTGTTAAATTCCTTAACTCTTAATGAACCCCACAGAAAAATGTGAGCATACAAAAGTGTTCTGACTGATTAAAAAGCGGATATCCCAAGAGGAGCTAATTTAATATTAGATCAAATGAACTGGAGTTGAAATTACCATGTTTTTGTTGACTGTTTTAACATATTCAGGGAAGGCACAGGGATCTTTACATATATCCGAGTCTCTTTGTAGTATCATTCTTCACACGTTATACTAGTCAGTGTGGAATACATGGATTTGAAGGGATGAGGGGGTGGGGGAAGTTGTGGAGTGGATTACTGATGTACCCCAGAGAAGTTTATTAAAGTGATAAAAGAAAAATCCTATCATAATTCATTTTCTGGTTTGTTTTTTTTCTGTGCTAAACTGCACAAGCCTCTAACAATAAAGCTCCCTAGAACTCTCTCTGCTTTTGTAAGAATTAGTAGCTCAGCTTAAAATACAGTCAAATTGTCAGAGAAGCCACAGTGCTCTTCCCCCTCCTCATTCCCTATGTTGTGATCTCTGATTAAAGAAAAAACTTTTCCAAGACTTCCAGGAACACTTTCTGGCAAATTTCTTGCCAATGAAGAAATCATTATAAGGAAATGCCACTCTGCTTTTCAGCTTAGCTGTTTTCTTCTTTCAGAGCAGTAGAAATGCTTTCTCATGTCAGTTAGGCCCACAGATATTTTACAGCAAGATGGGAGAAATCAGAAACTACTTTATGAAAAACTTGACAGTCAACAGTGCTTTGGGTGTACTTCAATGGTACAAATGGCCTGTGAGCTGAACCACTCCAGTTCATCCCAGCAACCTTATTCTGAGCATCCCATCAACTGTCTGTGGCTTTGGGAATAGAGTCACAGAATGCTTTGGGTTGGAAGGGACCTTAAAGATCACCTAGTTCCAGCTGCCCTGCCCTGGCAGGGACATAAGCTAGAACTGTGTGTTCTCAGTTTAATTCTGTCTGAAACACAAACATTTCACAGCAGCCTACTCTCATTTGTCCTACATTTCCTGAATTGGTAAACAAAGTTGTTCTACATTTAACTAAGAAAAAACCCATCCTAAATCCATGGACTATGGTTCCAGGAGAACAGAAATAGCAATGAACAAAGAGCACAATTATTCTTTTACTCTGAGTGCCCTCACAACACCTCAGAATCATCCAAGACTAACATAGCAAATAAATGTTAATGCATGGATATATTACCAGCTGTATTTGAAGGTAAAGGAAATGTTTGGGTTTTCCAATTTCATATGTTTCAAGCAGCTAAAAAGAGCTTTTCTTCTGGAACACTGAAAGACGGGCTAAAATTCTTTGATGCAGTGATGGTTCAAAATTCAAGGAAAAGAACAACTACAAAATAACTGCAGATACTGGACTCATTTCAGTAGGTGACAGTGAGACGTGGAACACAGCCATGAAACTGCTGACAAATTAGTTCTTATCGTTGTCCCACCAGCAAAGATAAGACATTCCCAAAACTGCTTCCCAAAAGCTACACAGGTTTATCTATCAACAGGACAACAAAGCTGAGCAGTCAGACAGATCTAAGATGGTCCATCACCTACACTCTCCCACAAGAGATCAGTAAACTGCAAGTGCTGGCAGAAGATGGAGTGGAAAGAGGCATCTCCTTTTTAGGGCAAACATTTCCTTTTTAGGCCCAACATTTCCTTTTTAGAGCCAACACACAGAGGAATTGCTGAGGAACTTAATGGACATGTGTCAGTCCACACATAGTGTTAGAAGAGAGGACAGCTAACCTGAATAGCAAGTGCAATATATTCCTCTCAACTGAAAAAACAGCAAAGAGAATAAGAAAGCAGGGATCATAGACAGTGATAGAAATACATTTGCAAAAGCAATTGGCACTAAAAGGGAAAATTTCAGGAGCTGGTATCAGGCCTACAGCAAATACAGCTCATTTTTGAGAACACAGTATGAGAGATCACTGAGGTTACATGGCAGATCTACAGTCCTGGAGACCTGATTTGCCTACTGAGGTACAGAAAGAATTAAGGAAAATAAATAAATTATACTTAAAAAAAAAAATCTATGTAATTACAAATGGTGCTAAAAAATGTCTGAGCTTTTGACTACAGAACTATGAAGAATTAACAAGTAAACTATTCTAGACAGACCTGTGAGTTATAACACAGCTGAGAGTTTATTGTAGATGGTTGAGGGCAAAATGCTCCAAGAAAGAACATGCAGTATTTAACAAGACAGAAAAATCACCCTAAAAAAGTGTCTTCCTTTTAGTACTGCTGCAGTTTCATCACACACTGTCAGGGTGTGGTGATGCAACCTGCAAACACACACTAAATGTACATTTACCTTGTGTGAGAGACTGGAACATTGCTGGCTACTGACTCAAAACGATCTGCTGGAGACGTGAAGGAGGAGCAGCCAACAAACAAAACTGTTATTGGAACAATTACGGCCAAGTTTTGTTTGCTTTTGTTTTGTTTGGTTGTAACACGGAACAACATCTTACACTTTTTGTGCCTTCTCCACATCTCACTGAAACTAGGAGAGTTGTCACTATTTCACTTTCTTTGGTGTTCAGCTCTATGTGAGTCTCAAACCATTAATGTTACCTCTGATGGAAAGTGTTACATAAAAACATCACATACAGAGAAGATTTTTCAGCTCAAGGAAGTTGTTCTCCAAGAGGAAACAAACAATTCCCAAACCTGGTTTTGGGGCTATTAAATGTAGAAATTCTGGAGCTATTTTTCCAAGGGTGGAAAGCAGATTGGACGCTGCCAGACTTTCCCAACTGTGCAGTAAAGCATAAGGTGTTCTTCAAAGGGTACACAGACTCTTGTAGCAACCTCCTCAGCAAGGTAACAACTTACCTTGGATCTCTGATGTGACATTGTTTTAGTCATAAAGCAAAAGGAACAGGTGCAAGTTCACCAACTTACCTCTCAGCTACTGTTATTATCTCGACTCCAAGTACTGGAGCAGGATTTCACCACACAGAGCTGTGGATGCTCATGTTTGTACTCAAAGTTCTTTAACTGATACTACCAAATTTTGGTGTCACTTGCCTTGGGCATCCTCCTCCAGAATCTGTTTAAAAAATAAAAAAAAAATACCCAGAATAATACAGGGTTGGTACTGCTGTTTCCTCATGGCCATTTGGGAGTGAAGAGTAGCAATTACCTCCAGGGTCTAACACACAACTGGTGTTTATAAATCCCAAATAATATTTAGGCATTTTTTTCCTTCCCCTTAAAAAATTAACATTGATCAGTACAATTTGGAATCTACAACATCCAGATTGTGCTGTGGCATGGCCAAAAATGCCACATGACCCCCCTTCTTTCTCATGTTCTTTATTTTCAAAGCATGCCACTTCGAGCTAGTTCTTTATCTTCTGGCACAGATAATTTCTCCTGATGATTTCTATAAAGAACATTTTGAACTTCATTCTGACAACACAGTAGCCTCACTTATTGTCCCCTTTAGATTATCTACAAGCTGCCACTCTCATTCTTATCTTTAGCAAGATGATCTTAGGAGTTTCAATTTTCCATTTTTCTGGCTTTATAGAAACCTCTTTACAATAATCCTGGATATGATTTTTCAAATGGTTAAAATCCATTCACCCTTCCAAATGGAAATGTGAACCCTATTCTAGTTCTCAGTTCAGAATGGCAGAAGGGGTTTTTTTAACCTCCTTTTCTAAACCAGTGGCACAAAGTGAGGAACCAGGGCAGATCTGAAAGTGCTGCTTGCTCTCACGGCTCCTTCCATCGCCACAGGAAGGAAGGAAGGAAGGATTTTGGGTTGATTATTAGTTATGCAAAAGGTCCAATACTGGAAAGAATCTGATATGGTAAGCATTGAAGGGAAGGTGGATTAAGAAGGAAGGCAAACACTGCATTAAGAACAAGATAGCAAGAGACAGTCACACAAAACATGAAAACCTGAGGGCATGTGGGGCAATTACTAAATAAATGACCAAATGATTTCTGGATGGCACAGGCCAGATGGGTTAAAGCAACAATTTAGCAGGACACAGAATACAGACCATAAAAACAAAGATACAATTTAGTAGGACACATAGAATACAGACCATAAAACAAAGGGCTGTTTACCATTTCTGCCATCTTCCTGTTTGTATCCAGTATTTTCCACTCAGCACCTTGCTGTTAGCACTGAGCCTGCCAGGCTTAGTAGACCAGACTACAATAATCAACCAGAATTTAGAACTGTAAACTCCCTGCATTTAACATGTTAATATGTTTAAACATAAAAAAAAAGTAAAAGGTGAACAGAAATCTTGAAATATAAGGAATCAAGAACATCACTGCTAGCAAAGGGGCAGGTAAAGCACAAAAATTCCCACATGAGAGAATGCAACTGGAAATAGTTCAGGATTTTTTGCTGGGGCCTAATGGAAAACATGAAATTAGTTGCATTCAATGACCATATTGTCCATATCTGAGTAAATTCCTTGCAGATAAACCAGCTTAACCTGAAAAAGATGAATTAAGCTTAAAAAAATATAAAAATTGTTTAAACAAGGGATAATAGCGTGATGCAGACATTGGGAAAAATATGTGATCCAGACCAGGTGGGTTATGTACAGATTTACAGAGAATAAATGTGATCTCATTCCCCAAGATGTGCAGGTATAGGCCTGATGAATTATTAGAGCAGCTATAGAAATCTGAGTTCACAATGGCATTTGAACCAGATGGTACTGGCAGATATCTCCAAAGAAAATCTTTTTCACACTATGAAGGCTCTGAATTGAGAATTATCTTTCACTTACACAGGGAAAACAACAGCATTGATCAGCTGAAATACTCATCAACCCACCAAAAATATGCAGCTCAAGGCATACATGATACCATGATCTCCAATGACTGATGAGGAGATCACAAAAATTCTGTAAGTAATAGCAGCATGCTCCAATAAAAAACAAACCAAACAGGGATGACTGCAAACCCAGACATGAATGTAGCCAGGATTTTCATGGATTAAGACTAGGCTACAACTGGATAAAACTTTTGAGAAATAATGTATAAGGTTGCTGCAGTAATTGGTAACAGAGACAGAAAACAGAAACAGTGAATGTATTACATTTGGCCAGTCACTACAGGCACTGGTGCCCCTGTTTAGACATGATAACCATGATAGTGCAACTGACAAAATATATCAAAAGCAGACTAGGAAGACAGAAGAAGAAAAAAGAAGAGCTTGCTAGAGATCTAACAGACCTAGCCAGGGAAGCACCATGTCCACAGCCAGTGGTCAGAGAACCATACAGAGCCATTAGATTATCAGGGCTAGCAGCCCATGTGGATAAAGAAGAGCCAAGAGCTCATACTACCATCTGACTATACAGCTGAGCAGAGAAGGTTTGGAGACATCACTCCTGAATGCAGAAAAAAAACATCAGGGAGGGAAAAAAAAAAAAAATTCAAAGTACTTTCTGCTGTCATCCATTTTAAATCACTGAGGCATTGTGTCCCTCTGTTTGACTAAATCGAATTATTCTTAATGACAGAGTACAGAGGTGAGTGGCTCAGCCTCTAGCAACCTTCTTTTTCAGTACATCTTCATTATAAAAGAACACGTCAAATTTTTCCAAAACCTCCTTGTATGGAGGTTGAACTCTCCTTCTCTTTCCTCCTTTTGCAATGGGGGGGAGCATGATGTATTTAAACCTGTGCAACAGCAGCAAAGGCACACTGCTGCTCTCTACAGAACATAGCAAGTGACAACAACCTTATGAACTCTGTCTACAAGAAAATTCTCCTATTTTGTGGGAATAAATAAGTGTGCTAACAGGTTAAAAGAAATTAAATGCTGCAAGTATCAAAATGGCAGCATTCAGAAAAAAAACCAAACCACAGTGTTACCATTAAAACATACAACTGTTTTGTCTTTGGCAGGACTTACCACATGAGAGTTTTTTCTGGCATTCAGAGTTACAACATGCTAGCTTCACTTGTGAAGGTGTAACTCACTGAGGCTTCTCAATGGGAGATTGAGCATGTGTAGATATCAGGGCTCACAGGCCACAGCTGAAGCGTGGTTTGAGATTCTTTCAGACAAAAAGGCAGGGGCTGAAGCCTATGTGCTCAGCTATCCTGATATATGCAATCTCCCTTGGAAAATAATGGATTCTAGTGGGATGCACGCTGTGAAAGTTGCATTCTCTAGCACAACTGCACTAAGGCAAAAGAGTTACATCAGGGATTAATTTGGCATTTACTCTTCTGATGGTTTTTCTGCGCTTGTAGCTATTACTGTTCCTTTGGCACAAACCCAGATTAGCCATTAGTCTGTGGATTGCCATTACTCTGCCAAGCTTTTAGAACATAAACAAAAAATAAAAGCCACTTTGCTAAGATGACAATAAACATTTAAAGCCCAATAATATCTCTGTGCAACTTTGGTAACAGTAAAAATATGGAGCCAGCTTTCATGTACAAACATGGAAAATGGGCTAAAATCATTATGGCATTAGAGATGTTACATAGTTAAAATTGTCATTTTATATTTGCTACAATAAAAAAAAGCTATTTTACTTAGAGTAATTACCATCAGTGATTGGTGTTATTGTACATGCTGATTAAAATGTTTATTTCTGTGAGGAGAAAATTAATTGAGAAATGGCACAAGAAAGCTAAGGATAAGGAGTAGAGTTTTAACAATATTTTACATGGGACACAAAAAGAGGGCCTTAACCTATTCTTAATTTGATTTCCTGAAAAGTTTCTTAATCTAGACTGTAGCTGCCTTGCTATTGCTTTGATTTAATTAGCCTAAAAACCCATTATTTCCATTTTATCTTGCCCTTTACAGAAGAAAAAACCAAATCTTATTGTTGTCTTCATGTGGATCATACAAATGCATTTGATGAAATGAAGAATATTACTATTTTCTTTTAAAGTTAATTTTCAAGTCTTATCTTTCAAAAGCCAGGAGAATTTCAGGAATGTGCAAAGGAGGAAAGGGGTAGCATGCAAGCTATTTTAGGCATGTGGGATTACATGGGTTTCTTAAATAAAAACACTCCTCATAGCAGAAAAACACTAACACAATTTGTGATGCACTGGTGGCCTTAATAGATTTGGATATGAATAATATATGAATATTTGTGTGAGGAGAAAAGAAAAAAAGTCCCTGTGACTCTAAGCAAGATGGACAGCTTGTTTGCTAGTGACTGGATACAATCAACCTCCCTTTCTCCCCCACCCCAAACCAGAACCACTTCAGTGATGCCAGAGTTTCACCCTGTGCAATAACTTCCATATCAGTGATGTTTCTTATTTAGTGCTCCATTACCAGAACAACCTTTCTCAGATTTGGTTCTACTAGACGGAAAAAAAATCAGAGCTGTTCCAGTTTCCCCATCTTGGGTAGGTTCTCTAAAAGCCATCTCCTTTCCTCCTCTGTGCAGCACTTCTCCTACCCCAGCTGGGGTTTATTCTGCTGGAGGGGCAGTGGTCAGAGCTGTAGGCTCTGTTACAGGTGTCTTGTGCAACGTGGCTCGTGTGAGGGCAACGACTGCCCTGCTTCTGTGGAGAGAATTGTCTCCATTTCACTTCCATGTTGTGTGTTCTTGTCCCACAGACACACCCCAGCAGTGGTGGCTCAGGTCTCTGTGAGTGCCCGCTCCACCCATGTTTTTCAGCTCAGCTTTCTTCTAAAGTAGCAGTCTGCACATGACAACAGAAATGGATGCTTTTAGTCCTTAAAAAAAAAAAAAAAAGACATAACAGTTTGTACTGCTGAACCTCAATTTCTTTTTATTACTTGAAGGTAAATAAATAGAAATAAAACATACTGCATCTCAGCTTTCATTCCCTCTCTCCCTTTTTCTTTCCTGTCTTTTCCTGCCTGAGAGCCCAACACTCAGTGTAATCATCCTTACAAACTGTGAGTCGCAGTATTTATTTTGCCATTTTGCCTCTTTATCTTATTCCAACTTACAACCTTCTTTCCTTAGTCTCTTTTTTGTGTATCTACCTGAAAATAACTTTACCCATTTGCCTCGACTTCTTTCACAAAGTCTAAGTCAGCCTGGCTTTTATCAAGTCTTATCTGTACACAGCCTGAACTCCAGCATGCAGCTTCCTGTGATGCTCAGTGCTTCTTTCAATCTCCAAAGGTGCTTTCCTCTTGGAACTTCTTTTGGTTATGCTGGGTTTGCAACTCTTCTATAGCTGTGTTTTGCCCTGTTTAGTATTCTGGTTTCTGATGTCTTTTGTGGCTCTGATGAAGAGAAGTGTGAAATTCCTACATATTCAAGGCTCTGAGCTTTTCATGTCAGGTCACTTCTCTAACCAGTCCTTTTTATGTTCTCCTGGGTTTCCCCTTTTGAAGTAACAACTGAGATAACAAGAGACCTGAAAGTCCAAATAAATCTTTTCTTTTCTTATGGTCACCATACCCGGTTTATTTATACCAACCCATATGAACCAGAGAGACTTCTCTCAAACTGAAAGAGTTTACAGTTCTCGTATTAAGTTTTTGGCACTTGTGTAAATACAGCTTTTTTTTTTTTTCTTTTTTTTTTAAAGTAAAGTAAGCTTTACTTTACAAAGCAAAGTCAAGGAAAGACTCAACGATTTCTCTCAAGGTTATTCAGGACATCTTTCTTAAAGCAGAGAAGGGAGGCTTTTGGCTTCCTGTGCTGAAATTGTCTGATCAAACATTCTATTCCTTTGCATTCTGACATAAGCCCCTTAGAGACCTCATCAACAAGCAGGCACTTGTTTCTACACTTATTTTTCCAACTCACCTGAACTTAATTTCACTATCTGGAAAGCATGGTGAGGGGTACAGGAAGAGCAGGAATAGGGGAGGGAGGCCATGAGCACTGCAAACTACAAAGATATGTATTTACTGATTTTATGTAGTCCTGCTGTGTCAATGATACATAAACAGGCAAAATCCAAAGAGCAGGGAGAGTAGTTCCTGTGACAATGCTACTTAGTGTGCTAAGCTTTAAATAGCTCCTCTGATACTAATTTTTGAGGACTGTAGAAACAAACACAACATGAGTGGGACAATCCACCTCAAAAACTCCACAAACAGTGGCACCTCCACCTAGTATGACAATGCCATTTTAGTACAGCTACAGCTCAACTTCATCTCACAGCAGTGGGCTGAAGATCTCTGAGAAAACCATTCTAGTGCAACCCAGCACTGTCAAGATAGGTCTGGATGGTTTGAGAACCAGAAATGTATCTGAGCCACGGCATCGAAATGATTTAAAACTTAATAACTTTCTGTTTCCAGAAATAAAGCAAAGTTGTTATTTAATGGCTGAAATACTGCCATTTTCTCTGAATGCCAGTAATAATTTAAATTCATGACTCCTGTATTATTCATGTGGTCCAATTTAATACGAACAGTATTTCTGGTGCTCAGTGTTTATGAAGAGTGTCTCTTTAGGGTATACCTTGCTTTATGTCAAACAGATGCTAGAAATAACTACCTGGTGTTCTGCTGCTGTGAACTGGGGATTAAAAATAGGGCTCATAATTTTCTAACCTGAACAAGGGATCTTTCCTTGACAAGATACCAATCTCATTTTTTTTCTTTCTTTTCTTTTATTTCTACTGTTCTCTTTCTCTTCACTCAGAAACAACAGTTTCTACTAAGCATGATTTACAGACTCAAAGAAAACCCCACTTTTTAAATTCCATTATTTGCTATACCATCCCCTAGGCCTCAGAAGCTCCAAAGATAAAATACCCAACCATTTTAATGATTGTAAAGAAGTTGAGAAGCAGTGGGACAACTGGACCAAGCCACCCATTTTCCTTTTCTGAGGAAACACCTGCAAATGCTCCTGAAAGTCAAGGTAAGGTAAATACAGAATCTAGTAGGTGTGAAAGTAGTTTGCACAAGAAACCCAAAGTAAAAGAAATGTTTATTTATTATTTATAAAACTATTTCCTTTTTGAAAAATAAATAACAAAAACAACCTTGAGAGATTCACAGAATCATAGATTCCTTCATAACTCTAGTGGGTTTTTTTAAACGAAGCAGTTTGGGATCATTTTCATACCTGTGCTTTTCCGTGGAGCACTAAGATGAAAGAGGAGTAGTTATTTGATTTTCAGTTATCAGCAGAAGTCACTAACTTGAATAAATACTTCACAAAACAGTGCAGGATAGTCAACAGCAGTTCAGGACACAGCAGTTCATGGTACTTTACTTTGCCTCACCAAACGTCGCAATGTCATCCTGAAATAAATAGTGAAAATCCTAATTCAACTTACATCTAGCAAAGAAAATTTACAGGCTAAGTTTAGAAATACTTCTTTATGTTATTTATACGATCAGCCATCCCATAAAGCAATTGTGTTTTTTGGTGTATTAAAATCTATACATTTATTTGTTCTTCCATGATTTGGTTGCTATCTATAAATATAACTAGTATTAAGTGTTGTTCTGTTTCCTGCTGACATGAGCTGTAATTCTTCAATTATTTGTCCTTTGACTAACTGAAATAGAGCATCAGTGTTCGGATGGGACCCTAAAATGAAACTGAGGAGGATGCAAAGGTTAAAACCAGAATAAAACCTTTAAAACCAAAGATTGCCTCTTATCAACCTTACAATAACAGAATCACTGCCCACTGCACGTTGCTTTTTTCAGATTTTTTTCCCTTATTAAAAGAAAGTTAATTATATTTCTACAGATTATTGAAAGCAAAAATACTGAAAACAAATGGAGAGACAGGTTAGAAGTCTGCCTAGGATCAAAACCAGGATAGATTTCCATTAGCCTGCTTAGAACTATCTCAAAAGATTTACTTTAGGGACAATCCAGAATGATTATTTTATACAGTGTATGCATGTACTAGGAAATACAAAGATCCATAAACAACCCATAAATTGGCATTCACAAAAGACCCATTATGGATGTTTGGACTCAGCATCATTAAAGATAATCTGTGTATTATCTCTATTATACATATCAATTTCATAATATTTATAATTCATGCTACCATGTACTGCAAGCTTTTCCCCATCCACTCCCAAATTAGCAGTCTGGAGTGATCATTGAATTAAAACAACAACAACAAAGCAAAAAAAAAAAAAAAGAGCCAAAACAAAACAAACAAAATTTAAAAAACCCCAACCAACCAAAAAAACCCACAAAACCTCAACACACAGACACCCCTCATTTCTATCACTGAAGAAAAATTAGTTTTGTTCACTCTGACACAGTGTGAGGTCGATCAAAATTTCTCCCCTGTAGCTGGACTGGAAAGCAGAAAATGTAGAGAATTTAAAAAGTAAGGTCATAATTACCATGATGATGTATTTAATAAGAGCACCAGAAACTTCCACCCTTATATAAGAACATGCTTACATACAAATAGGCACACAGATAATTCTGTGGGATAATATGAACAGCAGGGATGTGAAGGGTGACCTCCAGGATGACACCATATCTCTGCATTAATAAGGGAGTATTGTGCCCAAAGCTATGAAAATAAATTAAGAATAATGCATTTAGATAGAGTGACAAATTTTACTTGATATTTTCACCTTATGGTATAAAATGCTTTTGACATTAGTCGTCACATCTTTGAATAAATCATTACCTATTGTCTATTTATGGATATTACTACACTCTCCATGAAATTTTTTCTCAGTTAGCTTTCTGCTTTGTCTCTGACAAAGAGGCCTTTCTTCCCCAAAACAAAAAAAATTTCCATTAAAAAGTCCTTGTCACTTGATTGATCTATTGTTCAAGTAAAATACTTGACAGCTTTTATCAAATCCACATTTCAGTTTACACCAAAACAGAAGTTAGCACTTTGAGATTGCAGTGGGTCT
Organism: Monarcha castaneiventris obscurior; assembly: GCA_026261815.1. NCBI lineage: Eukaryota > Metazoa > Chordata > Aves > Passeriformes > Monarchidae > Monarcha > Monarcha castaneiventris. The sequence goes on from JAMPIT010000884.1 coordinate 14,262,587, forward strand.
GATGGGCAAACAAAATAAAAGACATATTAGAAAAGAAATGGGTAACAATATTTCTTGTTGCCATTTTTTCATAGAGAACAGTAATAAGAGAAACCTAGAATTGTGATACTAAAATTATTTCTTGCAGAAACACTGTAGTCCTTATAGGCTTTTCTTTTACCATAATTTCACTGCATTTTTTTTCACGTTCCACATTCCTGTGGAAAAACACAAAAATTTTTCCTTGCAATTTACAGCACAAACTTGTGCATCTATGTTCAAAACTTTCTTTCCTTTCTTGAAGTTTTTTTTTCATTATTTAAAAAAAAACGCCAACAAACAAACAAACAAACTGTCAGAAACTTGATAGCCTAAATGAACTTATAATTGATTCTATGAAATCTGGAGGTGCAGAAACTGATGCCCAGGAAGTTCCAACTGAACATGAGGAAGAACTTTCCTGTGCAGTGACTGAGCACTGAACAGATAGCCCAGAGAGGGTGTGGAGCCTCCCTTTATGGAGATATTCCAGAACACCTGGACACAATCCTGTGCTGTGTGGTCTGGGATGGCCCTGCTGGAGCAGGGAGGTTGGGCCAGATGACCACGGCGTCCATTCTAACCTGACCCCTTCTGGGATTCTACACTGGAGATTTTACCTTGCAGGGGAAAAGAGGATTGGTATTTGAATGCTTTGGGTATTTGCAAGATTAACTGCACTTGAAGCTCAGGAGATGAAGGCAGCATAAGGCACTGGGTAAGGTGAAATGTCAGATTTACTGCCACAAATCCAGTGTGACCATGAATGCAGTTACGTCTTCACATCAGGTTTCTTTTTTAAAATGAGTTGGGTTGTTTATTCCAGCAACGATGTTTCATTCATCTATGGAGACATCGGTTCATTTTTTGTTTTGGTTTTTTTCAGCTTCAGCTAAGTGAGATTTAGGTGGTTAGAATATCAGAAGACAAAGAGGGAGGGGGGAGCCAAAGAATAAAACCCCACTTTACAGTTCCAAAAGATGAGCTGTTGAGTAAGCAGGATATGTACCTCACACAGGAGGCTCAAATTAAAGCAGTCCCTGGAAACTACAAAGCTATAAATTAACAAAATGACAAAAGTAGCACAAACTGGACTGAAGTTCAGCTGTGTACAGCAAATCACTGATACATCCACAACTTTCACAGAGAGGCCGACATCTGCTCTCTGTGTAATTCAAATTGAGATTTTGCTTCTGTGTCTTTAAATAAAGGATAACCGTTCAATCCTTCATGGCAGATACCCCTAAACCTAGTGCAGCACTGAACTGGAGATAGAAGGACCTGAGTGAACAACACATATAAGTTCTAACATATCAAGAAGAAGATCAGACAGTTCTCTGTTTGTCTGCTCATCTTCTCTGTAAAAAATCAAAATTAAAAAAAAATTCCAGTCAAAAACCCACTGCAGCCTGTTGCCCAGGAGCTATTTCTGATTACACAATAGGGAAATATAGAATGGCTTCCCTCAAACTCTGTTCTGAATTACAGCACCTATTGAATCAACAATGGTAGCAATGATCAGAGAGAAACGGGAAGAAAACTACTTATTTACTGAGGATCTTAAAAACCTAGATGAGGAAGCCAGCCAAATCCAAATGTACCATAAACTTAGAGTATTTATCTACCTTGTTATCTATACATGCTGTAGCTGAATACTCAGCTGAGATTAGAGCCTTGTTTGGTTAAACCAATGGAAATGGATTCCTATGCGGACAATCTTCTCCCAATTGGCAAATAATAGAATTCAGCTCCCCTTAAGCCGGCTATAAACAGCAAAAGCTGTAACCAAAACAAACTGCTCTCTAAAACCAAGTAAGCATCCCCCCAGGAGCTTGTGCTCTTTAACAACATCAATTCATCTAGATGGTATCAGTGGCACCTCAGCCTGGGGCGAAAGCACTGAACATTCCCTTCCTGTGTGGAGTCGTTTCACAGGCTCCTGTTATTCAGGATAAAGCACATTAGGAAACATCTTGTTCAATTCGGTTTATTGCAATGATGAATATTGCTCGATCGCTTTTCTTGTTTGACAGTCACTGAAAAGTTTGTGACCAACACATCAATAATCATTTACTATGATTCGATGCATTACATAGATTATCTCTTTTTTTTTCTGAAAGGTAGGAATGCAATACAACAGAAGCAGTTTTTCCAAAATATTTGTATATTCAGGTTGTAACCTGTGTATACTTTGACCACTTACTGTGGAAAACTTTATTCTGTCATTGCCTCTGTAACACTGCTTGTAATGTGTTATCTTCTGTCTGGAGTTATCAACTTTATATGAAATATATTTTTTAAAGCTAGCTGAAATGGAACAACCACATAAGTTGTGAAAAGACTTCTTCATCAAGAATTTCCTTAATCTGAAACAGAGTTGTGTTCAAAATACAAGATCCAATTTTGTAAATGTTTATCTTTGAAATAATTATGCATGTAGACTCAGATTAGAAAGGAATAACTAAATTTTAGGGTAAAGTGAAACTGAGGTTTTATACCAGGCCATGAAAAATTCCATTTCTAAATTCTCTCCATTCTTTGAGATTAAAACCAGCTGGGACTTTTCATAATGTAACATTGATTACTATTTTTATGGTGAGCTAATCTGTATTTATGAAAAATTAATCCCATACTAAAAATTAGAAATCATTAACAGGGCTCAAGAGAGGAAGATTTCACAGGCTTGGAAGCAAAACTATTTGTTCTTCACATGTTCAGTCTATGAACAAATACACACTTAACTGGAGGAGAAAAAGAAAAAAAAAAATACCTTTTTGGGGTATTTTGAAGACCTCTAGCAAGGAGAAACAGGAAACACACGTTTGACCAGAAGACAGCTATTTAGGCTTACTAAAGGACAGGCTCCCACATGACCCCAGCAAAGAAGAAGAAAATATTTGAGCTCAGTTTTAAAACATACTGATAAGGCATGGGATCAGCTAGGACAGGAGTAAACATCTGTCTTAATAGGCATCACAGACTTATATTAGTACAATCAAAATTGCTTTCCCCCTGTACATCAAGGGTTCTGGGCATGTCTGGAATCCAAGAACAACCAGATGTATGCTGCTAACTTTTTCACACAGCTTGTACACAACGTTTATTTAAGCATTTTTAATGTTTGCTAACCTGCTAGAGTGATGAAGAGGTCAATTAATTAGGTCTTTATCTGAAGATGAAAAGTTACCTTCTGGTGCTTAGCAGAACTATGTCATGGTTATCAAAACCACTGTGGCATTATTATTCTCACAGCAAGAGTGAGAATATTTCTTGCAGAGCAAGAACACTTTCTTCCCCTCGTAAGTAGTGGAAATCTTTATTTATTATTTGCTTTATACAATAGTATTTTTCCATTTTTTGACGTGCAGCAAGTAATGGTGTCAAAGTCACTGTAAAAACACGTGCACAGTATGGGTTGTCCATGAGCCAGCAGTGCCCTGGGGACCAAGAAGGCCAATGGTGTCCTGGGGTGCATTGGGAAGAGCAGAGCCAGCAGGTCAGGGAGTGATCCTGCCCCTCGGCCCAGCCCTAGGGGACCACATCTGGAGTGCTGGTGATAGCATAGGGTTAAAATGTTTCTAAAAATCATGGTGGTTAAGATAGGTCTTGGGAACGGGAGTGGGCATTGTCTGTGCTAAAATCACATTAACCTGTACCTGGTGTACCCACCTGTACGGTAGGTGATGAAGTTAAGTGCAATGATTGCTTAGTAAATAATCATTTAATTATTACAAGAATCACGGGGAAGGGACAACAATCATGAGGGACATTGTGGGGATGGGGGCTTAAACCCATGCTTGGGTGGAAATAATATACACAATAGAACAATATCAAGTTGATGATATATTATTATCCAACAGTTATGTAAGGAAAGGGTATAAAATGTATCCATCCCGAATCCATGTTGGAGTCAGATTTGGGTCCATACCCCTGATTCCCAGAGCTCTTCAATAAAAGCACCTGCATATAATTATGATTATATTTATAATATAATGATTATATTATAATTATGTGATTATGTGTTTCTGCGTTAACACTGGGTCCAGTTCTGGGCTCCTCAGGACATGGAGCTCCTGGAGCAGGTCCAGTGGAGCCTTCAAAGATGATGAGGGGACGGAAGCATTTCACTGAGGAAAGGCTGGGAGAGCTGGGCCTGCTCCGCCTGGAGAAGAGATGACTGAGCAGGGATCTTATCAATGCATCCGCTTATCTGAAAGGGGGTGACAAGAAGATGGGGCCAGACTCTCTTCAGCGACAGGACAAGGGGCAACAGGCAAAACAAAAGCACAGAGTTCCATCTGACCATAAGGAAAAATTCCTTTTCAGGGTGACAAAGTGCTGAAACAGCTGCCCAGAGAGGCTGTGGAGAAAGTATCTCCATCTCTGGATATATTCAACACCTTCCTGGACACGATCCTGTGGATTCTGCTGTGTGACCCTACTTTAGCACAGAGGGTGGACTAGAGTATCTCCAGAGGTCCCTTCTGACCCCTACCAGTTTGAGATTCTGCAATATGCTCTCAGTCTAATTCTTTTGACTGTCACAGACAAAATCAAAATGTGTAAATTTAATGTAACTTTTTTTATGAATACTTAAAACATAATCGTATCTTCTTTATGGGTCTTCTGCTAGCTTAGTCTCATTAAAATTCATTCTTCTGAATGTGCAGTGCAGAGAAAAGGCTGCTAACATGTCACAATAAACCAACTGTCTGAAACCCTGCAGAAGAAAAAAAAAAGACGTAACATTTGCCTTGTACCTTGTAGTTTATGAGAGAAGATATCTAGAAGCAGCTGTAAAATAGTCATAAAATAAAATTGGAATTTATATCAAAATCACTCTTAATACCTTGGGGCTTTTCTATCTCTGCATAGTTTACCCTGAGAGATTTAGTGGTGGAGTTTTATGTTAACGGGCTGAAAGTTATAGTGGAGTTGTCAGTACTACTGGCTCTTTTTGGTGTGTCTGCCTATATATCAGTCTATTTATTTTTAAATAGAGAGATAGTAACCCCCAGAAGGTGCAATATGAAAATGCTATTGGCAACAGCTGAGCAGTTATAGACCTGTTAACCATCCTTAATGAAAATGCTACTGAATGCAAGCATTTTTAGTTTTTTTTTGTTGTTGTTTGTGGGGTTTTGTTTGGTTTTGTGTGTTGGGTTTTTTTTTTTTTTTTTTTTACAATAAGGTGTTTTGTTTATTTTTTAAATGGGGACCATGAGAGGCAGGAAGCACACACCCTTCCCAACTTCCTCTGTCAAAAGATATTTCTTCAAAAGAAAAAACCCAACAAAACAAAGCAGCATGAGAAACTGCAATAAAATTCACATACATTGTGAAAGAATTATGAAGCTTTTCCTGAATGATGGTGTCTGGGGCAGTAGTGAGAAGCAGTTTCTATAAAGACATTTGAAAAAGATCATGTTGACCTGAAGACCTCTTCTAAGATAAGGAAGATATGTATGTGTATACATATGTGATAAGAAAAGTGCAAGGAACAGGTTTATCGAAGTTGAAGGACTCACATAAAAAATCCCAGAGAATTTATGGTTAATGCAAGCGTCTTACTCTAGGTTCTGCCTCCTGAGGAATAATAGCTCTAATGTTTTACAGCTGGAGAATAAAAAAAAATTTCCACATAAAATGTAAGGTTTGTTTGACATCAAAACTATGAGATATTTACTTTCACATTCAGATATGATGCTTCCCAGTGCTTGGTGAAGTTTCACAAGAAAAGTTTGCACAGCTTTACTATCTTATCAGCTGAGTCTCAAGTCTTGCCTCAATATTTATCAAGCTCAGCTTTTATGCTTTCTCCGTAAGCCTGTAAAAATGTGTCATTACAGAACTCAATTAGGGTTCCTGTTCCCAGATGCTCCAGTATTCCAACCCAGAAATCTGCACAGTTAACTTTCAGTTAAGGAGAGTCTCAGGAATAAAAGTAATATGAACTGGCACAGCCCAAGTACAGTCTGAAATTACTTCTTATTTGTAAAACAAAACGAAGTGCAAACGTTGAATGTATTTCCATTTCTTTGATTATTACTTTGTATAATGATGTATAACACAGATCAGTGGAGAAGACTGAAATGAAGTAAGGAACAAAAGAAAATAAAGAACAATTACCCACAGTTGCTTACAGTATGATTACAAAGGGAATTGTCAGGCATCTTCTTTTGATTACAAGGATAAGATGAAAAGAGCCTTACTTCAGCTTCATGAACATTAGAAATAGAGAATTCAGCAAGGCATACAAACAGATAATGAGCTACCAAGTCCCAACAACTGCTGCCTCCATGTGAGCACAGGCCACTCAGGTGTGAGGCAACATGTGTCAGTCCAGGCCACGGTGACCACTCGCCTGTGCCAGGGCACTGCTCTGCTGGGCTCAGCTTTAACTCACCCTGCTAGCACTGCAGACATGAGGACTGCCTGCTGCTGGCTCACAGACCACAACTCTGCAGTTTCCTGGACATATTTACTCTCAGGAGTGTGGCAAAACATGCATCTGATACTTCCTCCTTATTCCCAGTCTCCCCTTTAGGTCTCCATCTACGGCCACTGAAGATGCAGTGCAATGGCTCTTCTTACAACAGGCCATGCTAAGGGATGAAGATTCACCACATCTTTGTGGGTGTACCAGTTCTGCTCGTGAAAATTGCAAGTAATTAAAGAACTCCAGGGTTTTTAAAAGCATTTCTTGCTAGGGGAGAGAGAAAGAAGTAGAAAAGGGAACTACAACAGCAGCTGGAAGCAGAGAGCAAATATTTGCTGCCACATCTTTCACCACCACTGAGACTCCTAGAATGGTTTGGTGTGGAAGGGGCCTTAAAGATCATCTACTTTCAGCCCTCAGCCATGGGCAGGGACACGTCCCACCAGACCAGGTTGCTCCAAGCCCCATCCAACCTGGCCTTGAAAGATTTGAATTATTGTGGTAGCCAACAGAGCTGGGAAAAACAGCTCGCCTTGTGCCATGCATAGCCATGAAAGATCTCATAGTCTTTTTAGTTTTGATACGTCTGTAGCAATATCTAGAGCAGTAGGCATTGCTACTGAAGAAAATATTTCAGAAGCCCAAAGATGCAGTAATTAGGCTGATATAAGACTTCATCAGGGAGCACCTCAATCAAATATTTTAATATACTGGGCCTCGCTTGAGGTCTTTAAACAGTGTCTGAAATGATGACAAAGCTACAGGCAGTTTAAGAAATAAAGCAAGAACAAAACCTGCACAGCTTTCTTTGCAAGAGATTAATTTCCACTGGGAGTAGAAAGGCTGGGTTTGAGTTATCCTAATCCTCTTGAGCCACTACATGCCTTTAATGAAGTGTGGACAAAGCCAGACAGTGCTTAAGAAGCCACAGAAAAGACTTTGTAAAACAGTTTCAAGCCCACAGAGGATGGCACTTTTCTTGTTAGAGCAAATAGGTTTAAAAACTCTGAAAAATTAATCAAATCTAAATGGGATTTATATTTGCCATGAGCAAAAAGTCTAATGACTTTGTCTTGGTTACATGGTGACCAGGGCTAACCTTAACTAGAATTGGATGAAGCCTAATAACCGAGAATTTGCAACTATTTGATTATCTTGGGACCGAAGCCAGCTAAGTAATATATTCCTAGGGAAGTGTGGGTGTGAGTGTATTTGGTGCCAGCTGACTGTTACCACCTGTGTGTGACACCATCTGGAAGCAGGTTGACAGCTTTAAAAAAATAATAAAAAACCCCAATCTTTAATAAAAGGAAGAAAAACTGTTAAGTAAGAAAAGCTAGTCTCAGTATGCGCACTAAACAATACAAAAGTTTTGTTTAATAACCTCCTGTTCACTTTATTATGAGCTGACTCTATATGGAAGTATGTTGGGAGTTGGGGCAAAAGCAGTTACTTTTTACAGTAAGATTTTTTTTTTGTTTCAGAACAAGCAGATTTCATAAGGTACAAACATAATCACGAAGCTGGATGCTGCCAGTCTTGTTTTAGGGCTAAATCAGCAGGGAAAATATAGGCCTCATGCTCCAGTGCCTAAATAGTGAGGTACCCTGCTACCCACAAAATCCTGAGCCGGGATCAGTGCCCAGTGCCTCAGAGACATGGAGAATGTTAAGGAACTCACAACAGGATTTACATAAGTATGTGGGCCAGGTAGACCCCAGCCAGGGCAGAGGCCCCACACAAAATTTTAGACCTTGTAAGTAATTAGGCATCAAAGCCTACACTAATAGAAAAACATGTATTTCCTCTCTGGGACCAAGATGCTTTTCCCCCTGCTCCCACTTCACCAGAGGAGTGAGATAGAGGAAGTCATGTTCAAGCTGAGTTTTACCTCATTCCTCAAAAAATCAGAGAGACCACTCAAAGACCACAGTGCTACTAAACGTTAGAAAGCACGATGGACTGTCCACAAATCTGAAAATCTCCTTCAAATATGTTGTTATAAACCAAGTTCATCTGGAAGTGATTTAATTTAGTTATTTGCAAACAGCGTAGAAGTGCTCTGCACAGCGTCAGGTGTCTGAGGCCTATCACAAAAGCAATCAGATCACTCTGGAGACCAGCTGTGCATCAAGTAGATTGCTTTTATCTAAGTGATAAAAACCTTGTAGACTGTGAACAATACTGGGCATAAAACGTAACATTTTTAATGAGCAACATAAAAGATGAATAGAATGAGCACAAGAAATGGCAATTTAGTCAGAAGATGGGGAAAAGGAGCCTCCAGAACATGACATTTTATAGCAAGTGGGGTTTGCAGTAAGCAGAATTTAGAGGGGGAAACAGTATTTTTCTCCTCTAATTAATCCAGTTGGGGTACCTTGCAAATCAATCACGAGTGTTCGAGCATCAGCTGACTGAATATAAAGAACAAGTATTAACATATTTTGGACCTGTTTCAGATCCAAAATAAGTTGTTGAAACTCCATTAATTTCAATGAAGATGCAAAATTGGCCTTTTTACTGTAATCTTCTACATCAACATGAAAGAAAAAGCATAAACCATTAAGCATTAAACTGCCTTTCTATTTTATTTCTTTTACGAGGCTCCTAGCAGGACATTAACAGCAGATTACACCTTTTGTGAGCCATCTAACAGGATATTAACGACGGAAGGGTGCCCAATAAATAAAATGATTGTTATTACTACTATTTATAGTTGGCTTGTCGGTACCAAGCAATAAAACTTTAATATTTGGAAAGTCAGGAGCTACTCCAGCACTCTGCATTTCCAACCATCCTCTTCAACAGCGTGATATTTTTTTTTCGGCCCAGCTTGAACACAACTAAAACTTCATCTCAGCACCTCAATTTCTTTTTACTTTCAGGTGCAAAAGATGCACAGTGGAGATCTGAAGGATGCAATAACAGCCAGTGCAGGCACGGCCTAGTCCAGCATAGCTACAAGTGGGAAGAAAATAACCAGGAGTTTCAATTCAGTCTGACAGAAGCACAGGTGGATGTAGACTTGGAAAACACACGCACAAATATTTCATGCCCCTCTCAACACTCTTTTTTCATCTGTGGTACCTTTCTACATTCTGTTGTGCTTTCTCATTCTCTGCCACTCCTTACATACCATTAGATCATTTTAATATGTCTTGGTTACAGGCAATAGCAAGCGTTTTGTAGTTCATTATATAAAAACTGCCAGCTGTAAACTTGTTTACAAATAAAAATTTGTTTTTCTAGAACATCTTATTCAATGGTAAAAGCTCTAGCCATCAAAAAGTCAATCATTTCCAAGAGCAAGGGTTCCACATCTGAGACTAAAGTACAAGTAGATGTACACTCATCTACACACAGACACACCCTTTTAAGAGTTTCAGCTTTCTAGAATTGTTCTACAGGCCTGGGTTGTGGGGGGGGGGGGGGAATAAAACAAACAACTTTTAAAAATTTTTCTCCATGTCTCCAACTTTCACTTTCTTGTATCTTTAAGGTAAAAAAAAAAACCACAAGCTTGGCAATGCTCTACCAGCAGTTGCATCTGAGTAACCTTATTGTATTTACAGAGACTCCACAGGAACAAAAGATCATTTGGCGTCAGAAATATCAACAATTGTCTTGGTTTCAAAATTCTGAAAAACACATATTAGTTCTGCTATACCAGTATTGTGTCCCCAGTTTGCTCCTACAACTTGCTAAACTTCTTGCTAAGGAGAGCCAAACTTATACATTTCTGGTTTGGAAAACCTTTTCATTTAATGCATTTAAAAGCCCAGAAAGGACTCAAAGTAAAGTGTTCAAAGAAAACACCACACTTACATGCAATTTCTTTTAAAACACAGATATTAAAAAGCTTAAAAGGTTAATGTTTACTCACAGTCCACAACTGTATCTTGAGTATTTATTATTACTTAAACTTCCTTTCCTTTACTTCTTACTTTCTTTTTATACCTTGTTATCTTATCTTTCTTTGCCCCTTCCATACACGGAGTAAATTTTCTATCTAACATGTAAGGGAAGTATTGCAGGCCTGACTTCTTCCCATTACAGTTGTTTTAGTAGGTCTTTAAAAAATCTGGGATTAGTCCTAATAAAGCATACTAACCTCTGAGCTCTTGGAGAGCAAGCCCTATTCACCCACGGTAGAGCAGCAAAGCCAATTTTCCAAGAACTCGCTCAGATCAGTTTTCCCACTGCAGACAAATTTATTTTTGAGAAAATAGCTCAAGTTTCCATATACAACTGCTTCTTGGCTGCCAAAGACAGACTATTAAAAAAGAAAAAAAATATATATATATGTATATAATAATCCTAATAATGCTACCAAAGAGCAGAACGGGAAGAGAACCAGCTCTACCACCCAGGAGAGGGCACCCTGTGTTTGGAACCAACTCCTTCCACAAGGCAAAAGAGAGCATCTTGTGGTGCCTGTTTACTTCAGCTGAAGGCATCAAGAGATGCAACTCACTGGATCATCGAGGAGTTTCCCAGGAACTCTCACACAGCATCCTGCACACAGGGCATAGGTCAAAAGGACATTCAAACCAGCAGATCTCCATGGTGTAATGCCTCTGACCTGGAAGCACAGGGGGTGATGTGCCCCAGCCAGAGGAATTAATGAAACAACTCAGGGCCGTACAGAAATCCAGCTTGTTGGTTTGGGTTTTTGTTTCCCTTGCCCTCCACATTTTTCTTTCCCCCTCTATACTTTATAGAAGGGTTTTTCTGCAGGGCACTTGCTTCTGTGGATACCTTCCTTTATAAAGATGCAGAGAGCCATCAGCTCTGGCTCGTGGTTTAGAAGAGCAAAAATACTTGATGACTTTCACTCGGTGTTTACTACAGACATAAGGACATGTAACAGCCCTGCCAAATACCTTCTTGTTTTTCCTTCTACCTTAGGGGCTTGTGCTTATATTCTGTCTCTCTCTGTATAAACTGTGTCATAGAAGCGGATGGGAGCCAACAGAAGCAAAGCTTTTGATCCAAATGACTTCTGAAAGACTTCCAATGGCTTCAGCAAACTAAAAAGGTGAAAGAGGCAATGAAAAGAGGCATATTTTCTACATTTAGTATCAAAATATGTGCCCTCTCCTCTGGATTAAGTGTGCCAGTGGAGCTAGTCCTGGAGCACGAAGTCTTTCCAGCAAATTTCCTTCTACTAAAGCAATAATGCTTTTCTGCACCTGCACTTACAACAGAATGGGCAACTTTGGAATGGGATGCACTCCTAGGAACTCTGGCTCTTGGGCACAGGGCACAAAGCCAGGACATGCAGGTACATTGTTGGATGATGTGTTTCCATGGGTTAGTTAGGTAGAGGTGAGAGGCAGCCTGCATCTGCAGGGGACCAAGTTTTCAGGCCTTTTTAACTGGATAGTGATTATTGCAATTGATCATCAAGAAACACAAACCTCTGCTGTGCTGGAAAGCTGACAGAGAACTCCTGTGCCAGAGCTGATGCAGACAGACTCTGGAAAACAGGAAGAAAAAGGGGGTGAGGGGGATAAACTTTTGAGGCACACACGTTAATCATCTTGATGCCTGGTTGTGCCTGTGGCTGCAAAGGAGCAGGAGAGGGCAGGGGAGGCAGGCACTGGTGTCCCAGAACACATCCATCACACAAAGCTCTGGTGTCCCTGACCTGCTGCTGGGGGCAGGGCTGTCATTTGCATGCAGGGTTTGTGACTGCATGCCCATCTATGGCCTCTGCATGCGCTGGATCTAGAACACAGAGCTGTCCAGGATGTTTTGGATGGCAACCAGCCCACGGACCACTGGAGATACAGCTTCAAGGCCTCCGTGAGTCAGTGACCTTGGCAGACCTACCAGCACTCATCTATTAAGCCATAAAGTAATAAGAATCACACATGGAGAGCTTCCAGAATCTGATGCTGTCCAGAAATGTTTGTGCTGCTTCTGCATGTCTTTTCAGGTCTTAGTGCAGATCCCACACCCAAAATAGAAAATCTACCACTGACAACCCACATTCTGGCTGATTTACTGGTCTCAAAGATGCTGCAAATATGTGTCAAAAAACTTTCAAAGCACAGTGGCATCTGTTTCCTTCTTAACAGCTACAGTTTTCAAGTATTAGTAAGCAGTTGAAATGTAGATTTTTTTTCACAGCAGTCTGAGGATTATAGACACAGAGGTAAACATAGTGATGATTTTGCATGCATTTATGGTTTTATAATCCCTTTGTTCTGTTCAGGATGAAGTTTTCCATTGGTTTTCTCTTGTCCTGCAATCCTGACAGCCAAACTATGGCAATATTCTGATGTAGGGGGACAACTATGGACTGAAAGGCAACAGGTCTCTATCTCTTATCTATGACTTCCACTGCAGGGTTGGAAATGGGGCAAACAACCCAGGGAAAAGCCAGGCCATCTCATAAAATACACTGGCTGAACACAAATAACCACATAATCAAGTGCAGGCTTGTTTATGCACATATCTGCCACTGCTCTGGACCTGAGCTACAGATCAACAGCCACGGCATCAGGGTTCCTGCACCAAAGCTTTGGTTTAAAGCCACTAGTTTTCCTCATGGAGGACCCTACAAACACAATAAATATCAACTCCAGCACACTGCTGAGTCAGATTGGTTTGGGTTTTTTTTTTATTTATGTTGTCGAATTACAGAATTCTACCCACAACGTAGAGGCTGTATCAGGTGCTGCCATCTTATGGAGCAGAACAATGTAAACAAAAGATTTATTTTGGGAAACGTACATCAAAATTACTGAGGATAAAGATGTAATAAAAGTCTCAGCTTGATTTAGAGCCCCAGAAGCTGCCCTCATTTAATTAAAACACTTCTGTGCCAGCTTTGAGAAAAAACAATGATGGTGAACCTCAGCCGTGCCCAAATGGTAGCTGTGAAGCTGTTGCCAAGGATGAGAAGTTTCTCCAAAACAATAGGTAATAGTTTGTCCAATTCCTTGTAACATGGTAAGAGACCATAATTAACTTTCTTTGTAAAAACCGAACAAAGTTCTAAATCCATCATTGTCACAGGTAGAACTGCTGAATTCAAGGATTTAATGGTGCAAACTTCTCTCTATAGTGCTGTTTCACACATCTTGGGAAGAAAGTCCACAACACAAGACAGCTTGAAAACTGGGAAACTTAGAACTGCACAAAAGTTTCCCAATTTAAAACAACGATTCTGACATTCTTCAAAACAAAATGAACTAAAAATCCCCACCAAACTCAAGGGAACATGATACCTGAGATCTGGTTGTTGTTCAGTTCAGCTTAAAAAAAGATGCTGCAGGCAGCTTCATCATTAAGAAGTTGTGCCAAGAGTCAAATTTTTTTACAACACTGATCCATTTGACAAGACTTGGATATTGAATGGAGCCTGCTGCCTTTCCAATCATTATTGAACAAAAACAAAGTTTTATGCTTTGGTGTTGTAAGATTCTGCAGGAACTGGATGTAAAACATTTGACTTAATTCTCTAGACATTGACATACTATGTCCAGTACATAAACATTTACTGGTTTGATGGCCAGAAAAATTTTGAATTATAAATTAAAAAAAAAAAAAAAAAAAAAGCGCTGCATGTTGAAAGTAACCCAAATGTAAGGACATCTTCTGTATCACTGGGATAGTTAGAAAGAAAAACTGCCTGTCTCTTTGCTGCTACTGCCCACAGCATGCAGTGCTGCAGCATGGACAGCCTCTGTAGACAGGAGATTCACACATCCAACAGCATAAAACACTAGTAAGGAGGTTTAAGTTCATCTTGCACAGATCTGCAAACAAACTTCACACCCATAAATCAGGGGCTGTGTACAGTGAGGGTTCAGCCTTCGCCAGCTGCCAACTTTATGAAATCAGTTCTGCAAATGTGACTCAGGCACTGGATAGCCCTTATGGAAAGCCAGAGATGCAAACAATTCTGAACACCACTGACTCATAGCCAGTTAGATACACCCTGCTAGCAAATTAGCATGAATATTTCAAGGGAAAAGCACTTTTCTAGGTTTGAGACAATAGACAAGCTCCTTCTCCCATTAGTGTTTTTGATCAGCTTTGCTCACTCCCTTTCCATCATTCTTTAGATCCTATTTGTCACCATTTTTTGCTGGTCCTCACTATTCAGTGGAAATTAGCTTTCCAAAATAAAATAAGTGCTCTCACAGACCAGATTGCAAACTGAATAGCAGAATGAACCATTTTTGTCTGATAATGTGGCTTCCTCCTGATCACTAAATAAATTTTTCTTTTCAGACTTGATGAATAAGAAATGCTCTCTTTTATAGTTTTTATTTGTGGATAATTTGCAAGTAAGAGATTATGTTTATTTGACAGCTAAAATGCAAGATGTGTTTTATTGTTTATTTGTCAGAAAAAATTACCAGGCCACCAATTTTCACTCTGTTTATGTGTTTCCAGTACACAGAATATGCAGGCAAACCAAAGTTTCATTTCTGGAAGAGCTCTATATGAAAATATAAATTTTAATTTACTGTAAACATTTACCCTACTAAAATTTACTCATTTTTCATCATCCAACACTGAGAAGATACAACTAAGACTGAGCTCCCCTTAACACTTACAGTGATTTTTTTTTTCAGTACTAATTGATGTGCCCCAACTTAAGATTTAATTCTGTGTTTAAAAGTGTATCATTCTGTACTAAAAAATTATCATAAGAAATTCTGGAAGTCCAGAAGATAATATGATCCATTGTTTGGACTAGCAGTGGACCAATTATCTCATACAATTTTTGTAGTTGTTCTCTTCTCTGTGTGCATGTGTTAACCAAATGGATTTTATAAACACACATTTACAAAAGCTACTTTTCATTTGTAACCCTGGAATGAACAAAAAAAGAGAAAGGTTTCAAGCCTTACATTTCTCTTTTGGTGTTATTCAATTAATTTCTCCCTCTATTTTAAGGAAGTCATTTAAAGTCAGTTTCCTGTGAAGAGAGAGACTGCCAGACTGGGCTCACTTCATATATTTTCATTCCTAATGATGGTTTCCTTTTTAAAAAGGCATGGAAAAACTAAGGCAAAACTGCATGGGAAAAGGAACTTCAAGTAAAGCATTCCTTAAGGAAAAGAAAACACTGAAAAACTCTTCTCTGAATTCTGCATGAGAGCTGGGGAGAAGGTAAAGAGAGAAGGTTTAGATATGTGATATGAAGCAAAGACACACAATTGTTCCCTGCCTCTCCCTACACACTCTTGAAAGCTGTGGTTAACTTGGCACTTGCAGCCTTCTGCAAGGCTGATGCACTCCAGAGGTGAATCTTCTCTTTATGGAAACACTGAGTGAGGAAATGAATGTCACAATTTTATCAAGGTATTGGTACAATAGGCACAAACATACCATAAAGTTGTAACGAATGTATTATTTTCAAAAAAACCCAACAAAACCCAAACAAACAAAAACCACCCACCCACATGGAAACCACCCAAAAAAATCCAAGCTCAAAAGCAGAAACCCATAGGTTGGTTTATTCAGAAAAACACCAAAAAATGTAAAAAGATGGTTAAAAGATTTCTGGTTGTTTTGGAAGAAGACTGATCCATCAGGAAAAGCGGGTGACAAGGCAGATCAGAGAGGGTGCTGAAGATGCAGTTAAAATTGATGAGGACAGCAGGGACCTGAAAGGTCCCTTTACCTCCAGGCACTGCAGGACAGCAGGGTCAACACACCACACAAACAAAGACATTTCCATCATACATGCGGAGACAGAATAACTTTTAAAATATTTTAACTACTTTTTGCTAACTATCAAGTAGATATCCCAATCATTATCTGGCCCAAAATTTACCTGCAAACGCCTCAGAGCTACGTCAGTACTGTTCACCTTCACATCCACTCTTTCCTAAGAGCTGTAGGTGTCTTTGAACTTGGCACTTTTTCTCCCCAGCTCTCCTGAGAGATAAACCTCCTGCACACACAGCACATTCACCAGACACACAGGCAGTCAGATCTTGGACAGGAACAACATATCCTCCACATTTCTTTAAGTGAGATTGGGGAAATAGGGGGTGCTACAGCACGTGCACTGCAGTCAATAAAGAACACACCGTGAACATGGAAAACTCCAACCAACTTTCTTTTTTGACCTGTGAGAAGACAATCACCTGTCATTTTTAATAAATACCAAGTTTTTTTTATATACTAAAGGACCTAGCCCCCAGCCTCCAGTTCAAGCTGGGCTGCTTTGCATGGAATAAGTAATAGTCACGGGATCAGAAAAGTAAAAATCTATCCTACTGGTTAAGGTACTTCTCTGAAAGGAGGATTTCTTTCCTTCTATTGCAAGGAGTGGTTTACGTATTTAATGCAGCAATTGCTCGCTGTGCCTTTTTGAGTCCTTCCACAGTGTAAGACTACAAGATGGAGCATTTTTCTGAGAAGGAATACACATGGGCTTGCATCTTCTGGGAAAGGAAAGGACTTAGCAAGGACTGTGCCATGTAACATTGGAGGGGATGAATATGACCTCCATCTCCAGCTGTTCTCCATAGGAGAATAAAAAAAAAAAAAATAGACAAACCCAAATCTTTGACAGTTTTTGGAAGAACATGCATTTCTCTCCTTCTTGCCTTTAAAGGTTTAGGGCTTTGCACTATAGTGAGAGATTTCATCAGCCCGGAGTTGATCAGACAGGTTCCTGAAATGAGGATTTACCTGAAATTGTCAAGCTTGGTATTTTCTTCTGGCAGCCTGAAACAATCTCATGCTCAGTGTCCTGTCTGAGAATGCCATTACAAATCCCTTTATTCCTCTCCCTGTGACTGTGGGAAGCATGAGTACCACATGTCCATCAGACTAGAATTCCAGTGTGATTCTGGAGGAGTTAGAAATTACAGAGGTCTTCAGTGTTATCTGCTCACGAGGCCAACCTTCAGTCTCAAAGGAGAGAGATCACAATTTTGTTTCAAAATATTAACACTGAAAAATTTGTGGCACCCATCTTGGAATAAACTGAGGAGTTCAGGTTGAAAGCAGCCTTGGTCCTTGTACTTTGGGTGACCTGAGGTAAGAATTAATAATTTGTCTAACATGAGCAAACCCACTAATCTCCATGACACCAGTTTTCCACTGTAGTCATTGAAATGTCCAGCTATGAGTAGCATTTAGGAATTTGACACTGCCTATGCATATTGGATCATGTTCAATTTAATGCAAAGCAAGAAATACAAATACCTCATTTAATGTAGCAAGTTCATTCTTCTCTTTCTCTAACCTACAGCAAAGGAAGGCTGGGTGCTATAAAAGAATATAATGAGTAGTATTCAAGGCTCTTAGAGATATAAACTAACATGCAGGCCAGGTCAAAGACTTGGAGCAGTGTGAATTTCATGGTACAGAAGAGTCACCATCAAGAACCTGGTTACAGCTACCACAGCAGTCATCAACTTAGCCACCAGGGACCCTGCCTGACAAGTTTCAAGAAGAAACTCCTCTAATGCAGCTTGAACAGGACCTGTCATCACACAGATTATTCCAACTGGCTTCTGCAGGATGCTCAGCACACTCACATGCAGCACAGAGTGTAAGCAGATCCTCTGTCACAGCTTCAGGAAGTGAAGTTAGTCCCATTTGGTCTGTTTTCTGGTTGAACTCATTCACACATTTTTGATTAGTCTGTTAAAGTGCTGTATTTTGAAGGACTAACACCTAAATTTAAATCTCCTTCAGGAAATCACGTTAGAGCTGTGTACATTAGGCTGTAATCTGTCTATAGCAACAGGTTTTTTACTTGCAACAGAGAAAGGAGACAAGTTAGTGAAGTTGTACCATTGTCAGTTTGCTCTACTGGAGGAGAGTATTCACTGTGTGGTTTAAAATAACTCTCATCAAAAAAAAAAAAATCATTGTTTCAGTGGAAAGCTCTACTCCTGTTGAAATCATTATTATTTCCAGTTATATTTTACATGGATTAGATAATTTTAATTCTTTATGTGTGAACTATTTCTCTTGGAATTAAACTAGAAAACTAAGCTGTTGTTGATTTTTTTTTAACTTTCCAAGCAATAAGAGTGACTCTTGGTATAAGTGTGTACCTTTGTGCCCAGCAAAAATTCACATCAGTGTAACAAAAGACAGAAAGGTGGACTGCAAGGGAAAAGAAAAATAAATTACTCCTTTGATCTGCCTTGTCAGTGAAGTTTTGAGTGGTGCCCATCTTTTTAGAACTGTGTTATGCCCAATCAAAATAATAATTAATTTACATAGCTATAAGTCTCTTTCATCTATGGATTTCAGAACATCATTAGTAAGAATTAGGGTTGCAATTAAAGTCAGCTTCCCTGGGGCCCTAGGGTTGCATAAGGAGTTAGGGTTGCTTTGCCCTCCAACACCCAGCTTTGTGCTTTTAGATCTGCCATCACACCCCCTTTCTTCTGTAATGGAAACAACACATTTTACAGGCTGCACAAATGCTCCAAGCCAATCCTACACTGAAAACCAACTTCTGGCTAAAGACCAGCCAGAACCATCCAGCCAAAAGAGTATTATTCTTCAGTTTTCACATTTCTTCAGAGTAATTCCAGCCAGAGCTCCTGCTAAGCATCCTTCAGAGGCAGAAAGCTCAGCACAGTCCCATCCTACAAGAACAGGCTCTTCTGAACATCCTATTCCTTGCTGTAAGCTCAGCTCCCAAAGCCTCACACTACAAACAGCTACTCGACTGCTTATTTAATGAACCCATTCACAGTCACAACATTGGGGTTGTCTGCTTAGCTCCTCTGCTTGGAAAAATAATATCAAGGGCAAGGACAGTGGTCCTTCTCTGGTGAAATTTCACAGCTTTAACTTTGAAGAGATTTAAAGAACGAAACCAAACCAAACAAGCAAAAAATTGGTGAGCATTCTTAAAGTGAGTAGAAATCTTTGAGGTGCTGGTTTAGTCAAGGAAAGTAGTTTGTTTTCATTTCTGCTGTTCTACCTTTAGTCACTAATCTGAAAGAATCCTTATGACAAGCATGGAAAACCATTTTAAGGAAACATTTAAAAGAAAATCGTGATTTTGGAGACCTTGCTTTCAGATATCTTGAGTTAGGCATAAAAAAAGAACTCTGCTGAGCCAGCTTCAGACAACTACATCCTGGTCTGATCTGGTTGTCTAGACTTCCTTCAGTCAAGTGAAAGAAACAGACAGTTTAGGATTGGAATCCTGGCATGCAAATGTAAACACAGTCTTGTGTTCACTGAGCACAGAGAGAATCCAAGCTCTGCCTCCACTACAGCAAAACACAAAGCAGAACGCTAATTCAGGCAAGATGAATCTCCCAGCTAACACTTGCACAGGATTTTTTCTTCCAGTTCACACACATCCACTTGAAATATTCAAGTTTCATAAAGGCCTTGGAGCATTTCAGTCTAGAAATTACCACAAAATGAAGCACTTAAAAGATGTAATCGACCAATATTTTTGAAAAGTGTTGGTTTATCTTTAGAGTGGAATATACAGCGGACCCTTTCTGATTTAGGCACAGAACAGACTTTTCCCTCTTGAAGTTCAGGCTATTTGGGTAGATTGGTTATTTCACTCATTTTCAGCTGTGCTGTATTTGGCTTGATGGTCACTTGTAGTTAGAGCTCAATTCAGCACTTCTTTGCAACAGCAAGTGGTCAGAAGGAATTTAAAATTTAAAGTTATTGTACGTCCAACTAACATCAGAGAAGATGCTCACGAGATCCAGTCTAGAAAACCTTGAAACAAATTGCACCACCTGTATTTTTAAAATATTTTTTTAACACTTTTATTTCCTAGAAAAACTTCTGACAACTTGTTTTGAAGTTTGAATTTGTCCAACATTCAATGCAATGAAGGCCAATTTTCCCTAATTTATTTCTTTAGATGGTCAGTTTCATGCTCTCTCATTTTCTTCCATACAGGTCTTGCAACCATTTATATGAAATTTATAGGGATGAACTAAGAGTTTATGATTTTGCTACTTTCACAGTTCCTAAAATTCCCCTAAGACTGTGCAAAGAACTGAAATCAGACTCTAGAAAACAATCTCTCCCTTGCATAATTGATTCCTGACTTTTGTTTAATCAATGTTTAGAGGATTTGAAGAGCTGGTATTTGTTCCTGACACAAACTTCCTTCTTCAAACTTGTGATGATCTCAATTTCTCAAAATTCCTTGTAAGTTTTCATCAGAGAAATTAATATGCACAAATACCCTTTAACTAATGTTTGCTACCTCGTCTAAAGCATCTGTATCCACAGAACACAAAAGGATAAGTATTAAATTCTATAATAAAAGCACTTAGCTGCATGTTGCAGGTATCACACTTATGTAGATTTAACTTATGGAAGTCACTATGGATATGTTCACTTCACTCTTCAGGAAATGAAGACAGACACATAGTAATGTAAATTGGCAGAGGAGAAATATTTCCCCTCATTTGATCTTGCCATTCTTTCTTCACAGTGCAAGAGTGCAGTGAAATATATTTAAATAATTTCCAAGAAGTCTCATAAGCACCAACATCTTCTATCTTCCCCATGCAATGCAAGAAACAGCACATAGGCCACAGAATTGTCTATGGGGCAGAATATTCTCTTTCCATAACATTCACCTCAAACATCCTGTGTTCTGAAGGTATTAATTTTGCAAACTAAAACCTGCACTAAAAACATTCTCAAGCCAGACAAGGGTTTATTTCGCCCCTCCTTAAGAACAAAATGTCATTGAGAAAGTCTGGTGAACAGTGAGCCCAGGACCTGAGCCTGAGAAAGGTCAAGTCTGTTCTAAATGCAGAGCCAGTGATGTTCCAAAAGAGTTCAAAAATCCACATCCTCTGCTCTCCCACTCCCAATATAAACGCTGAATTATTTAGATAAGCTTTTTGGGACAAAGGTTAATGAGCCTTTAGGTCAAAACCCAATAGTAATCAGCATTATCAAATTAAACAGCTATTCTTTTTGTTGTGCTCCCCACTTCTTCCCCCAGGGAAAAAAAAAAAAAAAGATGTTGTTAATCCAAATTGGAAACAAGCAAAACAAAACAACAAAAAATCCTTTCCCAAGAATTTTTCCTAAGCCTGAATGCCATATCCACACTGAACAGTCTCTTTATAATCACAGACCTTTTTGTCAGATACATTTCCGATTGATTTTTCCAAACTATACTCAAGATGTTTGTTATTCACTTACGAAAGACGCAATCTTTCCTGCCTTAAAAAAGAGCTTTGCAGCTAAAAATGAAAAGATAGTGCTTGTAATGGAATAGATGTGATTAAAACGTGTACAGAAAATAAATTAAGTACTTATAAGCCTGAAATTAAGTAGCACAACAATAGCTCCAAGAGTTCAGGATTCCAGGCAGTGAGTGCACTAATGACCATCACAATTAACAGACACATTCTTCACTGAATTTAGGTAATTGTTCAGATCTGCTGAGATAGTTTGTTAAGTGCCTGCATCACAAACACAACTATTTTCAGTTGTCTCCCACTGCTCTGCAGCACTAAATTATACTGCAGGGAATGGGACAGCACAAGATAATAAAAAGGCCTGGGAGTCCTAGGCAGCTATGAATTTCCCTTCTCAGTTCACAGTGACAAGGAAACATCTCCCAGGAAAAGCTTTCTATGGAACTACAAGGGCAATAATCCTGGAATAAATCCTGTCAGATGTGACTGTGTTAGCACTATGAATTTGTAACCCAGACTGGATTAGGCAAGTTAGATGCTAGCACATGCACTGGGTCTTCAAGCTCGTCCTGGAGCTGAAAGTCTGAAATCTACTTAGGCTCCTCTAATAGGCAGAAGAGGCAGCACTTATTCTACTGAGTATCCCCAGTTAAAAAATCCTGCCTTCATTGCTTATAAAACTTTCCCAGACTATCCATTTTTGTTCATGTTTTCCAGTTATTTGCCTTTTTGATTTTTTAAGTGCCTTTTTCACAGTTTCAAATTATAAGATGAGAAAGGGGAAATACAAACAAACAAACAAGCCAAAACAAAAAAAAAAAACAACCCAAAAGCCCCAAAAAAACAAACCCACCCAAACCAAACCAAACCAAACCAAACCAAACCAAACCAAACCAAACCAAACCAAACCAAACCAAACCAAACCAAACCAAACCAAACCAAACCAAACCAAACCTCCTCCCCCACAAATCACCAAGTGAGAACATTTTAACGGGGGCTGTGAAGCTGCCTGCTATCAAAGAGGGATTTAAGTTTGGCTGGAAATAGCAAAGACCACTTCAGAAAGAGTTTTGCTCCCATTCAAAGTCCTACAGATCTGAATTACAGTTCCCCCCCCTTTCCAAAATCTGCTGAATCTGTCCCTGCACAGCTGGTTTTGTGATTGTACATCTAAGAAGATTTTATAATTCGTAGCAATAGATAACTTGATTGCCAACCGTGTAGAAGACACTTGTCTATTCTTCTTCCTCTTGCCACTCTCCTTCTATTTAGAGACTCTATTACTTTCCAAGCTAACAAATACATTCAGAGATGCTTTAACATCTTCAAATCATTTTATAAACTACACCAGACATTGTGGCTTAGGCACATTATATTTGCTGCTTCAATCTTTTGCTCTTAACTTCGTGTGACAGGAAAATGTGGATAACTGCTGGTCATGACATATATGTTAAAAAAAAAAAAAGCTATGAAACATTTGGATATTTTGTAAAAAGCTAAAGAAGCTAATTCTGATTTCACATGCTCTACTGTTAGTTAGGAGAAACTCCATCGTTACTTTAATGCCAAAAGTTGCATGGAACCAGCATCCAATCCTAAATGTCTCTAACTCTTCTAAAGGGAAAAGTTGAGGAAATATCAAACTGCTGGAAATGCACAACAGATTTTCTTATGTATTTTAATAGCAACCTTTGGGATTAGAAGCACTGAAGTATCAAACATTAAAATACTTTCTTTGCCTCCTCTGCATCTTCTGATCAACTCTCATCTATGGATTGTAAAGTCTCATGGAGGCATTGTAATTAACATGCTTCCTTCCTTTCTGGAACCATGCTGATTTTTTAAAGGGAAGTGAAAGACATTCTTCCACTTACAATCGAATGTAAATTGTATAATTTATTAATTATTTCAGTAGCACTTGATATTTATTTTAATTAATCTTTAAGTCAGACATTAACACTGGGGAGTAACAGCAGGACATCAGAAGCAGCAAAAGGCTTTTTCTTTTGCTTGAGTGCATTTTTGATGAAAAAACAGATAATGTACTTTTTTTTTTTTTAAAGTATGAAAAATAAAGTTTGATGAAATTAGACCATGTACAATGGATGTTTCCAAACAAAAGAAAAAGCTTCTGAACGAGACACCTATATGAATAGACCTATATGAATATATGAAAACTTACATGAATAAAGAAATAAAAGCCATCAGCTCCACTTCACCTCAGCCTTCCCTGCAGAGATGTGCAGGACATGCAGGGTCAGCAGTCTGAACTTGTGACAGGATTAGGAAGTTTGATTAGACTCTTGCTTCCTCAGGCTGGGGTTGGAGGTTAAAAGCTCTCCACAGCACCCAGCAGAGTTCCTGGGCTCTGTGTCCTGACCCAGGCAAAACTCCTTCCCTTTGTCCTCTCTATAACCAGGGGATAAACCACACACATACACCAGAAACGTTGTTTTGGAGCTGATCCCGAATTGAGAGAGCCCAAGGCTTGTATCAGAGCTCTAAAACACCTCCCTGGCACATGAGAATTCCTGCTGGAGATGCACCAGCAACGCTTCCCATGCCCTGTAGGGTTGGTGGGAAGAGCAGATGATGACATCTCGTGCAAGCCACAGCAACAAGCTCTTGTCTGTCCCAGGAATGTGTGGCTGAACCACAGACCAACTTTTTCCATGACACTAATAACTTGAGGTGGCAATAGGAATGCACAATATTATTTTTTGTTCAGTTTTGGCTTTGTTTGTTTTTAAATTACTAAGCATTTTTCCTAGTCAAGCTGAGCTTCAGCAATGTGACATTCCACTGAATCTTTTATTACAATAGAAAAATGGGAATTACTTTGGACCATTAAAACACTGAGTACAGGATGCTTAACTTTTAACTTCATTTTTAGCTAAGCATTATTCCTTGCTAAACTGCTATAGGATTTGCATGAACACAGCCAGTATTAGCTGCTTTATTTATCTGCATTTGGCCTCTACAGATACCAGATATATATCAACATAAATGTAATTTCTGGGAAAACACAGGCCCTCTTTCCTTAAAAAAAAAAAAATCAGAATCAGATTAAAATAGTAGACAGACCTGTCTAAAAATAGCGCGGGTTTCAATGTTTTGTTTTTTCTAAGATGATAATAAATCTGCTCAAAAATTTTGGCTGCTCATGCTCCTAAATAAATCACTTGGTGTGTCATTTTTCTTCATCCATCTAATTGCAGCTGGAATAGGAAGGAAAAGAGAAAAAGAAAAGCAATTTTGGCATGACTTTTGTGTCAGGGTCATTCAGGAACACATTTGGTCCATAACATGGACAGGATTAGCTCTGTGCTGGCTTGGAACTCCAGTTCACAGGAAGGGTGCACCGTGCTCAGCCCATCAGTTCCTTGTCCTCCTGACACCACTTCCTTCCCTGTGCCCACACACTGTCATGCCCAGCTCTGGAAGCAAGGCAGACACTGACTTCTTATCCTGCTTTACTTAGAATTGCATCAGGCAACTACCCTCTGGAAGAAATTTCTTCTACTGTGTGCTGCCAAGCTGTAAAAAAACCCCAGAAATATTAAAGAGCCACAACTCATGCCACTAGCAATCTCAAGATTGTTTCACTTCAGAAAAAAATTATGTCATTCCACCTATTTTAAGTGATTCAAATCAGCACTCAACAAGATAGCTGTTGGTTTTTAGGCAGGAATCATTTCTCAGCATTTTACATGGCTTCAGATACTAAATATTTTCAGGACTCACACAGGTCCACCCTCCAAAAACCCCTCTCCACCAAAGGAACGCATAATCCAAGAATAAATACTTTAACGTGGTGTAAAAAAGATGAGAAAATCTCCATGCTAAAGTAATCGGAAACGTGTGCTTAAACTGCATAGAGGTTGCTCTGCAAATCCCACCCCTTCTTTTTCTAATCAGTGCACGGAGAAACACAGTGGGGAAAGGAGCTGCTGTTCACAGGCAGACAGAACAAGTGCCACTTTCAAGGTCACAGTCCAGATAAGAAGTCACAGAGCAGAAACAACATAACTTTCCTTTTCATAATTGTTTTCTGAATCTGTCTGGTCACTCTGAGTTCATGCCATCATTTCCCTTTTTTATATGCCTTGCTGCTTTGCACATTTCAGTGAATCTTCACACACAATATCAAGTGCAGACAATATAATGGGAATTAAAGCTCTTTGAAAGCCTATGCCACAAATTCAATTAGCAGTATCAAGAATCCAGTAGTTAGCAGCAAGTCCAAAAAACATAATAGGATTACTTGGGGGTTTAGTGATGAATCAAGTCCTACCCAAATACCATTTTTTTTTGGCTTTCTCCTCCTCCAGAAGTGAGCATATAGAGACTGTTCTTTGTGATAATGTCCAGAATGGCACTTTTTGTTAGTCTTTGAAAGATCTAGTTCACTTCAAAGTCCATGACCATTGTAACAAATATCATGAACAGCCAGGGAATTTTGTTTCAGTGTCTACAGTTTAAAATACACAAACCTAATCTCTATTAACAGAGTATAAATTACTTGTATTTGTTGACAATTCCATTCAGGACACATTCTCTATGCAGAAACATGGGGAAAGGGGGGAATAAAATTCAATACTCTGCCACTATGCAAAAGCCTGAAAAGCCTCCCAAGCCAGAAATTATGGCTCCCGAACTTAAAAGCAGTCAGTTCCAGGCACAAAACTACAGAGCAGTGGAGCCATCCACCAAACTGGAGTCAGTCCCCGGAGACTTGGTGGGCTACAGTGTGAGAGAAGCAAGTTTTAAATAACTGCTCCAGGAATTAGCTCAAACCAAACCACATCTAGCAGAGGCCTGTTCTGAGCTATGAGAAAGCCCATAGCCAGGAATTTATCTACCACGTGAGTAAATTGCCACTATTAAGTTTAGAGAAGTCAGTTTTTCTGTCTCCTTTTTGCTCTGGCTTCAGGAAAACTGTTTCAGGGCTCTTTATTGCCTACACCACATTAAGAATTTGGTTTTGTACAAACTGCATCACCAGAGAATGCCCTTACTAGGTCTAGGAATTTCCCAGGGGGCAGATGGAATACACACAGCTATTTGGTACGCAGAAAAGTCAGTCATCTTCTGCTAGAGGTCGCCTCGTAACTTTGATGCACTCAAGAAAAGTTCAGCTCTTTGGCTGGAAAGATTTCATAAAGCTCTGCAGCATTAGCACACTAGAAGGGCCAAAAAGCTTTGATGTAATTACTACCAGTAGGTGGTATGCATTAACTATTATTTTCAAGCCAGCAGGTTATTCAGCAGCTTTAGAAACAATAAAACCCTCAAGACTTGAGGGAAAAAAATAAAATATTTTAAAAAATCATTAACCAATCTTACACATTCATGATAAATTGCAATTATAAGCACGCATCCATGCTGGGAATAATTAGCAACATACCTCAACATTATTGAATGTCAATGAAGTCAAGAATACTCTTCATGAGAGAACAATACAGAGGAGGTGGCCAAGTTGTATTTAAAAGGAGGCAGGAGCAATTTTGTTAATTGCAGGAAAAAATGCCAGCTGTAAACAGAATAGGCTCTCAGTTTGTAGCATTTCTTCAAAACCAGGAACCAAACAGACTGAAGGGTGAAAATTTTTGCTAAAGTTTAAGCGAGGATAGAGTGCTTGCTGGCCAGGTTCTTTACTTGATAATAAAGCATTGTTACTCTAAATTAGATCTCTAGTGTGTGTTTTGAGTTCTGTCATCCACAGGAGTCTACCAAGACTGTGAGTGTACATCTAAGGGAATCATTAACTTAACACAAAATGCACTTCTGAGAAGCAGTAACATGAGTACAAAATGTACATCTCAATGCACATATTGGCAGGGAAACAAGGGAGCCTGCTCAGTTCCTGCTCAGTCCAGCAACTCTGCCAGTTTTGGACAGTTGCTCTTTTATTAACACCAAATTCAAGTTTCATTTCTTAGGCATGCATTTGTAAATAAAAGCATTTCTTACCAAAGTTGTCTGTGACAGTGTCTCAGTAATGGTTTAGGCTGGGCTTCTTTTTCTCTCATAACAATATTCTGTTGTCTGTATTTAACGAGAATGGCAGAAGAATTATTCTTTAAACAAGACTGAAAGAAGTTGAAACAAACAAAAATCCATACAAATATGTAAACCCCCAGATCTGCAGCACCTTGACTCTAAATTAATTGCCTCAGACTAACCAAGAGCCTGAGTAGGAGCCAGAGATTGCAGACCTCTTTATATCTAAGTTTATGTTGCTATAACTTGGCTGGCAAATGTAGAATTTATGAGCAACTAGAAGAGTTCCCAGCTATATGGAAATTCCTGCATGAAAATATTTTTAATGAAGTAGAGGAGGCAAAAGATTTTTCTGGTATGCTTGGAGAGAAGCAGGGTGGTGGCTTAGTATCACAACAAGATGATAAAATACTTTGTAGTCCATTAGTAACTAAGGAATATGTTAAACAACACCTACCAAGCATAAACGCAATATTAATATTCTTGGATAACTCACAGAAAACACTTGAAATATATTTACAGATTATTTCTCTGGCCTAACCTGTATCCAAATATAATACAATTTATGCCTTATTGCAACCTTCCAGTACTTAAAGGGGACTTACAAGAAAGATGGGGGCTGATTTTTCAGTAGGACAAGTGGTGGTTCAAAACTAAAAGGGGGTAGATTTAGACTAAATACAAGGACGAATATTTTACAATGAGGGTGCAGAAACACTGGAACAGGTTGCCCAGAGAGGCTGTAGATGGCCCATCTCTGGAAATATTCAAGGTCAGATTGCATAAGGTTCTGGACAGTCTGATCTAGTAAAAGGTGCCCCTGCTCATTGCAGGGGAGCTGGACTAGAGGATCTTTAAAGGTCCCTTCCAACCCAACCAATTTTATCATCTAAACTGAATATCCTTTACTTCCATATTACATTTGAATTAGCGCCCCAGGTTATTCTGATCAGTACTCTTTGAAAATAATAGTATTCTTATATAAAAATATTCTTATTTTAAAGAGACAGAAACTTTGTAGAAGAACTTTGAATAGCTAGATTGTGCTCAGAAGCAATGCAAAATGAAAAAAACCTCTTTTACTAAAACACTTGAAGTCTTTTTAAATCCTCATCATGCTACCACACGCCATGCAAACACTTTCACAGACAGAAGCTACCGTGGACTAAGCTGACCTTTAACAGAGGCTGTGTTTACACGAACAGGAGGCAGTGCAGCCCCATTAGGAAAGGCCCTGCAGGGTGCCTGATGCCCTCCCACGAGAGGGCTGCGGGAGGGCAGGAGGTGAGGGCAGGGATGTTCCATCCCAGCCGTGTCCCGCCTGCCCAGCCCCAGCTGTGTCTCCGCATTAGCCACGCTCCCACCGCCGGGATGCGAAGGGATCTGCCAGCTCCAGGATCCTGTCCCAGGTGGAGGGGGGATGAAAAGGGATCAGCAAACCTGCTCCAACACGCACTCCGGTTCAGCACTGACATGCTAATGCAGATGCCCCCAAAATCCTCCCAGGAATCGACCACTGGGAGCTGAAGTTAGTCAGGTTCAGAGTGGAGTGAATGCGTAATTGTTGCTATTTAACTCTAAAGGTGATTTGTTTGTTTGAGCCAGCAAATCACATAAATTCTTGAGAGCTCCGTTTCTGGCCAGTTCCAAACGAAGGCAGAAAGCCTTTTTGGGAGACAGGAAGAGCTTCGTTTGACTGAGGCTGAGGTTAACAGCAGTCAGGGGACCTGATGGCACAAGTAAGCAGTGCCAAACTGAGGGGACTGTGGCACAGTTTATAAACTAGATATTGATGAGACTGTGCAAACCAAAGGACCCTTTCTGGTTTTGAATGCCTTGAAATTATGAAAGCTCTCACAGAACTGATACTGAGCTACTGCAAATCCAATTGAGTTTGACAGAAATGGAGGCCACTTCAACACCGCAGAGAATAAGATGAAAAATATCAATTGACTTCAGGCAAGTTGTGGTTTGTATATTTTTCTAGTAAGAAGGTGGGACACTTCCTACTGGTTTATAAAATGTTTGTTTCTATAACAAGAGTTCGTCCATAGAGTTTTTTTCATACACATCTTCTGAAATTCTAGTATATGAATGGTATTTGGAAGTTTGGAAGGTAAACAAGACTTAAAAGAAGGTGTAAAATACAAATTGGGTAAACTCATTTGTTTACTGTATAAAAAGAGCATAATACTGTTACGATGCACAAATTGGAAATAAAGAAGCACCATTTACTTGCATTTCTGTCCAACATGAGCAACACCACAATCACAAATCCAAGCTCTGTACCTGTATGTGTTACAAGAAAGGAAGTGATATGACATTAACAGAAAAACAAAATAGCACTGACTTCTTAGGTTTAATTCTCCTCCTTAGAAGAAACTTGAGGCTGTCTTCACTCCTAAACTATGATGCTACTTCAGCTTTACTGAAGTCACGTCCCTGCTCATAAACATGATTTTAGCAGGAAGCTCATGAGACCATATTGTCCTCACTGTCCCTATTCAGAACTTAGAGGCAAGCACAGTTGGATTAACAGCAGACATCAGGGGGTGAGTCACTATGAACTGCTAAAACAAGGCCTTCTGCAGAACAACTTCAAACATAAAATGTTCTGATTATGTAAAAGAGCTTCTCATGGCTTGTGCACTTCTGTAAGAGCACACAGGACACACACAAGTTTTGTACAACACCTCACGGCTGATGTTTTCACGCACGACTAATGACACGTTATCTTTCTTTGATAAAGTCTGAGTCAATAAACAACTTCTGCTTTGAGGCTGCCCCTAAATCATGAGCTCTTTTATGGAGAATTAGGGGGTTCTTTTGGTGAAATAGTAGCCCTTGGATTTTCTACTACTGCGAGGGCATAGAGGCAGAGCTAAGGTTCACATGTCATTAACTTGAGTACTTCCATACATTCCAGGGGGTTGGTTTGTTTGTTTTCCCCAATGGGGGATGGGAGAGGATTTTGTTTTCCCTGCTGGGTTGTTTTTGTTTTGTTTTTTTTAAAGACACGGACATTTCCAGAAAATAAGTTTAATTGCTTGTTCTAGAAATCTGAGCTTTGCACACACAGCAAAATAGTAATGTTTTTTTGGATTTAATTCATTGATCTCTATGGATACACAGTTCAGTTTTACTTTATGCTTCCACTCAGGCTTTTTTACCTGACTGGAAAGAGATCACAGTTCCTGAAGAACCTACGCAACTCAACACGAAAAGAAAGCTGGATCCATGTGAACGATGATCACATCTTCCATAATTTGAAAAGTAAGAGCAAATCACTTAACTGTTTAAAAAAGTGAGCACTTCGACAGGTACCAAACACTTCCAATTCCTGACACTGGTACTTAAAGGCACAACAACAACAAAAACAACAATTAAAAAACCCAGCAAAGCAAAAATAAAAGCCTCAAAAAGAGCAACTTTGGATTTGCTGGGCAAGGCACTAAACAGAAAGGTTTGAAACCAACCTACACCCTGAGAGTGGTGCTCTTGAAGGCTGAAACTTTTCCATAATCTTTTCTCATGCAGAAATGCTGGCTGGAACAAACCTCCAGATCTTCACAATTTCTACCATCTCCATGACAGTGCAGCAGCTCCTTTGCAGAGGAGTTTCCTACTCCTCTTCAGCTTCTAACTCTCCAGCCTTCTACCCTTCCCTTCCTCTATCCCATTCTTTGTCCTATCCAGCACCTTACAAAGATGTCTCTTACCTGTGCATGCTCAGTCATTCTCTGGGGAGGAGCAATCTTCCCCTGCCCTTCAAAGGCTTATCAGTGACCAAGGATGAAGAAAGGGATCAACAAGCAGCTCCTCCCCTATCTAGCCAGACTCTCCTTTAAAAAAAAAAAGTCTCACCTGCAGGAGGTCAACAAACTCACTAAACAGTTCTGCAACCAACAGAAGAAAGGAAGAACTCTAGAGATGAAAGCAAACAGCAAAATTTTTGTAACCTTTCATTCAATTTGAGGAATAAAAAACTCCAAACCTAGAGAAAGCATGAGAAAAATCTCCCACAGCAAAAATCTGACAAGCTTTTGCAGCATCCAAGGAGTTCAATTGAGTTCCAGGAGTGTAGTGTATGCTCACACTTACAGAAGAGTCATTAACACTTGGCTGCCCTTAAAAATAGCTGCAGTTTCAGACAGCAGACTGCCATCAAACATTATCCAACACTGATGGAGCCCTCCTTAATTAAAAACCCAAACTGTGCTAAACCATGGCAGTGGTATAAAGCATGGCAGAAATCAGCAAGCCACATCAAGGTTCTGAGGTCAGGGTCAGATTAAGGCACAGTCATGAGAAGCCAGCATCTGCTGAAGCCCCTCCTGGAATTATATAACATTAAGATCTCTTAAATAATAAACTGAATTACCTCTCCAATCCATATTCCTGGTCTTGGTGAACCCTGGAGAGTAAACAAGGAATTGCATGATCTGTAATGAGCCACCTCTTTCAGATGAGGCTTCTGAAGTCTTAGAATGACCTTGAAATCCTCACTTTTATCATAAAAAAGTAAGCATTTTTGGAAAATATATTTTGCAATGAAGACAGTTGAGGCTGTAGCCCCAGACTAAAACAATGTGAAAACATTAAATCCTTATCATGGCAGAAGTTAAGGATTAATGTGTTGGTGCAACTAGAAGCAATATATAAAAATGGCCCTTGTTTCCCCAATATATCTCCTTATCTCTGCAAGTCATGTCTGCTGGCTGTCCTAACAAATAAATTTTTCCTGTAGCAGCTTTCACCCTCCAGAGCTAGGACAGGCATAGGAAGGCAGGCTGGATTCAGCCATGCATCCGTGGCATGGCAACCAAGTTCGAAATGCTGAGTCTTCTGCAGACTGAAACAGAAGTAACAGTTTTGATTTTCCAGACCGAGGCTGACTTTGCAGTTCTGGAAGTCAATAAAAAATGTTTGACTTGTAAACTGAGCAGATTTGGTCTGGATGTCAGTGAGAAAAAATAAATGTAGTGCTCTCAGCATGTCAGCTTGACAGGGTCACTTTGCTTTTCTGACCACAATTCTGCTTTAAAACTAACCTTTCAGCAGCTGCTCAGCTCCAGTCATCAATCCTACCACTGTTGAAAAGCAATTGCAGAAACACTCATTGACTTCAGCAGGAACAGGATGAGGCTCTTCTCTTATAAATGATAGTCTTATGACACACAAAGTGAGTATAAAAAATCTCACTATGATTTAGACAGGCAGAAAATATCCCCATTGACCCAGTTCAGATCACTAGAGATCTACATCCATTTGTTTCTAGTTCAACAAACAGAAGGGTTTATGATTTTTTTTAATAAATCAAGCCAAGGATATGATAGAAAACAAAACCTACTCTATCTCTGATGGAATCTGCAGATCATTTTCGTAATAAAGTAGAAAATCTCTGACTCTGTCCAGAAGGTGAGCACAGCCCCCTGACTAAGGCTGCATTTCATAAATGTGGTAGGCCCATACTCACAACCCTCTTGGCTTACCAAACTCAAGACTTTTACACTGAAAATATTTGAGTCCTTTAAATGGGGCAGCAACATTGTAATGCAAATCATCGAGTTGCAGGACCATTAAAATTCTCCTATTTCATTGCCCTCTGGGCAACAATTGATTCTGAGACACCAGCAGGCCTCCAAAGGGAAACAGAACAAAAAGACAAGCAAAGACATAATCCAGCTGTATGTGAGTTTCAAATCCAAAATTCATTACCTTCACTGCAGCATTTTTACCATAAAGAGTTGTCCCCAGAAGAACATGCTAAAATGGATGTCCTTTCCCCTGTTTGGTTTGTCTGCTTTTGCAAATCCATTCAGTAACAGTCTGCTTGGTTCCTGGCTTTCAGTGCATCTTTTTCAAATTGTTTAGCTCTATTGGAAACAGAGATTCTTCCCACCCCACACACTGAGCTGTCATCACTATGTAAGTGTGTTCTGAGCAGTTACCGTTTTCTATACATTAATTAAAGCTTCATATAGAACCTCAGCTAATTAAAAATCCAACAAACTAATTCTGAGATAAACTGTCTGCAACTGGGTATTTACATAAAAATACCTGCTGATGAATGTGTTTCTATTCTTCTTTTCCCTCCTGCTTCTTTCAGCAGCAGTCAACAGCTGTGGGCACATAAAGCATCTAAAACAATTCAAGATTCAGATGTTAAACCCTGAGGTATTTTTACCTCGAAGAAATAATCCCCACTAGTGCCTCTGCAATATGCTCTGTAGTGTGATATACCTGGGGTTTGTTTCTATTCCTGAATTCCAGAATCCTACAGCTACCTTTGATTATTTTTTTCTTTTTACTACTATTATCCTCGCTATGTGCATGAAAATAAAATCATTTATAAATTTCTCATAAGACCCTGCCTGCAGGAACTTCTCACAGTCAAAGAAAGTCCAAAGAATGCCAGTAATAAATTTACACATTGCCCTCAAGAAAAGACAAAACAAAACAAAACAAAACGAAAAAACCCCACAAACCCCTAAACAAAACCAACAAAATACAACCCAAACCCAAAAGATTTCTGTGAACATGCTGAGTTTTTCTCTTTTTATTTATAAGCCAGAGAGGTGCTATATCCCCTATGCTCTAAATAGGTCCTTTCCAGGTACACTTTTATTGTTAAAGTTGAGTCTGACCAGCTCCTACTAGAGTTCAGACCAAGAAAAATATTCCATGCCTTTTGTTTTACTTCTAACAGCAATGCGTCTAAATTAGTAATTCTACCCCTGAACTGTTTGCATTACCTACTGCACCAAGCAAAACAAAACCCTTAGTGAGAACCTGAAAATAACACTGGCCATACTCAACTGTAACAATTTCCATTGCCCAAACAGAGAAATGTTCAGAAAGTACACAAACAATATAATTATTAGTAGGAATTTGGATTATAAAAATCACTTCAGAATCTCAGTTTTTATCTATATACAAAACATAACCAAAATATCTGCTTGTTACCATTTTTATCTGCAGTAGAACTCTATGTCTGAACACTTGGACTTTAAGCACCTCTTTCTGGTGAAACTGCACTTAGTAAAACATTAAGTAGTATTAAATGACAATATGATGCATTTAATTAGAAAAACTGACTATAAAATTTTAAGCCAAATCATAGTTTTATTGTCAGAGGCTTATTAAAAAACCTCAGGGCTGTGAGTGCCAGTTTTCCAAGGACAGTTCTACTCAGAGCCACTGGAGTGTTCTCACTAGAATGACACACAACAACACACTAATAAATAACTCTAATTATCCTCTACTCACAGATTCTCTGGGACTGTTTTAAAAGAGTACCAGCCCACGATAGAATGTAAGCAAAATCACATATTATAAATTGCCTATTCTGGCTGATGGATTTTGGAGCGCTCAACACCTTTTCACATGGATTACATCTTGCAATAACAGTACCTTAAAGAACTTCCAAGATCTTTTCAAGATGTTTTTTGTGGCTCCATCATAAATGAAGTGGGAATGGACTTAAAAGGACATGCATCTAAGTTTCCCATCAAATAAGATGCAAGATATCATCAAACACAACAAGATACTCTGTCCTATTATCCAGGTTCTGAATGAGGATATTAGACAATGTTGGCCTCATTATTGATGACTGAGGTACACCAGTGACTGGAACTCTTTTGGACTTTGTGACACTGATCACAACCCTTCCAATGGTCCAGTTTTCAATTCATGTCACTGGCCATTTCCCTAGCCAATCTAGGAGGACAGGCAATCTATTAGGCTGTCTGATTGTCATAGCAGGTAGGATTTCCCTTATATACAGTCTTAAACTCTCAGATTTTAATCTGAGCCTGCTATTTCTTGTTCTCCCACTGTGCACCACTGTCAAGAGCCAGGTTTCCACTTCTCAATAAGCTCCTCATAAGTGCTGGAGGGCTGAAAGGTCCCTCTCCTCACAGGGCAAGTGCTCCAGGCCCTTTGTCTTCTTGGCACTCTTTGCTGCACTTCCTCCAGTCACAGAGCATTCTTCCAGGGGAGAGGGGTGGCAAAACCAAAAGCAGTTTTCCAGGCATGGCCTAATGAATGCTGGGCAGAGGAGATGATCCCTTCCCATAAACTACTGTCCCTTCTGTGCTTTTCCTGAGCATGGGTGTAAAACATGTCTTTTCCCAATCATCAAAGGCATCCCAATCCCATGATCTTTCAAAGACAGAACACACTTTCAGAAACCTGGGATGCAGAAAAGCTGGTCCCAGGGACTTGTTTAGCTAAAATTTGCCCAACTCTTCTAAAGCTATTGCAACTGCAGGCTACTTTTGAAATTTGCAGCTGTGTCCTGCATCCTGCCCATGGTTACATGCCTCCACATCCTTCTCTATTTGTCTCTATCACCACTATTTGTGATACAGTGTTGGGTTCATCCAGTTAAGTGATTCAAGATAAAAGCAAATGCAAAAACTTTGTTTTGAGTTTATTTTTATATCATATCAGCAAACTGATCCGTTCAGTCAAGGAACTACAAGGCCATAAGATTGAATTCTACGGAAATCACAAGATTCCACAGGAGGAAACAGAGGGTAGAGTTGGATATAAACAACTTTTTATCAGCTTAAGATGAACAGTAAATCTTTTCTTGAGTGTTTTCCTGGATCTAAACCATGGCAACCACAGAGCTAGAAACAGCTCGGTATTTTCCTGCAATGTTTAGATTCTGATACGTTTAGCATATTGCATTTGGAGAGTGAACATCTCCCGCAGAGCAACAAGTTATGAATAAATGTTGACTATTCTCATTTCCTACTTTATTCTTCTAATATGTATTGGCCATAACACAGCTTCTGCACCCTGAATGTTACTGTACTAATCTGGCTGAAATTAAGAGTTTAGCAATTGTTTATTTTTGCTGTGATTTAATAAAAACTTAATCTTAAATACACTGGCATGAGATGCCATATAACTCACAAGCATTTATCACATAACACAGGCAAACATCGAAAAATACATTAAACATACACCAAATATAGTATAGTATAGTAAAAGTATAGTAATAAATTAAATATAGTAAGAAAACATAAAATCTTTAAAAAGAAACTATGTCCCTCCTTCTCACAACCCACAATGATTCAAGTAATGGATTTATAGCAAGATTAGCCTTGCTGGGAGAAAAACCCCATCCTCTGCTTCATATACACTGTTCAAAGACACTGATGTTTCAGAATGTATCTACAATCACAAAGTGCACATGATCTGATTTTGAGAGTGGGGAGAATTGACAATGACAAGGAACATGCTCAGCTGGAGTGTCCCTTCATCTCTAAACCGATGGAAGCAACCTCAAGCCTCTCCTAAACATTGAAAGAGTTGGCATTAAACTTGAAGGGCCCCAAGCAGAGGGCAAAGCATAATAGCTCAACACTCCCAGGGGAAGCACCGTGCAGAAAGACCTGACTTCCCTTGCAGGTCAGCGTTATCTCACATGTTCACGTGAGATAAGAACATGTGTGCCAGCATTTTATTGCAGAACAGTTAAAATGCTGCAAATTCAAACACTGGTTTATCCCCCTGGAACTCATTTAAGAACTTTCAGCAGGATTTTCATCATGATGCAGACTCAACAAACATCAATGATCACTAAAAAGCATTCGCCATCACAGCAGAAATAGGTTGGGTGCCTTTTCCAGCCCCAAACTTCAACAGTGACTGTCTCTTCAATCCATTTCAAAGTTCATTGTGGTCGGTTTTTCCTACTTCACAGTCATGGAAAACTTCTAATCTGATGCTTTGCTCGTGTCATCTGTTTCCAGGCCCCTATTCCTTTGAAATATTTTAGGGGAAAGCCATCAGTTACCGTTCCCACAATTTTTGTATATGGGACACTTGTTTTTAGATTGTAGGAGAAAACATATAAATACAGTTTGTGTTCATTTTCTAATATACTAAATCCTCTTCATATCACAACCCCCATATTTTTTCCTAACTAATTAAAAAAAATAAAAAAGACCTTAATTAAATTAAGTACTATCTCTTTGTTCTTTCCTAAAAGAAGTCAAATCTTAATTGCTTGTAGAATGCAAGTTCACAGATTTTTTTCTCCAGTTGATGAAAATGATATAAGTTTTTTCATTATGTGTTTTTGTGAGTGTCAGTTTTCTGACAGCTCAGTAGTTTTTGCCTTTTTTTTTATTTTTTATTTCCCTTTTTTAAATGTGAACATCCAAATGGTCTTTAGTCATAATTTTTGTCATGTCAGATATGGAAATTTAGGCACGGGATAAAAAAAACAAACCAATGTACCAAATAACCTAGTAGCAAAGGTTAATCTTCCCTGAAATGTCATGGCTTCTTGCAGCACTTTTTACCACAGCTGTTTTTGGTTTGTGGGGGGTTTTTGTGGGGGGTTTGTTTGTTTGTTTTTAATTTCTTGTATAAATAATATCAGTGACAGAGAATAAAAACTGGTTTTATCCCTTAAGAGTCTTGCAGTCACCTGGGATATAAGAAAGATAATTTGAAATTGTTGTTTTATTCAAGTCAGGGACTTAAGCCTGCGTTTTTTAAACCTTAAATAAATATTTCTCTACCAAAAGACTGTTTAATTACTTTAGGATGATATTCCCTGTCTTATTTTAAAATTTTTGCAAAGCATATCTGGAAAATAACTGTTTTCCTTCCAATGCCAAAAGAGGGGAAAAAAACTCCAATACTTAGAATACCTCAATAAGCAATATTCCTTTCTGGCAAATTCCATTACAGAAATAGATATATTTTTTTTTTTTTTTTTAATTTCTAGTGAGATTATTAACAACTTCCTCTGTATATTATGTTTCATTTTTAATGTAAATTACAAAAAATAAATTTTAGTACAGACCATAATTAAAGAGTACAATAAATTGTGTTCTGTTACAAGTAGAGCTCTGTAACTTGAGATAACATTCCCCTAGGCACTAAAAATAGAAAGTGTCTTCTTTTTGTTGGGATTTGGGTATAAGCACCCTCTGAGAGCATTTGGCCTTCCAACTCACATTTTTCTGAACTCGGATTAGGTTAAGTGTTTAAAGATTTCTGTTTTCTGGGAAAAAAATCTCTTACATGAGACTCAAGCAAAGCAGAATTCTGTCTAAAATAAGAATGTACAATAATTATATATAAGGAAGATATATACCATTTGAATTCCCTTGCCTCTTGTCATTAACACCTTAATTATTCAAGAAGGATTTTTTTAAAGCTTTCATATGGCAGTCCAAGCCTTATGATAAGACTATTTTAATGCTGTAATATTTGCATTGCAGTGAAATGTAGAGGCTTTTATCATGTGCTAGTCCCTTCATGGTTATAAATTCAAAAGATAATCTGTGTCCTAAAGTTTGTGTAGAACAGATGTCAAACAAATGGTTCAGGTACGTATTTAATGTAAGAAACTGAAAATCAACTTGACACTTTACCTCGTGCACTAACAGTACTTTATCATTGAGCAAATGTGTAATTTCTGCTACAAAAAACCCAAACCAAACATTTTTCCATGGCCAGCAAGAAAGAATTTCAGTCCCTTAATAAAACAGCCCCTAGCTAAGAGCAATTCAGGAGGAAAATGGCAGTTTTCACCTCTTCCATTGCACCACACAAAGAGAAGTAACTGGGATTATGTTCTATCACGTTTTCTTTCTGTCGTGAATAAATACCTCTGCATATGCTACTGAGGAATCCAAGCCTACAGATGATGAAAACACCAAATTCAGGTGAAAATCATGTTCTTCTAGTTTTGTTCATTCTGCTGTGGTCTTAGACATCTAGTTGGCCAGTTCATGTGCTCCTGTCAGAGCAGCAGACGTAAAATTTAAACCACTCCACCTGAAGATGTAGTGGAAAGTGGACTTTGAAAGATCTTACCAGGAAGACATTACTCCATAAACCAAAAAGGATCTAATTCTGCAGGGACATAGACCAAGTAATGGAAATTCTATGCCATACACAGCAGACAGCAGGCACCTCCTTCAGCCAGTGGTTTCCAACTGAGCTTTTTGGATTGAAGCATTATTGTTGTTCACAGAGTACAGTTAGCTATGTACTCCCCATTCCACCTTCTTTCCACCAGCCAAAAAGGCTAAAATGGAAGGTAAACGTTTTCCTGATATTAATTTTCTCCACAAGCAGTTTTGATTCTCAGAGGTCTTGGTGTCAAGCCATAGACATCCCAGTCTACAAAACTGGGGATGAAATGTAAAATGACCACATTTGGGCAGTGACCTGCAGAATTCTGAAAGCATTTAGGCTAAACAATTTAAAATCAATCCTCTACCATGTCCACTGAAAAAAAAGTAATTTATTTGGTTAGTAACTTATTTTTATTATATCTATTAGAAGCCCACTGTTTTCACAGCAGAGCTCTAACCATGTAAACAAAGTTTACTCACCACTTGAGCAGCACAGATTTAACTCATTTTTGACCACCTCACATGTGAAACTCGCATGTAATCTTCTGCTCATTAGAGAGATGAACAGTTTTTTGTACACCTCTAATCTTATACAGATATTTACACCCATGGGTAATGAAGGTAAAACCATTCCAGAACAGACAGATCTGGAAATGGAAGGAACAGAAAGTGATAATTGTACAAGTTGCAGGTAAGGACAGTCAACACTCAGAGAAAGCAAGCAGCTAAGGCAATGCAAAGAGGCATTTCTGCAACATCTACCACAAACTTCTATATAAAAGGCCAAATCTAAGCAAATAATTCATAGAAATATATGTTCAGTTTGCAGCATTTCTTTTAGCAAGTGATACTTTCCCTCATGCTTCATGTTAATCAAAACTTTTCAATAAGCTGATCACCAAAAGTGTTCATTGCAACTTGAAGTGTCAAAATGGTGTTGTTTAGATGGGCGAGCAACTTTTGCTCACAAGTTTTGTGTGGGTGTTGATGTAGAAGAAATTTGAGATTTGTCCTTCATGTGTGAAGAAATTAAAAAATATCTGTGTATACCCTTGTAAAATGAAAATGCAGCAGTAATAATAGAAAATGGACAGAAAAGTGGATATTCAGGAGTTCCTTCCATAACTTTTCTCAATTCCACTTAGTTCTAGGAAGGGCTGGAGAAAAACAGTCTTTCAGAAAAGAGACATTCACATTGTTTAATCTTCAATTAAGCATAGTTTCTCTAATGCTTTGAGTTATATGCATACCAAATACACACAAAAAATCATCTCAGTCTTCTTAATACATTTTATTGTTTTACTAAAAGAAATACAAGTCCCAGGCAGTAAATTCTTTAACATGTGCAACACCCTAATTTGGTCATCATATCCGCTGTTTAGGCAAGGGATGTGTTTATATACTTAAGTTCAAATAACCAGCACAGGAGACCTGGATTCTGTTCTTCCCTTTGCAGAGGGTATAAAATAAGAGTTTGGACAATTCACATCTCAAGAACAACATTTAGTACCACAACATTTGATTTTTAGCAAGCTGCCTCAATATTGATGCTAAGCTTTCCGTAAAGTATGTCTGGCCTGTTGCAGTGGTTTCAATGTATATGAAATAACAAAATATCAAGTTGTGCCTGTTACACTAATATTGACTCAAGCCTAGTGATCTCAGCATCCTGCTATTTCAAAAGCAAATGTTAATAGCCAAAAAATTCAGACTAAAGTTCTTTTAGACACTTTGATAACTTTTGTCTTGTGAGCAAGCAATAGCAGAGCAGGACATGGGGGAAGGGTTTCAAACTGAAAGATGGTTAGATGTTAGGAAAAAATTCTTTACTATGAGGGTGAAGAAGCCCTGGTACAGGTTGCCCAGAGAAGTTGTGGCTGCCCCATCCCTGGAAGTGTCCAAGGCCAGGTTGGATGGGGCTTGGAGCAACCTGATCTAGTGGAAGGTGTTCCTGCCCATGGTAGGGGGGGCTGGAACTGGATGATTTTAAGGACCCTTCCAACACCGGCCTTTGTATGATTCTGTGAAAATACTTCCATAAAGCAAAATAGATGTATCCTCTGATCACACCTCTAGCCCTGAGCAACTTCTAAGCAGGGACTTTGGAGCCAAGTTGCACCTGCCTGTTTATTTTTAAATACATTTTCCCACACTAAGCATTCCCATCAGCTGTAACAAACAAGAATTCAAATACCTCGCCTGCCTGTTTTCTTGAGCTCATGTAAATCTCTTGTACCTGTAATACTCCCTAGCAAGCACCCTGCAGCAGTGCTTTATTGAATGATTTATATGATGCACAACAGTGCCATCAGAAGAGAGTAGAAATATCAGAATAAGTATACTAAAGTATATAGTACACTTAGTATACTAAGTATACTAAAGCAAATAAAATAAACATGAGCAGAAAAAGTATAAAAGTGCAACCAACCTGGATGTTAAAGCAATCTCTTATTCAGCAGTGGACTAAATAAATCTTTGCACAGATGTATTTTGTGTGCTTTCAGAACCAAATAGCCCTTAGAGAGCACTTGAGGAACCTCAAAACAAAGAGGTACAGCAGACAGCGGGTGTCTTTTTGGTGGGGTAAGCCCTTTCTACCTCACCTTCCACATCTCTATCTAGTATTTTGCAATTTCACATTTTCCCTTTTCACAGGTGTACTGCAAGCCTCAGCCAAACACCACGCACCACGTAACTTCAAATTTAAATTCAATAAAAACATTCTCAGGCATAAAAAGGCAGGCCTACAGAAGTTTTTTACCACATTAGAGCTTTAGTGGGAGTTAGATGAGAGTTTTGAAACCTGGGGCAGAGAACACCAGACAAGAGCAAACCATACTTTTTTTATAGCAAGTTACCCCCAGAAACACTTTAAAAAAAAAAAAAAATCACTTTATTTTCTTCACTTTCATATTCCTGGTATAAAGTGACAACAAGCCTGCAAAACAAACTTAGAGCAAAACCAAACACACACACACTTGTGGTTTTTTTTTTTCCTTTTTTATTTTCTTTTTCTTGTTTTCCTTTTTCCCCTAGTTCCTGAGCGCACGGAGGGGAGGAGGAGGAGGCGAGGGGCGGCGGCAGGAAGGCGACCTGCAGAAAGTTTTCGCGGCGGGGGACGGCGCTGGGGCACTTGCGGGGAGGAGGATGAGGAGGAAGGCGCCTCTCAGGAGCTGGAAAGGCCGGGCCCCGCCGCGGGGAGCCGCACGTCGCTGGGCGCCGGCGGGCGGGGAGCCGGGAGGAGGCGGGATGAGGGATGAGGGATGAGGGGTGAGGGATGAGGGATGAGGGATGCGGGGCGGCGTCGCCCGAGGCGCTTTAAAGGCTGGGAGGCGGCGGGGGCGGCGCGGCGGCGGAATGACCGAGGTGAAGGTGGCCGTGCTGGGCGGCAGCGGAGCCGGCAAGTCGGGTAAGGGGGAAAGGCAGGGAATGCTCGGGTTTGGTGGAGGGGAGGCGCGGCTCTGCTAACCCCGGCTCTGCTAACCCCGGCTCTGCTAACCCCGGCTCTGCTTCCCTCCCGCAGCGCTGGCGGTGCGGTTCCTGACCCGGCGCTTCATCGGAGAGTACGCGTCCAGCGCCGGTGAGCTCCCCCGGGAGGGAGGGATGGAGGGAGGCACGGAGGGATGGAGGGAGGCACGGAGGGATGGAGGGACGGAGGGATGGAGGGATGGAGGGACGGAGGGATGGAGGGACGGAGGGATGGAGGGACGGAGGGATGGAGGGACGGAGGGATGGAGGGATGGAGGGATGGAGGGGTCCCCGGGCACCGC
This sequence comes from Monarcha castaneiventris obscurior, assembly GCA_026261815.1. Classification (NCBI taxonomy): domain Eukaryota; kingdom Metazoa; phylum Chordata; class Aves; order Passeriformes; family Monarchidae; genus Monarcha; species Monarcha castaneiventris. The sequence goes on from JAMPIT010000884.1 coordinate 14,305,866, forward strand.
AAGATGCGACGCCTCAAGCGCTTGTTTGACGGAGAAACGGCGTAAACCCGCCGTACGGCAGAACTTTTCGGGAAGATTTGAGTTTCCTCTGGGCTACGGGCGAGAGGTCCTGGTGGAGTGTAAGCCCTGTGGAGGGGCTCCGAAGGGCAGAGCCTCGGGCAAGGGGCTGGCGAGGTTCCCCTCGCAAAGCGGCCGGGGACGGGAAAGAGCCGGGCTGCAAGTGCGGAGCGAGGGTGGGCTACGGTCAGCTCGACTGGGGAGGGGATGGAGAGAGTAAAGGACTAGACTAGAAAAAAACCCAACACCTATTATACTGAATATCCCGTCCAGACTCCAGGGGAGAGGGGAAGCAGATTGTTTGTCTGGCGCTGCGGGTTAATCAAGGCATGACGCGAGGCCCCCAGTGAAGCAGGAAAGCGCTGCTTTGGTGGCTTTGGGGAAAGCCTCGCTGTATTCTCTTTGCCAGAACGAGTATGCGGATAATTAAGACACTTCTTAGACTTGGAAGGTGGCAAAGCAGGACTTGGACTTTTATGTCCCGGGTGGAAATACAGTTCCGCTGATACACAAATAACTTTGGAAGTATGCTGCCACCCTAGCTGATGTGGCATAAGTCCCAAAACTTAACGAGGCACAGAGATTGCCATCTACCCTGCTCTCCCTGCTAAAGTGAAGGTCTCTATCCACACCTTTTTTCCCCCCCCACAGGAATCAGAGTAGCTTCTAGTGATCCATAAATAACAAAGCAAAAAGAAGTACTAAGCTGAATTGTACTGTATATATCCAAATTAATTTATTCTGAAGGAAGAGCTACAGTTGTACATGTGTGCTCTACCATTACTCGTTATTATACAAACACAGTCTGAGCAGACAGTTTGTGTCCCAGCTGGCTGCTCCAGGTCTAAGCTGTCACGTGGAAATTATGTAGTGCTCTCTGTGCTCCATGTGTGTTCCAAGCCACCTACAGCCAAAACCAGGTTCTGTTCTGAGCCTCCAGTACTGCGAGTTCTGGAAAAGGCATGTCAAACCCCCAGAACATTGTCATTTGTTAGCAAATGTTTGTTGGAAGATAAGTTTAGCACTATTTCTAGAGATGAGGAAAGCAGGAATAGGGGAGTTAAAATAAAGATCATACCACTGTTAGTGGAGTCAAAATAATAATATATCTATTTTTTTTAATTAAGGAAACGAACAAGGGGCTGTAGAATTTATACCCTTCAATGCTTGGGACTGATAGTTTATTGTCAGATGAACTCTTAATGCTGAAGGTGCTGAATTCCAGAGATCACAGAGCTATCCCTCATTACACAGTTTCAAGTGTGTTTTCTGTAGTGTCAACACTAATTCTTGTCCCTGTAGTTCAGAAAATGACAAATTATAGTGTAGAAAGCCTGCTGGCAACCACAGACTGGTTACACTTGCTTAGAACATCCTGCTGCTTAAAATAATAGTGCTGGTGTGTCTGCAGTAGAGTTCCCAGTGTTGCCAGTGCTGGCGGAGGGTCCTAAATCTGAGAACTGACGCTACAGAAATATTTTTGGACTAGATCCTAAGGACACGATCCTGTAAATACTCTTGGTTTAATGCTGCCTGGTATGAGAACTCTTAAAGCACCAGATGCCATGGTAAATAAACATTATTGCTAAATAACGACTTTTGTGCAGAATCAGACCTGCACATTGCCTGGCTGACTGCTTTTGTAATCCTGAGCCCTGGTGTCAAGCTGAGTGATCATCAACACTTAGCTGATTGGGAAGATTGTGTATTCCCCTCTCCTCCTTTTGGAAGAGGGAAAGTGGGGTCTGAAAGTATTCATTCACCAAGACTTCGATGGGAACACCACAGGGGAATGGTGTTGGCCTGCCTAAGGGGTTGATTGGTGCAAAATTAAGTAGGTTTGTTTACAGTGTGTGTTCAGAAAAAGGAAGCAAGCAACCAGTCACCAACAACACAACCACAAAACAAACATACAAAAAACCCCCCTCCCTAACAGACTTCCTCACCTGCAGAAAAACCAGATCAGAGACAAAAAATTCTAAATGTCTTGAAAAGACAGTCAAATAACCAGTACTCAAGGAATCCTTAGTATTATCAAATTTCACTGCTGCCTTTTGTTGTCACTGTCATCCTCAGTCAGTAACACAGATTTTCTTTGGATAATATCTGTCTTTTAGAATGCATCTACACTAAACACTTGTGCCTGGATGGGAGGCAGATACACCTGGAAATTTATGACCCTTGTTCACAGGTAAGAATTAAGCAGGAGGAGGGTAAAGAAAAGCTGTTCTTCATTACCTTTGTATATGGTAAAAAGGGTCAAGGGGTTACAAACTTTTGGTTCTTGGAATTTGTGCTTGCCCTTTTGTTTTTTTGTTTTTGTTTTTTTTTTTAACTGAAATTTTTTAGTTACTGGGGCTCGGATCTACTGAGTGCTTTCCCATTTCATCAAAGAAACCCTTCATTGCTGAAATTTTCTGGAAATGCTTTTCCATTTTGGAATAATACTAACAGAAATAGCATCGCTTTTGTTTACATGGGTAAACACAGAGATAAGTTACTGGATTACATGCAGTTTTCTCAAATACCCTAAATGAATGAAATTTAGCTTATAAAGCAAACAGTTCATTAAATAGCTGCAGAAATGGTCAAAGTAGACAGGACTGGAAGTGAGGCTTGCATTCACAGAACAATTCCTTTTCCAAGGAAAGCCACAATGCAGCTTGTACACATTGACAATTAAAATTCAATCACAGTAAACCACTCTGACATAACATTTTGGATTAATTTAGTTAATTTATGGGAATAAAAACACTTAGGTGCTGTGTAACACATGCAGACCTAGGTCTGTCTGATCACACTGGCTCTCCAGGTTCCCTTTTGGTAGCCATATTCCTTCTTGCCAACTGGGGTAAGGAATGCTAAATATGAAGGCCAAACCACTGAAAGTCTGACCCACACTTAAATTCAAGGACTTGAAAACTTAACCAGTGTAAAGACAAAGAGCATTGCTTGTCCCAGGGTGCTGAGGATCCTGAAACAGCCCCTGTGTCAGGTAACATAATGGCATCTTCCCTCGCCACACTCCTCTCAGAGGCTACTGATCCATGGGCTTGCTTCCCTGTCTGAGAGTCCTTTCCTGAGCTTGCCCACAGGAAGCTTCCACTTGCTGTCATATTAAACCCTGTGGCATGGGGGCAACTCTTTGTTAAGCCATTGAAACATTGGGAGTGGCAGCTGGACAGGGTTAAACAGATTAAGCCTAAATTATGAGGAGAGGCTTTGGTGGCTGCAGTATGGGCACAGGTTTGTGCTAGTACTCCCTGAGCTGTTTTGTACTAGTTTAACCTTAGGAACAAGGCCTAACTTTGGCTGTTTGCTTCTTTCTTCCCAACCCCTTCTTAGTTCCTGCACAGGAGCAGGTGGTATTGCTTTTTGTCTGATAGGGCTTGGATAGATTTTGGGGTTCCTGTATCCCATGGGAACTGGAGAAGAAAACAGGACTGCACAGTGGAAGGAAGAGTTGCCATTTTTGTTTCTGCTTCCCAAAATCTTCCTGCTCCCAGAGGCTTAACTCATTAGTAGCTGGATTCCTGTCGTGCAAAGCTCACTGTCCCTTCATTCACCTGGGAAACAGCTGTGATACACCTTTCCTGAGTCACCCTTCCTGCCCCTAAACCTGCTGGGCAGTCCCCACAGCATTAAAAATCTTCCACTGAAAATGCTGAAGTCTTTAGACAATTCTGGGAACTTGTGTCTTTTTTTTTCTCATGCATCCCTTTCATTGCCAGCATTCAGTGACCATCCCTAGTGGTAAATTACAGTTTTTCCAGTCCAGATGTTCATGGTGCTACAGTGCTGCCCTGATGCTGAGCTATTCAAGGCAGCCAGGGTGGGATGGCAGTGGAGATTATACATTACAGTAGCAAAGTGCTGAACTAGTAAGGGACCAACTTAAACAGTCCTCAGTTTACTGTTCAAGATGGGTTTTCCACAAAACCAAACTAGATTTTTAAATTTTTTTTTTTTTCTGATCAGCTTCCAGTATTTTATCTATTTTAGGTCACATGGTCTTGCTAACTGCTGCCAAATCATGTGCAGAGATAAGCTAATTTTAAATAGTTTTGAAATTACATTCCTTTGCTTAATGGGACAGTTTACAGCTGTTGCTTTCTGGAAATCAGAAGTGTGACAGTTTCTTGGTGTGAAGGCAGTCAAGGATTAGTATAACCCTATTATCACTTGAGTGACTTTTGTCACTAGTTTTATTAAACTCAACTACAGATTGAAAGATTTTTTTTCTAGCTTTTCAGAAATTTAACACATGGGTAATTAGTGTTTGAAACTTGGACAATTCAACGAGGAAACAAAACAAATGAAGAAAATAATTAAGCTTACTGTTGTCAGATTATCAGGAACATGCAAACTAGAGCTATAACCAGGAAACACACAAATGTTGATGGCTCCTGTGTGTTTCATTCTCATGTAACCCTGCAGAATATTCAACATAAGCAATGGCTGTGCAGGTTGTGGAATTTCACTGCTTAAACAAAGTGTAAATGTTTCATAATGAACTTGTTGGTGATCCAAAGTGCCGTCTTTAATGTTGGTTATTTATTATGCTTTTGGAGCAGTACTCACCTGAATTCAATGCCAGCACCTAGACCTATTAAATATCTCTTGCAATGAAAGTTACAGTGTTGTCACATTCACTGTGACAAAGAAAATGCTCTGAAGTGACAAGAGTAACATTCTTTTTCCGTGTGCATTTGAACTTCTTTCAGCCACATCGGGGGAAGCTCTCCCTCACAGATGAGCTCCACTGGGCTGATGGATTCATCATTGTTTACGACATCAGCAACAGAGCATCATTTGCATTTGCAAAAGCACTGCTGTACAGGATCAGAGAGTCTCACATAGGAGTTTGTAAAAAGTAAGTGGCATTATTTTATTTTTTCCCCCAGAAAATATAGAGAAAAGCTGAGAACATTTCTGTGAGCTTTCAGGCCATCCTAGTGGCAATTAAAATCCAGCAGCATGGAAGTGACATAACACAATGCCAACACTAAGGTACCTGAAGGTAAAATGTGTGGCAAATTACAGTCTATTTTACTGTATCCAAATCCAAGTACATCAGGATTTTTCTTTTTATTTCTTACAGAAATAATATTTAAGTGATTGCCACAAATATTTCTGCTGTGATTTACACGGGTTAAAAAGCCTGGCATAGTCAGGCTGTGCTTTTACTCTCCCACTCAATTACCAATGGAGATGCACCAATATGGGGGTTGAAGAAAGCATTTCCCACAATAAAGGAAAGTGATAGCACAAATGTCTCCTAAACTGCCTTTAGTGTTGATCCCAACACCAATTGTGCACATGGGGGACCATATAGTAAGAAAGAAAGTAATTTCAAAAAGAACCACCAGAACTGCAGGTGTGAGAGGAGATGGTGGCGTGTATTCCTGCATCAGTCAGCTGAGGTGCTTTCTAAATAAAAGACTGAAATCCTTTACTTATACCAGAAGTGGAGTAAAAACCCCACTTTTCTGTCTGTTTTACTGCTGAACTTTCTTAATTAAGGTAAATCTCTGAAAAGAATAATTTTAGCAGAAGCTTGGAATTAGATTTCCTGTGTTTCCTTCTGAGTTATTCCACTGACACTGATGTATCTCTTGGACTCTGTTCTGTTACCTACAAATGGAGATAATGATCAGGTTCTTCATGAAGTCCAGCTGCTGACAATATACTCAGCAGCATAGAAAAATACATTCATTCTTTGAGTAGAGAAAAAATGAAAATCTATTGGTAGAGAATCGCTTGTCTGAACTATCCTTCACCAAATGGAAAACTAGAACTCTTCTTGGCAAGGTGAGGGGGGTGGTTAGTTCATTTTGGGGTTTTTTGCAATGCCTGTTATCCTGAACATACGTACCTTTCATACACATGGAACACAGCACAGCATATGACACAGTATTGTACATATCTTTCCTCTCACTGGAACCTTTTTCATTTCAGAATGGTCGAGTCATCAATATTTTTGGTTGGCAATAAACAGGATTTATGCCACATGAGGGAAGTTGGCTGGGATGAAGGACAGAAGCTGGCAATAGATAACAAGTGCCAATTCTGTGAACTGTCTGCAGCAGAGCATTATCAGGAAGTTGTGGCAATGTTCACCAAAGTCCTGAGGAATATCACTTCCAATTCCAAACTGAAGGAGAAGAGACGACCAAGCGGATCCAAGTCAATGGCCAAGTTAATCAACAATGTGTTTGGAAAGAGAAGGAAATCTGTGTAAGGGATGGTTAGTCTTGAAGTTGGAACAAGCTGAAACAATGGAGCAGAGGCAGCTCTTGGGATTCAGTGAATTTCCTCCAAAGGTCAATATCTGGAGGAGTAAGACAGTAGAAACCAAAGGTGGGAGATAGTATGCTCATGTGGATGGTCTAGACCTAGAAGGCCTGATCTTCTATTTCAAGCTCTGCTACAGATTTACTGTTTAGGGCTGTGCCACTTAAACTCTAACCTGCTCCAGAGGAGAGGTTTAGTCTGTATTTATTCAACACCAACATGGTCTTGGATAGAGCTTCTAGGTGAAACTGAAATACAAACAGTTATTTCACAGAATCACTTTTATTGGAAAAGACCCTTAAGATCATCAAATCCAGCCATTAACCAAACACTTCCAAGTCCACCACTAAACCAGGTCCCTAAGTGCCACATAATTTCCAGTAAACTCAGCCTTGCTGATCAAAACCTTACTTCAGAATTCTGAGTAGTTTTTTCTTTTTGTGTGTGTGTGCAAGGACATTTGCACTAAAGAAAAGCAAAATACTGTGGCTTCATGTGATAATGTACTTATATTTAACTCAGATACTTGTGTGCCTTACACTTGCTGAAATTCATATGAATTAAGTGCTTAGACACCAAATCTACAAAAGGTATTTACCTGTAAAGCTGCCTTGCAGAGGCACCAGAAGTAGGGAAGCAGATATATAAAGCAGTATTGTCTCCTTTTTCAGTATCTTTTATTTTTTTTTCCATGAGTGATGAAAGAAAGTAGAGAGGGTTGAGGAGTGTGGGAGCTGAAATGTTTGTGAAATGTTAGTCAGTGAGCACTGGACTGTTTTGGCAAGGCTGTTGTTGAGTGAAATAATTTTTTAGCAAGGGCCAGCATAAAGCCTGGGTTTGTCCCTTTCACAGAAGAGTTTTTGTAAGCTTTAACAAAAGTTTCATTACCTATGAGGTAGATGTTCAGTCTTAGATGGGAGCAGAAGCTTGGAAAGCACATGGACTGGTAAAAGAGCACGAGTTCTCTAGAATGTCTGCCTGGATTTAAAGGTCAGCCTGCTGGTAAGACCTGTGCTCACAGAGAGTGTTTTTCCTAATAACCAATGTCCTTACAACTAGTCATCACTGTGGTATTGAAATGCCACGGGAGAGAGCACTAAGTAAGGTTAGTAATGATGTTTAATGTTATTAAACATCAGATAGGTGTAAATATGTTGCCAGCTGACATTCAGAGCTCTTAACTCTAGACAGCTAAATAAGGGCTTAAGCCCAGCGTGTTTGAAAGTGCTGTTCTCATACAGAAATTATGAAAGGGAAGTGATCTGAAGGTGAATTGCTGCCTCCTACCCATGCCAGGGGACAGCTGGGATTCAGTCTTTGTAGGGTGCTGAGTTGAAGCCTACCTCTGCTCTGAAATTTTGCCTGCATTGAAATTAGAAATGTTACTCTCAGTTTTTGAGTGTTTACCCATGAGACAACATAAAAAAGTTACATATAATCTTAGCAGTAAGATTGTTCTTTTAAGGTTGTAAAACAGTACTAAAGCGCATTTTATTGTGTTGACCAAAGATCACATTCTTTTTTTAAATGAAAGAAACTGTTTATTTCACTTGTTATAAGACTACAGATATTGGAACATAGTTCTCAGCTGACAGGCACAGGGTTGCTTTGTTTTTCTGCAGATGCTGCTCTGCCACATGAGGAGCATTATATTTTATCTGTATGGTCAATACCTATAGGATTGAATGTGCAGATTACTCATGTACACCCTTCATCTTCCCAGCCCACACAGGATCCCAGAACTACTAACAGACTTGTATCTGTATCTAGCTCTAGCACTGCTAGATTCCGGGACTCTTATTTGTATTTACTGCTCTGGTGTTAAATAAACTGGATATAAGACTGATGTATTAATGCCCTTTTTTTTTTTTGTTTTCCCTTTACTCTGGTATAAAGCTACAGACTTTTGTTTTGACCACTATAAAGGTGAAGCACCATGCAGATCTGAAATTCCAACTGGAGAAAGTAAATCTGGGAATCAGCCACTTGCACTAAAGAGAACCTCTGGCTGTGTTTCCTGAGCACAATGAAGAAGCCCTCATGTACGTTTAAGCAGTGAAGAGAGTCTTTAAAAAAAATGCTTTATCCATTAAAAATTAGTCAAAAACATCTACAGCGATGCCAATTAAGTTTTGTTAATATTCCTGGGAATCTGGGCTTTCAGATAGCTGGAGCCTGTAGTATACCCCATAGTCTTTTGGTGTGTATGGAGTAAGTGTTGGAACACATCTGGGCCATGTCCTGGGCCATGCTCACCTGAAAGCCAGCTGGAACAGCTACAGGATGCATTTAGATTTAAGCACACTAAAGCACCCAGCACAGACATAATTTGATGTTCTCAGCACGAGGATTTCACTTGTCTTTTATTGCTGCTAACTGCAGAAGCACAAGGGTGCAGAATTTTAAAGCAGATATGACACTGGTCACGCCATAAATCAGCCTCTCCTGATGGGAGAGGAGAGGATTTTAGAGTCCTTGCAAGGGGTTCGGTAGACAGATGAGGCAAACTTGCATTAGTTGCTTCTTCAGAGAGTTGTTTATTTTAGTGTTATCAGCTATTAGCGTACAGAAGACATAGCAGAGCAGAACAAGGCAAGAGAAAGCAAGAAAAAAGGCCCCTTATCAAAATTTCACAGCTCTTTTAAAGGTAAATTAACCAATAAAGACTTGAACCGACAGATATTTTTACTTTTCCTCCAATGCTCAGTAAATCACTCTGACACGCAGGCCGGAACTGTGGAACTTTTCATCCAATCATCCTAAACTACTTTTGCTGCAAAATATGGGGGGCTAGAAGAAGAAGGACAGAGGTCAGAAACTACAAGGTCTCCTCCATCTTGGAACCTTTACTATTTATCTATTTACTACATTAACAAACCTAAAACTTCTAAATTCTTCACCCTGTGACATCCTTACATCATACTCTATCACCTAGTTCACACTTGTGTAGATTTTAATTCCTCCCAGAGAGTAGGCAGTTTTCTCCATGGATAAAGGTCAAAGACAACATTGTTCAGAGGGGTTAGATTCTTCAAAACAGGCAGAGAAATATTGCCTGCACTCTGGATTCCCACACAGATACACTTTCTCCCATTCGAAATACATATATTTTTTTAATATCTTTTAAAAATGAAGGCATTTAAAAAAAAGACTGAGACAAATACATACATATATATGTTTTGCTAAGTGTTCTTGGAGCTCTAATAGGGAAGGTAATAGGTTAACTGGCACATTGCAAACAAGCAATTAGCAAGAACCCTGCTTATATAACTCAGTAAATGATGTAAATGGGGTCTGATGCCCAGCCTGGACAGTGACATCACCTAGAGCACATTGAAGAGTGTGGAAATGGAGCTATTTCTGTTGTCACGTATTGCTTCAGCAAACAACTCCATCCTTTCTCACCAAAAGATTTTGCAATTGCTCTACAAGAATTAAAAGTTTCTTGCTGTCACACCTGGAAGTCCTTGCTTACATGAACTTTCTAGTTTCAGTAAAATTTTGCCTGAGAAAGGCACTCAGAATTGATGTTCTTTCTCCCTGTCTTCAACTCGTTTTTACTTTAGAAACAGTGACATAAAAGCAAAGAGGTTCTACTGAAATATAAAGGTAATAGCCCCTGGCTCCCAAATGCCGTCTCTCAGAGCACTTTCAGGGCTTTTTGAAGCTCTTTCTCACTATAGTTTTGAAATAAACAGTTTAGACTAACACCACCTCAGCTCCTTTTCCCACTTTCCCACTTTCTCACAAGTCTGTATGCATTAAACTCTTCCAGAAAATCCCACTGTGGTCATGTTCACAACAGGGCAGAGGGGAAAACATCACAGGAAAACTTAGAGCATGATACCCCTGGAAAAAAGGAATAATTAAGTATTGAGTAGACCAACCAAACATGCTGTACTCTGAAGACAAAAGTACTTACCATAGGTTTTGTTAGCCCATTGCTAGAAGCTGATTTCTGAAGTGGTGGACAGGAGAACATCGAGTTGTGTGGGGAGTGTTGTTGCTTTTCTTTCTATCAGACCACGCTGCTTCGAAGATGATATTTGAAGATGTCTGATCCTTGCACCCTGTCCATCCCTGAGGCAGAGAGAGGGCCAGATGCTGTGGCCATTGGCCTGAATAGTTGTGATCCTTTCACCAACAGCCAGACCCAAATCACTCAGTGGTGTTTTCAAAGGGTACACTAAAAAGAAGAGGAATATGAAAACCACTCAAAGCAGAACTAAAGTGCAGTAAGTATCCATGAACACGTTAATTTTCCATCAGACTGCCTGTTGGAGCAGGTGCTTTAGGTTACTGAAGTTTCATACATTGCTTATGGATAGAGGAACAAACTCCAGTTCTGATTCATGTGCTGGAAAGGAGCCCTTGCCTATCCACGCTGAAGCAAGAAATACAACAACAACAACAACAACAACAACCAAAAAAAAAGAGAGAGACAGACTACCAGACTACTGAAATAATCTAGAGCAATACTAAATTGTATGTTAAAAAGCCATGAACCCTCTACCTCCTGTCCATAGGAACACAGGCCTCTTCATATCCTTAATGTGCCCATGGGGAATGAAAACAAGGGGAAGCGAAGTTTTGATGTGCTCTTCAGCCAGTTTGAAAAGCAAAGCCTTTGTTTACATGCCTAAAAGTGCACCTGGGCACCTGTCAACTTCTATTGTTTTAAAACTTGGGTTTGATATTTCCGTAAAGAAGCAGTGTTTTAAATGCCAAAGTCTTCTGTTGTGCTGGTTTGGGTTCCCCCCCCGCCATAACTGATATTATGTGAGACAGGCAGACTATTCTGGGTAGAAAGTTATTTTTAAACAGGCATTACTCTTTTCCAGAAACAGACTGTAAATTTCTGTCTTCTTTTAATTGCCTCACAAAGTAAATTGAGTCCCTCTGGTTATATAATTAATATCCACATTTAGCCCTATATATTTGACATGACTTGAGCCATTTACTGCTACATTCATTTTTTAAGCCTGGCTAGGAGTTCAGATATGCATTTAATTACTGCTGAACTCTGGAAATATCCAAAGTTTTTTCAGGAAGGTGTCTTAGTAGTGAGAAATACGTACCACAAACAAGATAATTGGAGAGCAGTGATCTCTCTGAGCAGGTCTGTCTCCTCGTACACTCCTCTGCTCATATTCAGCAGTAAAATGGCATCATATCTATAATATATAATGCATTTTACCACTTGAAATAAATATAAAAGAATCGGAAATTAAAACATCTGACCTTAAAACGACAGGCATTGTGGTGTCTGGTGAAGATTCCGTTTTTAGTAAATACAACTTTTTAAATAGGCTTCACACAGGTTTTGGGTTGCGGTGTGTTTTCTTTGCTTGTTTGCTTTTTCTGAAAGCTATTTCTAGCTTTACAGAATAAACTTCATTTCTAAGATGCCGTGAGCTCCCTGGAAGTTTACCCATCTTTTGTGGAGAGCCTTTCAAAAGGCGCTGGGTAAGGCTGAGAGCCCCGACAGCTTTCCTGCTTCCAACACCGCCCTCTCGTGGCGTTTTCCTCTCACTTCATCCCTCCTCGGGTGAAACATCGCTGTTAATAAACCCGAGAGCTCTGATCACAAAGTCCAGCTGAAACCCCTTCTGCCTTCCAGTACTATAAAATTTTGCGATCGATTTTTTTCTGTGTTTAAAACCGTGACACCTCCTAGGCTTCATTGGACAGGATCCTTATTAATTAAACTGCAGATGTTGGTAGGGGTTTTTCATGACTGACACTTCTGAGCTCAGCTGCTCCACTGAAATTAAGTTCAGTGAAAGGCACTGAAAGGTTTCCTGTTAACATACCCTCCATGCATATTAATATCCTCAAAAAGGGCTCCAAAGCGTCTATGCTGTTTCCAGACACACCTATTGGTCTGATAGGAGCTTTGACTTCCACCTTGCCTTTGTACAGCTTTCTGAAGGTGCTGTCCCCAGAGCATGGCAGAGAGACACGGCAGGGAGCAAAGCCAGGCTTATGCAAGAGTGTTTCTTCTCTTACCTGAAAGCTGTAGTACACATACACTGCATCAACCTTTAGATAAGCAAGGTCACTTCCTGAAAAGACCCCCAGGCTGGGTTTGCCCAGCCCAACAGAGAGATCTGCTTCTAGATTCCCCCCTCATCCATATGCCTTTCTACCAAACGATTTACTTCATCAAGGTGATGCCTCAAATCATGGAGATGAATCACTCTCCAAAAGGCATTAAAGTCTCCACCAACTCTAAAGGTAATTAGGGTTGGGGATCTCTAAAGTTAGGTGAGAGATGAATCGTGTTCCACATACGGCCTCTTGGGGCTCTTTGCTAGTTATTTTGTCCTTCATCTTCAGCACTACAGAGCCCATCTGTCCTACTTTACAAAGTCAATTGAGTCCCTATGGTTAGACAATTAACATCTAACTTGAGATGACCACCGGGTCATTTAATGCTAAATTTATTTCATATGATTGATCAGAGTGCTGGATTATATTTGATCCCTGCTGAACTTCACGAAACACCCTGAAATCCAACTGTCACAAGTTAAATTAATGGATGAACTGGAAATGAAGCTGAGGATAAGTTAACTGAGTACTACCACAGACTGCTTCCAAGCTAGCTCATTAAAAACTAACTAGCAGACCTTGATGCTTCACTGCCGTCTGCAGCAAAGCCATATTTTAAATGCTTGGCTATGGTAACTCCAAAACCTAAGGTGGAGCAGAAAGCTGAATCGGGTCTCCCGACTTCCAAGCTCTTGATTCAACTAATCGGTTGTTTTCTGACTTGGAAAATATGTTTCCACAATTGGTGTGTGAGCGAAGCCATTAGCTCGCTTTGTGACTTATTCTGATAGCATTTACCAGCCATATGGAATGAACCAAGCTCATTACTTGCAAACAGACAGCATAAAATCTCTGCACCACTTATGCCTTCATTTGCTGTTGTACATCCTTCCCTTTGCCACTGGAGTGTTTTGCACCAAATGGCTCTAATTCATTTTATTTCATTAAACAGGAAGTTTTACTATGCAACAAAGTTGTTCAGTGAGTTGTTTCCTTTAGGCCACCGAGGGGAGGCCTCAGTCACACCAGTTTCTGAGCACATCCCCAGAGTTACAGCACTGCAGCCCCCAAACATCAGAATGAGAAGCCCAGCAGATGCATGCAGCTGACTGCCTTACTAAAAGTGCCAATCAGGGTTTCTGCTTTATATTCTGAGACCTTTTTCCAGTAATCTTAGAGAAAGAGGATGAGCTTTGAAACTTTACTTCCTCTTTCAAATTTGACTCACGGGTTCTGAAGTTGTTGGGGGAGAATGTGCTGACAGGGCAGTTCAGAAAATGCTCAATGGGTATCTAGGCTGAAATATTATTTTCCACTTTTTTCCACCCCTTTATTTAAATTGGTAAACTATAAGAGAAATTGTTTCATAGTTTCTTTCACATGAGATATCACCAGGGTAATGTCTTTTACTTAGCAATGAGGTGGCTGCATACAAAAAAACCTAATTTAAAAACAATCCTCATCTACAACAATGGATAATTAGCAATGTCTCTTGCTGGTATATAGGTAGTCCTTATTCTTCAAATTCTCTGCCTGAGAATGCCCTCTGAGTGAGCTTTCCTACTTATTAACCATGAGTCACATAGGTAAAGGTACTTGTGGATAAGAGTTCTTGTGATTGCTGGGCTGATCTAAATGGATGCACAATTATATGATTAAATACAACAACATTTTTTACTAACTACATATAATTTTGGCTGTCACTCAGAATTCAATTGCATTAGATGATTCACTAAATGGCTGAGGCAGTCTGGGATCTCTCCTATACAGACCTTAGGGAATACTGTAAATACTGAACTAAATCACATAACTTATCTTAAATGCAAATGGGAAGGCTTTACAAAGAAACTAATCTATACTCATCTTTTACTGTATTTGACATCTCCTTCTGTTTGCTTACATTTTGGATCATTAATACAGATTTACAAACCAATACTATTGTGTATGGAGCTTTTTCTCTTTCTCAGCATTCAGGGTGCATGCAGTTAGGCCTATGTTAAAAAGGTGGCCAGTATATTCAAGTTGATCTGTCCTGAATGGTCCAGTCTGGCTTCACAGGACAAGTTAAACACATTTTTTTCCCTATATTGCCTTTTAAACTGTGCCTTCAAAGAGATTCTGTCTGTATTCTGCTGTAAATCTCCTAGGAGCCCCACCAGCTCTGCTCAGCTTAGCAAGTCACTCTTTCTCCTTTCTGTTGTTTCCTCTCAGTCCTGGTATAACCTCTGGAACTTATTGCAAAGAATTTAGTAGCAGGCTGATAATTAATATGTAAAACAGATATAGTACAGTTTATGATCATATCCTGATCCATGTTGGACATAAAGCACTGATACTGTCTGGGGCAGAGGGGTAATATGGGAAAAACATTTTGCTCTCTCTTCTCTTTCCCTACACACATGGGATAAATCTGTTGTGTTTTTGGACATCCACACTAAAATATTCCAATAGAGATATACCCACACGGGGCTCAGTTAGGGCAGTATGTACAACACTTCCTGTGTGTTTACTGGCGCTTGTGTGGCTCAGCTCACAGGGTGCAGAGATAACACCAACCATGCTTTGGAACTTCTGCATTTCCCATTTTGTCTCGTTGGCTCCGCCCTGTTTTTCTGCAATTGCCATTTCTCCAGACCCACAGAGCTACCTTGCACCTTTGGAAGCAACATGCACAGAGCCTTTAGCCCAAACCTTCTTTTCCCCCAGCTAACTCCCTCCCTTTACCCAGCAGATTAGAAGAGATGCAAGTCTTTTTTTTTTTTTTTTAAATTAGATTAAACTCGGGGTCAAATCCTGCTTGCTGTTATTCTGGAACAAACACAGAATGACTCCAGGTTTACAGTGCTACAAGTGAGAATTAAATTATGCCCTGAAAATTCATTTAAAAATCTTTCAGACACTTAAACAGATGGATAAATCAAGCACAGATTCTCAGGTCAACCTCTACCAGAAGGCATCTCTCATCTGACTTACAGTGGAAGTTAGATGCTGTGATAGCAGCTAACAATAGAAAGAGAGTTACAGTAAGGGCGGGGAATATTTTTCCTTACCAAATTCACTTGATTTAATACAGGGCATGCAAAATTAATGGTGGCTTTGAGTGATACCTGTATGTTTTATAGGTTTATAAATTGATTGTAGTAAAATCTTATACGTCCTATATCACTAGGTATTGTTTCAGCCTATTACAGGAGATATCTATCTAGAGTTGACTGAATTGTATTAATCTGATCCTAGTTTAATGATGCCTTAACATTTTTATGGGAGAATTTAATGTTTGCAATATCCATGTTCCTTATTTGAAAGTGTGACTTATAGGTTCTCATCTCCCTTAAATTATGAAATCCTTCAGCTAATAAAGGAAAATGATTATGGTTTGCAAAAAAGGCAAAGTCATTTAACAATCCATATAACTGTCTATTGTAGGTCTTTGCATAATAATTGTAATTTAGCTATTAGAAGTTCTAAAGGCAGTTATCAGTCATATGCCGCAATTCTGAGGAATAAGTGAAAACTCAAATTATTTAAACTCTTTGTACTGTCCAAAGGGAGGAAAAAACCTAACAGAAATCAATAATACTTTTAATAATGAAAAAAAGTTATATTGAAATAACCAGTTGTTGATGGCAATTTTTCTAACTATTCAATATTAAAATTTTCAACTTGTCCCCATTTCACTGTCACAAAAGGATCTTCATTTTATACAGATATTTTTCTGAGCAAAGAAAGCCATGTTAGGAGTGGAACCTGCAATTCTTGATGCTCGAGATTTCTCATTTTTGTCCTAGGCACGTGAAAAGAGGTGAACAAAGAAATCAGATGGCCTGTAAACACGGAGAATATTTCATTTTAAATGACAATCTAAAGTTCACTTTGTGTCTAGTGTATACCTTGACTATTCCCTTCAAGGCTGATGACACTGCACACTTGAATCCAGCTTGTCGAAGTGGTCAGCCATCCTGTGGGTGAAGAACCTTTTCCTGATATCTGACCTAAACCTCCCCTGACTCCGCTTCGTGCCATTTCCTCAAGTCCTGTCACTGGTCATGAGAGTCGTAATACTCCATTTCAAGATTCCAACCTTCCTCCAACTCCCAGCTGGGAAGAGCTGTAGACCCCTGTCTGAGGTGGCCACTTTCACCTCAGTCCCTATGAATGTGAGAGGGCAGCTCTGCAGGAAAAAAGTTGGTGGTCTTACTGGGCAAGCTGAAACTGAGCCATCAGTGTGCTCTTATCATGTGAGGGCCGAGATCACCCTGGGCTGTGAGAGTGAGAACACAGGCAGCAGATTAAAGAGAGGGCAGGTTGCCCTCTGCGTGTCACTTGTGTGGCTGCTTCTGGAAGACTTTGTGCATTTTGTGTCCCTCCAGAGAAACAGGCTGGAGTTAGTTCAACACAGGGCTGTGAAGATGATTAATAAAGGCACGTGACATGTGAGCAGAGGCTGATGGAAATATTTAGCCTGAAGAGGAGAAGGGTAAGAGAAGGATAAGGGATTTAATTGCCCATTTCAGCTACCAGCTAGGGGGCTATAGAGAATCAGCATATTCTGAGATGTGCAGTGAAAGGATATGGGCCAACAAATACAAGTGACAGTAAGGAAAATTCCGGCTGGAGGTATGGAAATAAGTGGAGAGCGGTTTAAGCATTGAAACAAGTTTTCCAGAAAGGTTGGAAGCTCTGTTCTTGGAAGTGTTCAAAGCTTGGCTGTAAAAGCCTGCAAGCAACTTGATCTAACTCTGAGCAACCTGGTCTAGTGGAAGGTGTCCCTGCCCATGGCAGGAGGGGTTTGGAACTGCATGATCTCCAACCTAGGCCTTTCTATGATTCCAAATTAACCTCATTTGGAGAAGGGATTGGACTAGATGACTTCCATGGCTCCTGTCCAACCTGTCCTCTCCTGTCCCGTATGATTCCGTTCCATACGTCCTCTTCCTTTATTTACCTCTCAGAGCTACTGTGGGGATAGCACAGCTTCCAAGCTCTGAGCTGCTGGGAAGTTTCTGCCTGTCTAAAAGAAAGCCAGTGATAGAAAGGCACTTTCTGTGCCCCACCTGGTTGGACAATACTGACAAAAATTGCCAAGTCCTAAGGAATAGTCATGGAGTTGTGTCTGGCCATATGACAGCTACAAATTTCTTCCTCTTCCTTGCAGTATCGTGTTGCAAGGATATTTATAAAGAATTTCAGCTGTGCTCTTAATGGAGGCTAAGGTGACCAGATGAAAATTATCTAAATGAGTATTTCTTAAACAGTACAAAATAATAGCTATCTATTATTGCATGATATTCAAAACCCATCATAGTAGGATAACTCTGTCTTCACTTCAGCTCTGACATTTGTCATCCAAGTACAGTCTTGTCCCACCCCACTTACATTTGGCATACAGCATATTTTTTGTAGCAGACCCAGAGTTCAAGACACAAAATTGTCAGCAGTGCCGAGCACACAGCTATTAACAGGCACTGTAGCATGAAATATCCAGAATAAAAGCAAATCTTGACATTCACAACCTACCTATAACACAAAGCTCCATCTAACAGACCCAAATATAGTGCAAAGACATACTTTCAGTGCCTCCTTTAAACCCTGTATTTACTGTAGTTCTATCTGTTGTCAGTAAATGCTGACCACCTTGCACACCAATTGATTTCTGTAATGACATCTTCAGATGGATCTGCAGAACATGCTGAGAAAACAAGCGCTAATGGCCTGACAGAAAATGCATTACTTCTGTGAATTGCTCCTCTTTAATTCACTTAAAATAGGTGTAAAACACACAGGCAAGTTACAATGAAAGAGATGCCAGGTTACTAAAGGTGAAGAAAAAAAAAGCTCTTTTCATGCATCCTGTGGATGTTAACTCCTTTGAGAAAAGTGGCTTTGAAGAGTCAATTAGTTCCTTACCTCTTAAGAATTATTTCACTTATTGTTACAAAAGGGTCTGATCTATCTCTTTCAATAATATTCTCTTCTTGCATCAAATCCAGATATATCTTCTGTAAATTGTTTTGGATGTTGTATGTCCTTAAAAAAACCCCAAACATCATCAACAAAAAACCTCCCAAAGAACAGAAAAGTTTTACTTTGAAATTAACATTTAAACTGTTTAAAAGAATCGGTTAATGCTGTCTATGTGAGTATTAAGAAATAAAACAGTTTCTAAGGAAAGCCTTTGATAAAAGCACGATTACCGTTTAAAAGGAAAAAAGGGCTCTTAAAATGTCACATTTCTATTCAGAAAAAGCATTCCCAGTGACTTCTTAAAGCACATCAGCCCCTGCTGCATCAAAAGAGCTTTTGTAGGATCCTCAGACAATTTAAAATGACACGAAGTTCTCAAGTCCCCAGCAGATGTGACAAGGACACAGACAGGCACTTCCGCCCACCACTTGTTTCTAAGAGGATTCTACCAAATTGTCCCTTGCTGTACTCATTTTTCATAAGCCTCTGCTCACCTGCATTATTCTTGTTGATTTGAACCTCATTTTTTTTCCCCTCTCAGATGACTAAAAAGCAGGATTTCCAGCAAAGATGTCAGCACTAAAGAAATTATTGGTGGCACAACATCTAGAGAAGGTGTTATAAGAAGTTTGGGTGGTGAGAGACTCAATATCAAGGTGCTGGAATGACTAAAAATCTATTAACTGGCATGAAGGTGCTGTGCTTTGGCTTGCACAACTCCAGTTCAATGAAGGTTCACAGGCAGCCACAGTCCTTCCTTTAAAATTATGGAAAAACAGCATCTGGGTTTCTGAGGGGCTTTCCATTAGTGACCACTGAGTAATTTAGGGTGAACCATGTTCAGAATTATTTTTTCCTTATTTACAGCATAATAATACGTATTTAGAGAGAGCTACTGAGTGCACATCTTATCACCCAACTGTTCTGTGATTTAGGCTAATGTAATACACAATTGGAAGTTGATTACTCTAGATAGTTAAACCATAAAGCTCCATTTAAATATGACTAGTAAGAAACTGGGCTATTAATAATAATTATTGCAAATGTCACTGATTTCGGATCATAAAACCTAATAGTCTATCACTATTAAGCATGTGCTCTCCATAATTGCACTGTGTACCAACTTGTTCTTGATTCTGTCTCTGTGAATCACTTCAACACTCTTTTCAAAGCTCTTCCTCAGAGAAGAAAACATGTTTTCCATGCAGCTGGGGACAGGTTGAAGGGAAGAACCCTTTTTCTTTTCAGGACTTTGGGACAGAAACAAAGTCTAAATATTTTCCTCCTTGTAAATATTTTTGTTAAGCCTTGACGTGTTATTTTTCTTTATCAGACAAGTTTTATGAAGCAAAGCATAAATCATTTTATGAAAGATATCTTGACCAGTTCTTATGTCAGGCTTTCAAATCTTGGTACCTTGAGAATGCAAGATGATTATGGCATTTGAGCTACATTTAATTTCAAATCACAGCAAAGGAATTGGCCTGGTCAGGTTCCATCTGATCCAACTGACCCCTTCTCTGCTTCCTAATTCTTTCTTCCAGCTTCCTCTAAGTCTCACAGATGGGTAGGTAAAGGTGAGCCAAAATACAACATAAGAATGAACTCGGTGCTTATCCCAATTTCAAACTCAGAACACCTCCTGCAGAACAAAAAGTTGCAACAGGGAGATTTTTCTTCTGCTTTCTGACTGCTTACAGAAGAATTATGTAGGAGCTCTAGCAACGTGCAGAGAAAGAGAGGAGGGAAATATACAGTAGTTAGACTGCAGGTCCAGGTTCTGGAAATCAGGAAACACATATTCCATATAGAAAAGAAGTGTTTCAGAAATCCTGACTACATGGAAGCCCAACACCCTCTTTGAAAGTGACTAAGTCCTTTACAAAAAGGGGGATTAGCTGCTGTGAAAACCTGTTACAGTGAATCCCTTACAATTTTATGCCTCTGTTTCCCAGTCTGCAGAATTTGTGTGCTAATTAAAATGTTTCTTTAAACAAGGCTTGGAAATATTCAGCTCACAACATACCTCATATGTACAAACACTTGCCATATTATTACTCACAAAATTGGCAAGTTGTTCATATAAAATAAATGAGGCTCAGAATTATTCTATAAAGCCAGAAGTACCTAAAACCAAAGTGACATTTTAACATGGAACAGATGCCTCGGTGATGAGCAAAGCATCTACAAATCAATCTGAGGGGCCTTTGAACAAATAGCTGAGTTTGTCAATTTAGAACATTAGTTCACCTAGCAAATCATAGCTGCTAATGTTAACATATCATCCTAGTGCAGGGGACATACAACAATGAATGAGATGGTAAATATTTTCTGAGGAGAGGTCAATATTTGCTATGCTTGATGCTGTTTAATTCCTCAAATCCATTAATGCTTAAGTGGCCAGAATGCAGAGGTGCTCTAAAGCCCTTGCAGCTTCCTGCTGACTTTGGATGGAGCTCAGGTACAGAGCACCCAGCAAAAGGATTCATTGCTGTCTCATACAACAGGCATGCCTTTATAAACTCAAACTCATTTATAATACAAAATAAATATTATTCGAATATCTATTGTAATATCAATTATTATAATTCATAATATTTATATAGAAGGGTTGAAGGCATGACCTGGGGACCATTCCTGATCTCTTTAGGGGGTTTACTTAAAGTCACAATAGATTTTGTGGTGGACAATCTCCATCCACAGGGAAGAATCTTCAAAATAGATGTTGAATTGCATATATACTGATAATGTCAGTAGATGAAAACATTTATAGTTGGTGGGGGATTTTTGCTTGGTTTTGATTTTTTTTAAATGAGAGATTATCTTTAAAATTCCCACCTGTAGAAAGTTATGTGCAATTGAAACAGAAACTGATTCTGCATTATTTGGATAGGATTACGTGACATCTCGCCTTTTAGGATGTTTTGTGGGGTTAGGGAGTATTGGTATCGAAATAATAAAACTTCCAGGAAACTAAGATCACTTAGTTTGATAAAAAACACCAAGTTTTTCTCAAGCTACATTTTCCTGCTCATACCCAAATATCAATTGCCTCAAATTATCAATACATACATATTTACAAGCATGAGACCATATGCCTTTTATAAACTGTTTTATTAGCAAAAGAAATTCAGATTTACAGTTTTTTTTCAGGTAGTTTTCTTCTCCCATCCCAAATACAGCTATCAATAATAAAAATACACAAAAATTCACCAGTTATGCCTAGGTAGCAACTCAGATCTTGGAAAGAGCTGGTGATACAACTTCCATGTGTCTATTTTTTTGGGCGGGGGAAGTAACCTGATATAAAATTTGCTACACTTTTCAAGAGGCTTGATTTACCAACGTACCAAACACCTGTGCTCTGAAAATCTGTCTCGAACCGCATAATCATTATCTCCTCTAACTTCAGAAAAACACAGCTCAGTGTCATGCATGAAAGTCCAGCCTCAAACTTGTCATGCTCTCATACATTCACTTGCCAGAAATTCACAATGCTGAATTTCCTTCTGAGTTGTTCCCTCCGCCACGACCACCACCATCAGGCAGGATATTTTCCTGACTGATAAAGGGCAGAGATGACACTTACAGGAGGGGAGATGAGCAGACTCCTGTGGGCTGGTACGATGTGCCAGCTTTGTCACTTCTAGTTGTTGGTGTGTAACAACTCAGACTTCCCAGGAGAACTCAGAAAATGTTAATACTCAGTCCAACAGCTCAACACCGTAATCTCCTCAGAGAAGTAAACAAATTAAACTGAAACAGAGAGAAAGTGACCTTGGATAAGTGTCTTCAGCAACCTGTGCCACTTTATACTCTCAATCTCAGCTGCTTTGCCTGTTCTTTTTCTGGCAGCCCAGGGCTGGGTGCTCAGCTCTGCACAGGACTAACTCAGAGCCTTCAGCTGCAGCTTGGGGCCTCTGGCTGTATGGACAGTGCAAGGAGTAACAAGTGATGTAAGGTCCTGCACATAAAGAGTTTGATTAACACCCTTTCTCTACAATTTCAGTACAACTTTATCAACAAATCTCCAACAGAGCACAAGCACGGCAATACAAAGGCGCCAAATTTACAAGTGTATCGAGACAGGGAAAGAGGACTTGGGACCAAGGAAATGAAGGTGCCTGAACTGTAAAGAGCCAAGACAAATCAGTTGAGATGGTTGTTGAGATGGTGAAATTCTTCATTGGGCCTAAATGCCCACAGAAATGTCTGCAGAATTATTCACTTCAGTGTCCAAGCTGGATTGTTTATACTTTCCCACAATAGCTTAAACTCTGTGCTAAAATCCTTTTCTCTCTGTTAAGTCATTCAACCACTTCAGACAAATTTGTTTTTAAATACAAATCTGACTGATCATCTTCAATAGTTTTCAAATAAATTAAATTTATTGTCTGCTGTCAGCAACAACCCCATACTCACTACTGATCAATCTTTTTCTTCTACCTCCGGTTGTGTATAACTCCATGTCCACAATTTTTTTTTTCCCTTTTAACAAAGTGTTTCTGGGAAACAGGTCCTAGAGTTAGGATATTTTTCTCTCTCTTTTTTGACAGGCCTATACACAAAGATAAGAGCCCTGTTGGGATGTTGAATAGCCTACCTGTGTAGGGTGTTGCTCTAAACATATGGCTCTAAAATTCAGAACAGATATATCATTGGTGAAGTCCAGATAATTGATTCATAAGTCAGCTGCATCAGGCAGGTTTTTGATGGTATCTTTATAAATAGGTCGGTGCTTTCAAAGTGCCTGATGGTATCTCTCATGTTGACATGAAAGGCATTTGGAGGTTGGAATATGCTAGTTATACAATTTGTATTCTTGGTGTGGTTCATGGGAGTTATCAGGTTCTTAGAACACTAACACAAATATTTGGGTAAATATCTTTTGTATATTTATACTCTGTCATATTTCACCTTTCAGTCTTTTTAGTAACTTAATGCATTTTTAAAAATAATTCCAATATCTGCACTTCCTCATTGTAAAGAAAAAGCATGGTTATTCTTCAAAATTGACGTGACTACACACAGTTTATGACTTAAAAGCAACAAAACACAAAAAGAGTTGTTTTCAGACTTTTGTTTTCAAAACTCCCAAAACAGATCACCAAGTCCTTCAGAAACAGCAGTTGAATGGAGCCACACATTCCCGATTCAGTGAAACTTTGGGCCAAACCATAGAGAATTAAAAGCCAACAACACACAAACACTTGGTGTGCTTCACTCCAAGCACACAAAAGTACTGGGCAAGACATGATTTGGTTTGCAAACTTCAAAAGTGAAAGCAAGATCAGCAGCTGGAAGGATCCCTGAATTTACAGGAGGAATTACCCTTCAGGACCTGTGTGTGCAACACTAGCAGGCTACTTTGAAAACATCTTAATCTGTATCTTTCATTTTAAGTGAGGGGATGTCATTGGTAAAACAGATGAGGAAATTCGTCCTTCTTAAATATAAGCACTTAAGAATTGATCACTTTTATATCCTCTCTCTGCTGTATGCACATTTACCTGCATATAAGGCACAAGTATATCGAAGCTGTCCTGTACTGTAACAGAAAAAAAAAGTATTAAAGAGAAGAGCAGCTAATAAAAATGAGGTATATCCACATCTTGCTAGTTGATTAACTGAAAAAATGCACATCTTTAATAAAAGATGTTATTCCCTAGATGTCCTGACTACCCACATTACATACATCACATCAATGACATTTTCAGTGACTCTGTGACATAAATAAAATGAGAATATCTGGTGCACACTAAGACATCTTACCTAGCACTTTTCACACATGTAAATGCTCACTACTACTTTAAGTTGTTTAACTATGGTGAGTTCTGAACAGAAACAAACAATTCACAAGTCCAGAGGGCTGATTTGTCTCTCACACCTTATTGTGTGCTGGAACATCCCCATGGATACCCACAAAATAGCATCCTGAATATTTGGAGAACAAGATGTAAAATTCCCTGGTGAAAGGCCTAGTGGTGTCAAACTCTGCCCAGGGGTAGTGCCTTGTGATGCTGTTGAGGAACTTCAGCAAGTGCTTCAGGTGGAAGTGAGCTGTACACATGTCCTTTGTTAATCCGTCTGCTTTTCTAATTTAGAGTTGCAGGGTTTTCTCAGGGTGAAAATTCATTTTTCAGTTTACTTGTAAACAGAGCCCTATAAAGGAAGCTTAAAACTATTGCATCAAAACTGCAGAGGCTAAAACATCTTGTGTTTTACTGTATTTCTGTTTTCAGCACACAGTGGTGTCCAGGCACCCAAGGAAGCACACACACACACAGAGGTGAGCATCTTTCTGAACATCTCCTACCTTGCATTTATAATATGCATAGAAAAACACACGCCTTGTAACTCAAGAGTATTGATGTAACTATTGAAATCTTTTCACAATATAATGGAATGAAGCCACTCCTGACATGCAGAAAAACTGCTTGAAGTGTCAGTTCCCATTCCCACACAAGCTTAGGAAGACAGGGCACATGCCCTGGCCACCTGTGCTGCAAAGGGTCTTGGTGGGCTCTCACTGTGCACTCCCAAAGTCTTCCCAAAGTGCCAGTATGGGAACTATTTTCCCCTGCAGTCATTCAGAATATCTCTTTCTGCTTGAACTTCCCATCTGGGAAAAGCTTTTTCGCCAAAATCTGCTTTAAGCAACCCAATGTAGTGAGAGATGCCCATGGCAAGGGGGTTGGAACCAGATGATCTTTAATGTCCCTCCCAACCCAAACCCTTCCACAATTCTGTGATACAACAGAGTGAGGGTTGCCAGGCTTTACACTGCTGCTGCAGGGGGATGGAGAGCAGCACTAAACCCCTCTGCTCTTCACAACAAGTAGGTGCCTTTGTTTGTGACTTGAAATTCTTTCCCCCTCCCTCCCTTGCAAACAGTTTAGAAGTAACTCTGCCTCTTCAAACCTCCACTTAAAAGGATTATCCTCAGAGCTGGAGACACGCAGGAGAGCTGAGCCTCAGCATTCAGCTGCCCCAGCAGGGGGTGAGAGCCAGAACAGCAGTGTACTTAAGCAGACTTTCCATTTTGATACAAACAATAAAGAGAAGGCAGAGACAGAAATTTTATTTACACAGATCAGATCTAGATGTGAAGTTACCTAAATAAGAATAGGCAGCTGAAGAATATAAGAAAATAAGAAGAAAATAAGGATAGACAAGAAGATTGTAAAAGGTTAGGCCTCCTCTGCAGTATGAGTTTACATCTTTTGCACCTTTTGCTCCATGAAGACCACTGAAAGGTGCAGCTTATTTACATTCTCCTGTTTCATCAGTGTCTCACAGATTTTTCCTTTCCGTAATAGTTGTTGTTCATTAATTTTAAAATATTTCAAACCAAATTCAACCAGCAAATCCTTAGCCACTCCAAAGCCTTAAAATAAGGGGAAGTCCCAAATCTAGATGAAGTCTCATGGAGTGACACCAGACAGAAGAAGAATAGGCTACATTAGAGTTTATGTGCTTCTGCTTTCTCATCTGCCTCTAATCCCAGCTATCCATCTGACACACAGTGCTTTATTCTGCAGCACCAAGGCAGAGTAGAACAGCTTCCCAAAGAGAAGTGCCAGCAACCAACATCCTCACCTAACTGAGTTATCAAGTCAGGTCTCTGAAGGGGGAGAAAATTAGGGGCAAATGAGTTGTATGTCATAGTGGGGGATCTGTGTGTAGCAACAAACCCTCTTTTTCTTTCGGTTAACGCCATAAAAAGGTTAATCATCTAAGCCACTCTGTCTATTCCAAAGTCAAATTTTTTCTGCCTTCCAACTTTCCTTCCATTATTTGTCTGGTCCCTCACCTCCTGAGATCCTGAGTTGTTGTCTCACCTCATCAAAAGAAGAGGAAATCTTTCCCCCTTCTTTCAATGTTGCTGCTGTCAGAATGGTGGCATTCCGTATCTTTTGGATCTGTTTGTTAGTGGCTTGCTCAGCCAGGGCCCCCAGGGATACACACTGTTATCTCTGTGGTCTCTGTATCTGTTCTGAATTTACGCACCTTGAATTACTGGAGTTCCTATGGGAAACTTTTCACAGCAGTATCCAAAGGGCTGGAAAACCTTTTAGTGGCTAAGACTTACATTTCTCCTTAGAATATCCCTCTGCTTTTTATACTTCCTTCATCCGGCTCATACATCAGTCAGGAATTCTACTCTCTCCCCCACCCTCTTTAGGAATTAAAATCAAAGCATCAGATACAAGTGGAAGCTAATCCCAACTTTCTTTCTGCCCCACTCTCCAAACTCTGGAGAAGGATTCAAAGCTGGGAAAAGTCTCATGAAAACTGGGCCAGTAACAACCAAGACTCAACCTGAGCTCAGCTGGTTGCATCCCGTGAGTTTGACGTGCCATGGTGGAGCCATGATTTACAGAGGCACACATTTTTCCTTCGCTGTCCCTTATCGTACTTCCAGGACTACATTACAATACCTGAGTGCCTCACAGTCCATAATGCATTTAATCCTAATGACATCTCTGTGAGGGATGGAGGTGCCATAATTTTCATTTCATAGATGGGTAACTGGGGCACATTACAGACTCTGTTCTTGTCTAGGAGTTTTATTGGCAGGTAAGGTTCCAGGTAGAGTCTGCTTCAGCAGAATAAGGATATCCATGGAGAGGATTATATCAGTGTTAAGGATATTAGAAAATCCTCAGTGTAGTCACATACCCACATACAGTGGCAAAATTGTCCTCCAAAACGCAAAGGGTGGATATTTGGGATTTTATTTTTTTTCAGACAAAAAAAATAACATGATAGTGGGAAAAATTATTTAGAGAAAAAAAAGGGAGTTTTCCAAAAATCCTAGTTTACAAAGCCCTGTCATATCTTGATGACTGATGGCCCTAACTTCTGCAGATTCCTACACCCTGAAGAGGATCCAGGTCTCAGACAACTCCTCCTCTTTTGAAGGATAGTCCCTTTAGTCCCGTTAAGGTCTACCAATCTTTGCTGGCAGATATTGTCCTTCTCTGGTCCAAACCAGATTTATACTTTGGCCTGAGATAGGGAAAATCTTCAAAGCTAATACTGCTGGTATTAGCCCTTCATAATCCTTCCCAGTATGAATATTACATTTGCTGTTTTCCAGTCAGATGCTACCACTGCTGGCTCAAATGGTTTATTAAAACTGTTTTCCACCGGACCTGCTTGGTCATGCACCATTTCCTGGACAATTTGGAACAGAGATTATCTAGTTGCTCTAACCTGATATTATCTTACTCCAACCCAGATGAATTTGCACTTATGTTGCTTTTGAATCCATATTTGTAGCATTATCCTCCCTGAAAACTGCTACAAAATTTTTATTAAAATTTTAGGACCAAGACAGGGAAGATTTTGGGTTTTCTGAAATTGATTTGAAACAGTTGTAATAATTTCCTACCAGTTTTCCCAGGCAGGGTCCTGCAAAATATTTTGCTAGCAAGCATCGGATTAAGCGCACCATCATATAGATTATATAAACAATTACAGCTCCAAATTAATCAGAAACACAAGGCTTTCTGAATGCTTTCTTTGAAGCAGTGTCTGAGAAAAAAAGACAGACTTCAAGCTCTTCTGTTACTCAAAATACTAAGTTAGGAATGCTGTCATTGTCATCACTCATGATCACAAGGCTTGGTTCTGTGTTGGTTCCCTTTTCAAATTTGAAAACATTTGGAATGAAATTGAGAAGGGTTGAATAGCAGATTATCACCACCTGAAGCAGAAATCTGACACAGAATTAAAATTCACCTTGGGGTTGCTATTAGCAGCCTCACTAAAGCTGTTGCCTCAGTACTTTCTAATATTTTTCAGTAGACAGGAGTACATCAGTTCCCCATTTTCTGAAGGTAAATTATCTTATTCCTGATCAAATGTGTAAGCACTTACCTTGTTGATGTTACCTATATTTAATTCAACTACTTATTCTAAATATCTGATTCAGGTAGGAAAAAATGTGCGGTAGCTTAAGGGAGACAAATGAAATAGGCTTATATTAATAAATATTAATGGTATGGTGTGTACATATATATATACTTACATATATATGTGTGTGTGTGTATATATATATATATATATATATATACACAATCTATAATGGTATGGATTATATGGTATATAATCCAAGAAAATACCTTTATAGCCAGTACTTATTTATTAAAAAAATGAAACAACAAGGCATCAAAGGCTAAGAGTCCAAAACCATATTTGTTACACTTATATAGATGTCTTTCTTACAGAATTTTTTATTTTTTTTCTTTAAAGAAGTGTCAGTAATAAAAAAGTCCCAAGACACTGGACACCAGATTTTCTTGAGAGATTCATGAACCTTTTGTCAGGCTTGATGTTATTTTCATGTTAGACAAAAAAGAAAACTCAGAAATGTTTAATGTAGCTTCTTATTTAATCACAAGCATTTGTCATAACACCAGCAGATAAGTAAAAAACCTTTTAGCATTGCTGCTCTTAATCAGACTCCTACATGCATGTTGAAACTTGGTTTTCTGCAGGAATCTCATCTATTCTCTCATCTATTTCTCTATAAGTAAACTAAGTTTTGACACTTACGCCAATACCTTACATGAGCCCCCTGGATAAATAAAACTGACTAGGTGTTCCAGAAAATAAAATTAAAAATTAATGAGTCACGAAACACCTGGATATTTTAAATACAGGGGCTTTTATGAATAGAACTTTGCTCAGTGTTGAGCATTGTCTTTATTTTTAGGCGCTGCAATGTGTCTTTTACACTCTTACATGGAATTTCTATCCCCAGGAGGGACACAATAGAAACCCAGTACTTAATATAACCACAGCCAGGGTATTTCTAAACCTTGAAGTTAGATAGGGAAGTAGGCTACAAACCAAGAACAACCCAGAGATGCACAGTCACATGGAATCTTTAGTTATAGAGACAACAGTGGTGCACAAATCGTTTCAGCTGAAGCACCAAACAGGTTGTACCCCATTGCAAACCTGCAGGAGCAGAGCAGAAGCTTCCTTTATTGCCACCATGAAGGAAATGCAGTCAGAAGTTCAAGCGAAGGCTTTGAAATCTAAAACTGTGCATCTCTAAAAGAATCGGAGTGTTTTGTGAGCGTTCTGTCTGTCAGGGATGGTGTCCAGCTCTGCAATGTTTACAGCACAATACACTGAGCCTCTGTTTGTGCACGCTGCTGTTGGTTACAGAGACTGGGCTTCCAAGCCTTGCACGTCAGTCATTCCAAGTGGAGCTCCAGTCCCCATAAACTTCTCACAGATTACTCTGGAACTGATTAAAACTTTAGAAAAGCATGGATCCAGCTCCCAACTAACCCAAGATGTGTGGTTGGGGGAGAAAGCACAGTAATAATTCAAAGTGATGTAACCAATGCCAGAGCAGGAGAGTTTCCTTGCCACCCATCTAGACATTTTCAACACAACAAGGCTACCACCAGTCCAGTTTTATTAGCTTGAGTATTTTAATAAACCTGGAGAACCAAAACAAAAGCAACAGTTCTGTGTTTTATCATCGTTTTGTATAAAGGTCATGTCAAAAGAGAGGATTTCCAGAATAGAAAATATATCAGCAAACTCAAAGAAGTTTGGAAAAGGAACTTCGATATCATTAAAACAATATGTGCTACTACAGAAATCAAGTAAATCTGATCTGAGTTTTGTGCTTATAGCAGAACTGTACACACAAAACTTAAGAAAACTCAGAAGAAAAAACTTAAAGACAGATAATACATTTTATTAGAACAAATAGCATCGGTGGAAAAAAACTAGATCAACTTTTGGGCATTTGGCCCTATTTGGAACTGAGACATAACAACAGCCTATTCTTCCTTTATCATAAAAGGAGGAAAAAATAATTTCAGAGATTCTTTCAAAGCCCTTTACATAAACTAGTCCTGCAACAACCTCAATTTCCTTTAGTTGTATTATTTTCAGGGAGGCTTGAGACCCTGGCTGCTCCTTGAACCCATTCTGTTGAGTCTTCATCAAATGATTTGGGTTGAAAGGTTAAAGATCACATAATTCCACACCGTCTGCCATGGATAAGGACATCTTCCACTAGACCAGGTCTAAAGCCTGGCCTTGAACACTTCCAGGGCTGGGGCATCCACAGCTTCTCTGGGCAACCTGTTCCAGTGTCTCACCACCCTCACAGTAAAGAATGTTTTCCTAACATCTAATCTAAACCTACCTCCTTTCAGTTTTGAAGCCATTCTCCCTTGCCCTAAAAAGTCCCTCTTCAGCTCTCCTGTAGCATCCTTTAGGTACTGGAAGGGGCTCTAAGGTCTCCCCAATGCCTTCTCCAGGTTGAACAGCCCCAACTCTCAGCTTCTGTGGCATGAGACCCTCCCTGCTCAGGAAGGAAAAGCTCAGCTGTTGTACGTGAGCTCTGTGGATTTACCCTTGCAAAGCAGAAAGGGTGCAACCCACGTGCCTCAGTGAATGGCTGCACATGAAAGCAAAGATATTTTGGTCTGTTAAGATAAAAACATGGAAGTTTTAATCTTCACCTGGTTTTGCAATCCCGACCACTATCAAAATAGAGAAGGGATTTAGAGTAAAAATAGCAATGATTCAGCCAGTACATTAAAAACCACAAGACCCATTAAATGGAGTTTCTAATAAAAATTCTTCCTAACTGGTTAATTGGAGTTGTTAAATGATTTCTTTTTATAGTAAAAGCTTTATAATTAACAAGCCAGACATTGATTTCTAGTCATTATCAATTTCTCTATGATTATTATTGCTTCTATAATAATCTTCACTGTATTAACATAGATTAAGAAGCTCTTTAAAATAGAGCAGCTTCATTAGCTCCTGCTATCACAGGAGGACCTGCAGAACTCGGCACTGCAGTTAACCACCACACAGAAGCTGAAAATAAATGCTGCGAGTCTGTTCCTGGGGGCTGATGTGCATGGAGAAGAAACCTCAGTGCTCAACTCTGAGCACTTAACTCCCAGTCAGTAAAGCTGCTAAAATCATTAACTTGTACAGCCACTCTAACAATATTTCTTTGTTAATCTTCATTGTTCCATTAGTGAAACGTCTTTTATGCTATGGACCCACTACATTTGGAAAACTTTATAAATCCACTTGCAAAACCAGAATAATTTCAGCTGAGTGAGTGAAAGTGGGGTAAAACAGCCTTGAAAACACAGCAATGTAATAAAACACATTTAGTAAGCATGGGAGAGGGGATGAATTGCTCCTGGATTCCAGGCATTAGAGTGCACTGACTGAAACAGGAATAGGGATGGGACCCACAACACACATTTTGCTCCTCTGGAATGTGCCTGGGAATCTTAGCAGACTAAGGCTATTTCTCATCCAAAGTGGGAGCAGCTTGCTCTCTGAGCTTTCCCTGATATTTTCCATGGAGATATGCTGAGATTGCTAACAGTGATGCCTGTCCTTTGGACACACACACTGGCCGCTCATTTCTGCCTCCAAATAACTGAATTCAATAAAGTTCTACTACACTTTGAATTTGTTTGTTTCCATAGTCATACCGACTGCTTTGCACTTAGATTTTGCTGTATGATTCATATGGCTGCAAAGAACTCACAAGAAGTCTTGCAACAGCACAACATTTTTCTGAGCTATGCAGGGTTTTTATTTCAGATATAGTTCCCAGATTAATTAATTTGTGATGTATAGAATATCCTATAAATATTTGTATTTTGGGTGAACCGTTGTTTTCAGGCATTGCAAGGGTTCTCACTCAACTCTCCTTCATGCATTAGCAGAGGAAATCAAAAACAGAGCTCAATGGAAAATGATTTTAAAAATATTGTTTGATGTTTTATACAATGGATGGAATAGGCAGAAGAAGAAGCCATATGCAAGTCTTCCATGTCAACACAAGATTACAACCCATAAATCCAGACTTCCCCACATTCCCAAATATGTCAAGTATGATGATATGGTTTGTCTGTTATGAAGCCTGATAATAGTTGGGCAATGTAGATCTTTTTAAATGCTGAAACCAAGCTGAGCTCAGACCTGTCCTTCTGCACTCTTTCATTTCATTTAAATGTTACCAATGTGGATGACAGAATGCAAGAAGAAACAAATTGTAAGGGAATTATGCTGATGGAGTAAAAATAAGTATTAAAAAAAAATCTTATGTTTGAAACATTGTCTCTATTTTTCAACATAGTTCAAAAAATAAAGGTATTGAAGCTGCTTTCTCTCATTATCTACAAAAATCTTTTCAGCTCTCAAGAGAGTCAGTCATTGTGGGATTGTAAATCAAATAGATTTACTTTGTCAACTCCAGCCTAAACTCCACTCAGCTGTCTCTGGATTTCCCAGGACCTACTAGCTAGGATTCCAGCTATCCTGCCCCCAAGATGGTCAAGAGCTAGAAGAAAACTTTTGTGCTTTGCTGTAACTTGTCCAAATTCATTAAGATCTGTTGGATTGACGCAGTGTTTTTTATATTATCAGAAATCTCAATCACTCCAAAAATGAACACAAAGCCCTTGCTCCTTTCATAGCTCTACTCCATTCAGAATAACTGTCTTGGGGTGACTTTATGAGGCTGTATCCCCTATCGCCTGCTCTATGCCAGACATGAATCCTGTGTCTTAAAGCTGGGTCCGAGAGAAAGGGGGGGAAAAAGCTGAGCAATCCTTCATGTTAAAGGACTCAGACTCCCCTGTGTTCTCACTGCTGCGGAGTGAGGAAACACCTTCCTGATTTTAGCCAGCTTTTGTCTCTGTTTTTCAGGAGAGAAATGGAGAGTTAAAATTCTTTGCTTTTTTAGCTAGCCTGCTAGCTGAGGCAAGAAGTTTTTTTTCCCCGGGATTTTGGCTTCTTCTTCCTTTCTTCTGGACTGTTCAGCAACACCAGAACATCACCAGGAGGCCCCACACCACGGCCCAGAGGGGCCCACCCCAAACCCCATCTCCGGAGAGGGCAGAGCCACACCTACAAAGAACTCTGAGTCTACCCAGGTCTTCTCCACAGCAAGAGGTTTTATTATTTGACAGTATTCATTCTTTTTTTTGGTGCCTGTATGCACCCTGCTTGTTAAATAAATAGTTTTTTTCACTTTCCTCCAAGGAATTTCTTTCTGAACCTGGTGGGGAAGGGGCTGCTGAAATCTGCCTTCTGTTAGAGGATACTTTAATTTCAGACGTTTTCCTTCAGTTTGTCTCAAACAGGGACAAATAAATTTTGGCTCCCATTGTGGGGCTCGGGAAAGTGAAAAAAACCTGTGATAATTACAATTTGGTTTTAGTTACCTTGCATTGGGATAAAACAGTCAGCAGTCACCATGTTGGTTGAGTTCATAATGTCTCTCTGGTTTGAGGTACTAATGTCTTTCTGGTGCCTAGGCCTGTTTGCCTACCCACAGAGAGCACGGATTTTGTCCCTGGTACGGAACTTTGACAGGGGCACAAATCCAGATTTCTATTTTGCTGTGCTTGGTGGTAATGGTTTATAGGAAGTTAAAAGAAGTGCTGGGAGTTGTTGAAAATGTGTATGATCTGTTGTTTATCCGTCCTAGTCTCCATCCTAGTTTCAGTAGCCTCTTTTGGGGGTTAATTAGTAATTGCACCCAGTTTGTTAGAGGATGAGGAGGAGATGGGGTTTCCCAGCCTTTCATCTCCTTCCCCTTTAAATTTGATATGTCACCTTTTGAGAATGTTCAGTTTCCCCTGGATGTTAAAGAGACCAACTTCCTGGTATTTTACCGGGACAATAGCATAAATATGAAAAATTATACAGTAAGTACAAAGTGATGGAAGATCAGGCCCTTGGAGAGACTACTTAAGGAAGTACCACACACATGCTTATCTTTAAGGTAAACCGGAGATAATAATGTGGGTGGGACTGATCACTGACTTATCCAGCAATTTTGATTTGAGGGAAAATAGTTAGAAATAAAATCATCATCACAGTGTCTCACAAAGAGCATACCATCAGATGGTGATATGGGTCAAGGAAAGTACAACCCACTTAGTTCCTCCCTGTCGCCCTGGTTTTCACAGTGTTCCATGTTTTTACTTTTGTAGTAGAAGTTCTCATGCATTTTCTATAAACATAGCTCTTGTTTTTCTAACTGGCTAAGGATGTTTACTGAACTTTTAGATTGTTGTTCATACCTTTCTCCAAGGCGGAGAAAGGTGATAGACTGTGTTCCTATCCTGTAAAATGCTAGAGGTGTTAATCTCATCTACCAATGTATGATTGTTTTAGAAGAGGTATAAAAGTGTGATAATAAAGGTGGGCAGAGCCCTTTTGCTCTGCTCGGTGGTCCAGACCTGCTGTTTGAATCTGCATGTTCGTGTCCGACACTGCGACACCTCCCCTTGTAAGATCACTCTTGATTGTCCTTTCAGGACCTGATCTTTGTGCAGTAACGCATTTCCTCATACAAGCAGACCATTCTGAGCTACCCTGGAATTTCTAATTTTTCATATATATATATATATGTATATAGTGTGGTGTAAATATAGTCAAAGATCCTTTGCCACCTGCCTGCTTTTAAAAATTTCAAAGGAAGCTTTACTTCCCTGCCACGAGACTTGGCGTTTCATATTTCATGCTCTTTATTCATGAGGCTTAGCTGAAACTTGATTTAGGAAAAGCGAAACTTTACTATGCAACAGTACAAAACTATTAAAATTAATTGATCTGACCGTAACCATCAGTGAATAACTGGAGATGTAACCATGGAATCATCATGCCTTTTGAAAACTGTCTAGATAGATTTAATGGATATATACAGCAATGTGATCTAAGGGAATACATGCATTCATTTCCCTTTTCCATTCACCTAAGAGGGTATTGCAACTTTTATCTGATGCCACATTAAGGTATAATGTGCACTGATATGCAACAGATAAGGAATTGCCAAAAATTTCTTTGATGCCTTTCAGTCATATTTCCATCAAATAAATCCCTACACAAAGAATACACAGAGACATCACTAACTACTTTGTAACTAGCTAATTGGTTTAGACCAAAACCATCCAAGTTCTTTAGCATCGTGAATCCAAATCTCCTTTTTTTAATCCTTATGTTATTTATCTTAT
Organism: Monarcha castaneiventris obscurior; assembly: GCA_026261815.1. Classification (NCBI taxonomy): domain Eukaryota; kingdom Metazoa; phylum Chordata; class Aves; order Passeriformes; family Monarchidae; genus Monarcha; species Monarcha castaneiventris. The sequence continues at coordinate 14,341,274 of JAMPIT010000884.1, forward strand.
CTAGAGGGGGGAAATTGCACATATTCATCTGGAAAACTTATGGAGTGAGAAATTAAGCCTGAGAACAAATTCCAGCTCTTTCATCCTGCAATGCACAGAACATCAAAGGGCCACACCTATGAAAATATTATTTTTCCTCTAAACTTTTTGTCCCAAGGCCATCAAAAATCTCTCTACTCATGTCTGATTTATGTAACAATGTTTTCAGTAACCTCTACAGCTCAATGTCTGGTGAGCAAGCACTCTGGAAGTATAGCAGAGAATTGTTATGTTCTAGTACAGCAAATATAGAATAATGAATACATTGAAACCAATCTATTTTCTCAGATATGAAGAGCACATGAATGTAATTGGTATTCTAATTTATGACAAATATCTTGTGGCTACAGTAACAAGGGCCCTGAATGGTAACATAAAGAAGACCTAAGAGCTGTGCACCTTCCAACACCTTGTTGGATGGGGCCGTGCGCTGCCTTCTCTAAATTCAGGGCATGGCTGGTTGAGATACACACTGTAGTACTCAGGACACAAGTATTTCTTTTAAATGTTTCAGAGCAAAGTCATCTTGGTCCAGCTCTATTAATTTCTTGAAAAACATTTCTGTTTCATCAGAAAGTGGATGCAGCAATCAAAACGTCAAGGCATTTAATGACATAGGTGTCGCCTTTATGCTGTGGTCCTACCCCAGTCCTGGCTGTGATCATCCTGTTGCCACAGACAGAAGCATTGATGGGAGTAGTAGCAATCCAAGGTTGCTTGGATTTCTCAGTCACAAAGTTACCACTCCTTTATAAAGTTCATCACTACTCTGTGAGAAGACTCAGATTGACAAGTCTGTATTGGTTATCCTCAGGACACGTTCAAAATTTCTCCACAACTCCCAAGATTAGTAAGACAAATTGAGATGAATTCCTGATTGTGTTGAGTTCAAAGAGAGTTGATGGCTTCAAGTAATGATTTAAAAAACTCAAAGTAGACTTATGTTCTGATCTGGACCCCTTATACCACCTGATTCCAAGAGGTTGAGACAGTATCCAGACCTTAATCTAATCATATTTCAAGTCTTTATATCCTCTGGTACTGACCTTTCTTCAGTTTTTATTTATTCTCGACATAAGTTTTAATGCAAACCCAGACAGCAGAGTGAAAGAGAACAATTGCAATGTTCAGAATTTCAGACCTGGATCTGCTTTGCTAATATAGAATTCAAATCTAAAGCACATGAGCTTTGGGGAAGTTAGGTTCAGGTGTGGCTACCAAATTGCCCACGGTTCATGAGAGTCCCTCACCCATACTCTCCCCCTCCCTGTCCCAATCCCAATTAGAACTGCACTTTACAAAATGAAAATGGGAAATAATTTGCAAAATCAGAAAATTAGGCCCCGTGCACCAGACAATCAGACAATGTCTCTAAGTTTTTATTTATCTGAGGACTATCAGAGCATACTATGCTTAAGACTTGTGATAGCAAACAATAAGTTATTTTATAAGTCATGAAAGTTGTATTAAATGAAGTTAATAAAAATATTCTATCAGTATACAAAATAATATTTGGAACATGAATCTTGAAGTAGGATCAGAAGTTGGGCTTGGTAATTAAAAATTGTAAAAGAATGAGTAAAAACAAAGATTAATCTAAAGGACGGGGATTCCTAAAATTGTATCCATGGATTGCAAGTTAGTGGGTTTGACTTCAGAACAGCAGATCCATAAAAGAGTAATTCTGCCAAGAAATACTTTTATGTCCTGTGCTTGTAACTTGAAATGTCTTAAGATGACTAGCCCTGTCAACTCGGTGCCTCTCAAAGAGGTGTTGCAGTAGCTTCTGGTGTGAATTATAGCAAGGAATGAAAGAGCAGGGATGCCATTATGCTTTAAAACAGAGGAGCTCTACAAGCTTTTACAACTCCTTGGTGGCAGGGCACTTTGGACCTCTATTCTTTGGCAGATTTATCCCAGTATTTCCTTTATCTCTCTCTTCCTCTGTCTATCCACCCCACCCATACTGACTATTCAGCCTAGTCCTGGTTCATCTGAAGTTGATCCTGGAGGTTCCTTACAGGACAGTTTGGGATAACAATATAAAGTCTCTTGCACAATACATTCAGATGCAGTGAGAACTGCTACCCTACAACATCCCCAGGCTGCAAAGACACAGATGTATGGTGTAATATCTCCTTGACATTATTTATACTGATGGGAGGAAATTAATATTAACTGCATGAAGCTAAAGTGACTGAATTTTGCATGAGAAGGAGAATGAATTGGGAGAGTGAAATCCATGCTGCAGTTTGATACAAGGACTTTTCCTTTGCATTCCTGAGAGCACCTTGGATGCTCCAAGTGCCTCCTGGCTATTTGCAAAGTGTGATGGCAAAGAAACCAACACACTCCATCTACAGGTGGGTCCATTCCCCTGGTGCCAAGGCCCCCTTCCATCCCAGTCAGTGGTCACATGTGTGATTTGTTTGGACCCTGGCTCCAGAACCCCAGTTCTGGAGAACTCCAGAGTTCTCCAGAACTCCAGAGTTCCCTGTCTGGGCACTAATGCTGGCTTACATTTTCCTTGTCTAAACCTCATTCACAAAAGGTCATCTTGTATCTGACCCTTTTTTTACTTCTACTACAAAGATGTATTTAAGCTAAGGACTGTCTGGGTCCTTTTTATTTGGTCCTTAAGATATCAACATCTTTTCCAATGTTAAATATTCTTGGAAATCATATTCAGTCAGCAAAATTTTGATGCATGTATTTATTGGAGGACACTAATGCAAACATGAATTATCAATTATACAGCCATTTTCATGAAAGAAGTGCAAAAAATGTTTCAGAAAGAGAAATGCTGTAATTTCCTAAATTTTACAGAACTACCTTATAAAGTCCCAACAGCATTGAAAACACATGATGTAATCAAGATGACAAGCTCAGAACAGAAAAAAAATAGTTGATCCAGCCATATTTCATTTTTCTTACTACCTCTGCATCTTTTATTTTCAACAGCTTCACAAGTATACAGCTAGGTATTTTCAATAATCTTAGACTTGAGAATTCCATATTTTCATTTCCAGTACATAAAGTTGGTTTAAGTGAGAATTTAAGAACAACAAATAGTCAGTCACTACTTTTAGCATCAGCCAAACTGGATGAAACAATGAGAGAGAGTTGCAAAGTAAAACCCTTGGAAAAGATATTAAGATTGACTACCAGTATTCTGTACAAGCTTGTAGAAGAAAGCCGTGTCCCTCAAATCTTTCCAAATGAATGTATCAACGTGATAGTAGTGAAGGAATGCACTGAAATAATCAATTTTACTTTCACAGAGCCTTTGATAAGTCCCTCAAGAGAAGGAATTTAGTTATATATAAAATATACTGATTGAAAGGCAACATTCCAACAAACAACCAAACAAATCCCACATCAATTAATAACTTGTGGTTTTTAATGTGGAGTTTTTCTAGCTCATCTAGCTGTTGGGAAGTGTAATAAAGCAGTCCTTTTATGTTTGCTACCTGGAGAGTCCCTTATGATCACTAGCTGCTAGGGCAGACCTGAGCAGCCTGCAGTCTGTCTGCTTCCATGCCTGGTGGAGAGCTGGCACCAGAGGAGGGGGATTGTAGGGTCAGGAAAGGGGATAGAAACCTGCCAGACTCTTACCAGAACCCTGCCTCTGCACAAGGAGTGCCAAGTGCCCCATGGCTGCCCTTGGAGATCAAGTTGGTTGCAGTTCCAACATTTTGTAGCTAGAATTCATTCTGATAAACATCAGCTAGAACGTGAGAGATATTGAAGAGGAGAGGACATTTAAATGAAAAAGTAACAATACACTCATATATATATACACACAGACACTCAAGTATCCAAAACTATTTTGCTGAGGTGTGTAGTTTGAGTTTTTCTGGTCTTGTTCAGTGATACTAATTCTGAAGCAGATTTTAGCACCACAATGGAACTACTGTCATTATTTCACTAATTAGTCCCATTTCTGCTGTTAGCACTGGAAACACTGGCTTTTTTTCCCCAGTTTGCCTCCTTCAAAGACATGCCAAATGAGTTTGGGTTCAGTTTGGAGACTGTAAATTAATAGCAGTATTTTGATCAAGCTGCATTTAAAATGACTGTGATCACTTAAAAAGCATGTTAATTCTGAGCCACTGAAATGAAAGGCTGATGCTCTTTGGCTTTCTGTTTCCAATGGGCAGCTGGAATCAGAGCCACAAGACTATGAACAAAAACCAGAGCAGTGTTTTCTGTCCATGGAAATGTCAACCAACAAATAATTTGGTTTCTGTAATACATTTTTTTTCTAGAGTAAACGCAGAATCTGACAGTCTGCTTTGCTTTACATTTCTTTTCTTCATCAGTTGTAAAAAAAAAAAAAAACCTCATACTGATGCCATGATGATTTTTTGCCTTTTTTTTTATACATACCGCTTTTATACCTTTTTATAACTTCTGTATTCTTAGTGCCTTTTGCCTACAGTTTTGGACTTGTTTGTCAAGCTAGGAGACTAAAACATTTTAGAAGCTTCATAGTTAGGGGTCAGTGTGCCCAGGCCCCAAGGTCCTCTCCAGAACACATTTTGTAAACTAAGACAGAACCATCCAGGGGAAGGTTCCTTAGGGAGGGGAGCTCACTTGAGCCTCTCATTAGAGAATCTTTGATAGATATGCTAATTAGTAACACCTATAATGTTATACTCGTTCTATTGTGGGTGTTCATTGTGGTGTGCATTGAGGTGCATTCGACCTGGATGTGGTGCACCTAAGGATCCTTAAAATTAATACAGAGGTAAAATCCCTTTTTCCCTTCTAACTGTGTTTGATTCTTGATTTTAAGACCAAGAAAAGGCATCACTACAATGCATATGGCATGTAGGGTCACACAGTGCTCTGAAAACTCTGCCCGTACCTCACGGTAACAAGATGAGTTATGGACTGAGTGACACTTTCACTGAACTGAATTTTCTTGGCATTTTCAGTCTTCAGGCAGCCTTAACAGTGTGTGCATGCAGCTTGAGAGAGGTGCACATGTGGAAGTCATGGAAAAGGTACAGATTATTTTAACTATTAAAAGCTATTAAAAGCTGGGAAAAGATGAGAAAAAATATCATAACAGAACATACCATAACAGAACAAATCTATGGCAGCAGAGCTCCCTGCTCAGTCAAACATTGTGGAAGCTTTCTTTTTTTTTTTAAGGAAAACTATGGAGGGAAATTTTTGAAGAAATATTTGAGACTTTCCTGGGTTTTGTATTTTCCTTTTAAAAAACCAGCTTTTTTCCTCAGATGAGGTGTTTTTTCTTCTTGCTTCTCAAGTATTATTATTTTTCTTTTTTAAAAAACTCCAGAACTGATGAAAATATTGCCTCCTGGCTTTGCTAGACAATGCAGAATTTCTTCTGACGCTTTTTGGAGCATTTGATGTTGGCAGAAGCTGCATAATGAATATTGTACTTGAGACCACATGACAGAAAATCATATGGGGGTGGTGGGACATTCAGGATGTAAACACCTGTTTAAGTGAGGTATAGACAAGAGATCTTTTCTTTAATGTAGACTGCCATCATCTGGTAGCATGCTTGAGTTCCACTTAAACCCCACTTCAGGGTTCCAGGAAGATTATTTGTGAAGCAATACCTAAGAAATCCTTTTTCTTTTCCTCCCCAAAGACTTCTCTCTAAAAGTGGCTTAATCCTTCCCTGGGGTCATAAACAAAAGGAAATTCTTGCCTCTAAGAGACAAACGAATGCTGAGGGCCTGGGTTAATAACTGTACCTGTTGGCTTGCTGAGAGCTAGAAATTGTTTAACTTGTTTATTGTCGTGTTTTTTATAGGGTTTTTCTGCCTCCCATCCAGTTGAAATTTGACCTACAGCTTCATTCCCCTTGCTTTCAAGTGAATTTATTCAAACTTTTTATATTTGAGCTAGCACTGGGTCCTAGCTCTGAGTCCTGGCACTGCCAAGCCCACCACTAAACCATGCCCCCAAGTGCTGCATCTACATGTCCTCTAAATCCCTTCTGGGCAGGTGACACAAACACTTTCCTGGGGAGCCTGTGCCACTGCTTTTCATGAAGAATTTTTTCCTAATGTTCAACTAAACCTCCTCTGGCCTATCTTTAGGCCATTTTCTCTTATCCTGTCACCTCTTATCCTGTTGGAGAAGTAACAGACTCCCACCTTGCTCCCCCTGCAAGTAAATGGAGCTACACCAATCTGCAGTCGCCTCATGTTAAAATGCAACACACAGGAAGCTTTTATTATAGTTTGCCATAAGCTACATACTTAGCTTGTGTATGACTTCCTAAAGAAATCACCACCTTTCTCCTTTTGGAGATGCTGGGCCTCTTTAAGAACTCTGAAATGTGGTGGGTTGTGTTTCTTTTTTTTTTTTTTTTCTTTTTCCTTTCTCAAATTGTTCTGAAGCTTAACAGCACTACCACATTTCTAATTAAATGGACAGATAGGATGCCGATAACATCTGCTTTCTGTAATAAAAACTATTGATATTGTTGACCTGACAGATTATCTGCAATAGACAGAGCACAATGGCCAAATCTAAAAAGCAAGGGAGGAAGAGCAGCTTAACACAAGAACACATATATTATTATCCGTTCTTCTGCCTTTTGGAATTATTAAGAATGATTATAGAAATTATCAGTCATCTCTGCTTCTTGTTCTGGCATATGAAACAGAAACAGTGATTGAATGTCACGAAGAACTGACTTTGATCTTTTTTTTTCTTGACGAAATGACTTTGTAAGGTGAGCTTCTTATTTTTTTATGGTAGCATCTCTTACAGGAATACCCAAGATTTATAACAGCAGCTGCCATTTTTCAAAATTTCTCTCCATGTTTTATAGAGCAACACTTCAAACAGTAAAAAAATATCCTAATAGTAATTGACATCTACAAAGCCTTTTATTGAAAAACCTTAGCACTCCTGTCATAGCCCAAACCTGATTTCTACTTAAAGTTACTGGTTTTTCTGGGGTTTGCAGTAAAAATGTGGTCCTCTGTGAATTAAGGTCATACAATTGCCTAGTAAATACCTGCTCAACAGTATTACTACTCCACTTAGAATCCCAACATTCAAAAATGTCACACACTTTTCTTAATTAAAGCATTTTTGTTACGGCAAAAAAAACCTGGTGTCTCAAGAAAAAAGATAGCTAAAAGATCAACCTGACCCTTCATGCAAAGACTTAAAAAAGCCTAGGAGCTAAATCCTTCCATGTGGCTTTAGATTTGCAGGGGGAGAGAAATGTCTGGACTCCTCTGATTTTAGGGCAACTTGGCTCATTTACACCATGGAGGTGGCTTTAGTTCAACCTGTGCTTTCCTCTCCAGGGCTGCAACATCAGTGATTTACCCTTTTCAAGAGGAAGCACTGTAAAAAGCCTGTGCCACTCAGTTTTCCACGTCTGGATGTTTCAAGGTCATGGTAAAGGCAACAGCCATCTATTTATCCCTAGCTCCTGAATTTCCAGAGGTAAACAAACAAGCAAACAAAATGCTACTGTAGTAGATTTAATCTCCTCCTTTTGTTCCCGATGCCAAACAGCAGCACCTTATTTTCAGAAGCTGACCTACATCATTTGCCAAGTATTCAATATTCAGGAGTTAGTTAAATACTTTAGCCTGACTGGTATCCAGGTTTTTTTATAAGAAAGGCTTAATGGAGGGTTTATCTGCACTTGCCAGTAATCACTGGAGTCAAGGAGCATGGGCTTTAAGAAAGAAACAAAACAACCAAATATCTTGATGGCTGGCTATGTAGAACCCTTATCTTTGGATTACAGTTTGATTTTCTTTGTGCAGATTTTCTATACAAAAAAAAAAATACTGCAGTGGAGAAATCAAAATACAAAATTAATCAAGCCTAGAAACTCACCACATGTACTTAAATTACCGTGCCTTAAGAAAAAAACCCCAAACAACAGAGGGCAGAAATGTAATGAAAATATATTTAACTTTTACAAATTTTTCATTAACTCTTCCTGAAAAAATGTTCTCTTTTCACAATATGAACAAAACCCATTCATTTAAAATCAGATGGGAGTTTCCAACAGCCATTTCACCTTAATTGTCTGTAATCTCACTCATATTCCACATTAGGTTCTCCTGCCACCTAATATGTATTAATTTTAAATTAAGCAGGACACTGATAAGATAATATGCTTGGTCATGGTCTTCAGTGAGCAAGGCTTTTATCACAGCTATTTTCAGTTAATATGATGCCACATCTCCTAAATGTCATCCTAAAGAGAATTTTCAGGCAATTTTTGGGCTAAAAAGATGTCTACTGAGGCTCTTCTCATTTTATTGAGCTAAAACTCCAGTAACCTACCTCACAATTTTCTCAGCCTCCAGAATTTTGTGTCACTGTTTTCTGCCTCCATTCTGATGGGCTCTTCTAGGAGGAAAGTTTGCTGCCCACCCACAGTAGTCTCCTGATAAACCCCCATTTTTTGTCTCTGGTGATGCAAAACTACTCATGTGCTTATAAACATTTATTAAATTTTCTTTTTTTTAATTCAAAAGTTCCCTGTTATTTAGGTGAAAGCATTTATCAGTGGCGCAACTGCTTGATCCATACTATTGTTAAACACTCTTCTTAGCTTATGCTCATGTCCACAAATATGGGGCCTCATATCCAACATTCCTGTAATTTGCAGCTCAATTTGTTGGTTGATGCCCTTTTGATAGCTGAAATATCATACTTTATTTTCCTCCCGTTATCAGCCATGTAAAATGGATTCTAAAGTGAAACTTGGGGCAATAGTTGGAAAAAAGGCATTTGGTTAAACAGAGGAGCTCAACAGACACCTTAAAGGTCAAATTGTGGAAACAAAGAGCTCTGGGTAACTTCTGAGGGAAATGAGGGGACTTTTCTGATACTCTGCAGCAGCTGAGAAGACATCAGATTTTACAGTTCTAACATTGTGAACATGGTGACTAATTACCATTTTTCAAAATATTGTTCTCTCATTAATACTGATTGCAATTTTCTTCCACATCATTGATGCACTGAATTGAGGTAATTTTGAATACTCAAATAAATGTATTTTTCTTGACATACCTATGTAAAAATACTGCAAAATCAACAAAATTATGCACAGCTATTTGATGAACTGCTGAAGTCTGATGACCTTGATTGACTCTTTATCAGTGAAAGACACAAAGCAGAGCAGAAACAAACAGCCTGATTCTGAGGGATGAGGTCACTTTCCAAATGAAGACATGGTAGAAAAAGTGTTTGATTGATATATTGATGTATAGACTGAAACAGGAAGAAATAGAAAGATCATAACTGTACACACCAGAACAGGAAGAAATAAAAAGATCATAACTGTACACACCAAGTAATGTGTGTATATATATATAAATTATCTGTTTGTAGATATGCTAAGGGAAATAACTCCTCCCTCCTTTAAGGGGTTAAGTTTAATCCTTCATTCTTTTGAGTTTTAAATATAGTATTGCATTTCTGGGCATTACCAACAAATTTCAAGATTAGTTGAAATTCTTTCTGTGCGGTTTTGTTTAGATATTAGGGAAAAAGTCTTTGCTGTGGGGGTTGTGAGGCACTGGAACACTTTGCCCAGAGAAGGTGTGGATGCCCCATCCCTGGGATTGTTCAAGGCCAGGTTGGATGGGGCTCTGAGAAACCTGGCATAGTGGAAGGTGTCCCTGTCCATGACAGGGGGTTGGAACTGGGTGATCTTTAGGGTCTCTTTCAACCCAAACCATTCTATAATAATGAAAAAAGCAACAACCCAAACCAAAACCAAATAAAACCACAAAGCCCTCCAAAAAAAACCCCCAAAATCACCCCAAAACAAACAGTAAAAATAACCAATGCACAGGTTGGTAATAAAAGTATGGTACATACCACATTTTTATGTGCCCTTGCAGAATTATACTCTCATTAACTACGATTTTATAGATGGACTTACTGGTTTTGATAAGAAATAGATATTGTGTAAAATAGTCTTGGAACAGTGCTTTTGTGACTTCTAAAGACATATAAACTGCCTCTTAAAAGACATGAATCAATCTAATCACAAAAATATAATCATGATGAAGCTTAATGAAAAAAAAATCCAAAGCAAATCTTCCTCACTTGGCCACATCCTCACTGTTTAGAAAGCTACTGTAACAATGATAAAAACAAACACCTCTGCAAAGACTATGCAAAACTTGGATTTTACTTAGGACATTCAAGCATTGGTCTTCTGCCAGTTTTTAGAAAGAAAACCCAGCAGTCTTCTTCTTCAATGCATCAACACAGTGATCTTTGAAGAGCACAAGAAACATCCTCCTGACTTCACTGCGGGTGAGGCACCAGCTCTCATTTGGCCTCTAAAAAATCCTCTCCATCACAGAGCAGCATCTGCCAGCCCTGCCACCATCGTGGCTGCTCTGCTGCTCCCTGCAGCACGGTGTGTAGGGGTGATTCCAGCTCAGCTGCAAGAGGACACACTGTGCTTGCTCTTTGTGTCTGCTCAGCTCTCTGAAAACACTGCTGCATTCCTCATGCAAGCACCCGCTTTGTTTAAAATATTAAAGCCACTTGTTTGAGCTGAGAAATTCTGCAGCTGCACTGTTTCACAGAGTGTATAGCAGTCCTCTCTTCTTGACAAAATCTTGAAAATTTGGCCTTCCTATGAATAGTGGCAGTGACAGGAATATAGTACTTCAGAGACTTTACATGGCCTAACACTGTCTGAACCGGACCTTTTTTAATTCCAGAAAAGCAGAAATCTGTCAAGCTTTTCTGTTGGACCAGGCAATTTTTTCTGAGGACTATTCACAGCTCTTAAATCTTATTTTTCTTAATACAGGGAATGTTTTATTAGCAGCACCTTCATCTCTGACAACTTTCTTATTACAGCTTTTGCTTTCTACTCCAAAGGCCTTGGAATATGCCTAATAACTAAACTCATGTTATACCTTTCCATCTAAACAGCAATGACTGCCATTAAGGAGCTCTGACAAGCTTCAAAATCCTTCTAACTGAATTTTTTGCCAACTAAATTTTTTAAACTTGTTTATGCAACCAGACAGCTTTTCCCATAAATATTTTTTCCTTATTTTTTTAAGCTATAAAGCAAATATATGTATACCACGTATACACCCCAATGGCCCAAATGAATGTAAGGCTACCGTGACAATAACAAATACAAGGGAGGTTTAGCAACACTTTGGATAAACCCAGATTAGTTCCCTGCTCTTGAATGCATGGGCCATCAAACTTTGTTTTGGCCTTTAAGTGTATTAAAAAAAGGAAGATAATCCAGTACTCTCAGTGACCTAGAAGTGAAAATCAAGGTAACAAATCTGAAGTGAAGCAGGAAGGCAAAGTCGCTACTTTCTTCCCTCAGTGTATGTTTTGTCTTGGCTCAAGAAGCTGCCTCATGGGGGCTACAGTATGGATAAGGTCATGGAAGAAACTTGAAGATTATTATCTTCATATTTTAGAATATGAAAGGGTAGATTTAGGTGAAGTATATAAGTTGCCTACAGAGTAGCTCCAATTTTTGTGGTACCAGTGAATAAAAAAAGGTGGAAATTTGCTCTACATTGCATGGGGAGACATTCCTGAAATCTACTGTGGGTAAAGGTGCCCTTTTTGAAAGGCACACTAGTTGAAAACCACCTTTTGAATCCTTAATCCTTTAATTTATTTGGGGTTTTTTTAATTTCTCAGGCTTGAAAAACATTTTCCTGATACAAAAAATGGTCCTTAGGAGTTCTACATGGATTTTTTAATGGGTTTAACTTTAAGGCCCAGGACTAACTCTGTTTTGCAGTTCCCTGGACCACATATGACTAATAATCAGGGAACTGGAAGCTTTTTTGCCACCCACATCATCTGCTTGTGTTTCTCCCATTACATCATCTGCAAAAAACCCACAAAAGTGACTTCAACCAAAAGGCTCTCTCTGAAAGAGAACATTCTCACACTCTGCTCTGCCTTTTGGTGTGTGGGGAATCCCAAATGGTTTGATAGACTCACATTAAGTCTGCTCTTTCTGATCTGGTCAGATCAGAAGCAAAATTGAAACCAGGCTTTTCTATCTCTCACACATATGTGCACCCACTCACACAGACATGTGAGGCTTTTTTTAATGTGACAGAAAATGAAGCTAAGAAGTATTTTAGCTGTGATATCACCTTGGATATTGTTGGTCAAAGTTTCGAGTGCAGCGGGTTACCCACCATCCACAGCTTCAGCAGAAACTGGGGTTTGGCAGCCAGTGCTGTTCCACTGAGAAAGTTAACAAGTCAACTCTCTTGCTTCCAGCAGAATCTAAAAGAAATTCTGATGCTGCCACATCAGCAGCAACTTCAGCAGCACTGGTAGCCAAGAAGCCCAAATGGGCAGTGACCAGTGTTTTGTGTGCTGTCTCACACCTTGCCCCAGGCTCCCTTCTCACCATTACTGCAGACTTTGTAGGCTTGATAGGACTCATGGGACTCCAGTTAGTATTTTCCTCAGTTTTCCCTCTGGCAGAAGCACAGGCTGTAGCAGGCATGAGATCTGCTTTGGCCCCCTTGGCTTTCAAAACTCAGCTCTCCACAGTCTGTGCCTGTGGCACTCTCAGCCACACAGGATTGCGTTAGGAGACAAACCAAAGCTGGGTGTGGATCATTGAAAGGTAGGTTTGCTGCAATCCCCAAAGAAAGCAGAAGATGTCAATACCATCCATCTTAATGGCTTACGTGTTTCTCACAGCACAGTTGCCAATCAGAGCTAGCTTAGGGGAAGATTATTTTAATGAGACATAAAAGACCTCATGAAACAGACAGGCCGTGCAGTGCCCCCCAAGACCTTCTCAGCATGGGACAGAAAGGACAGTCCTTGATGTGGCATAAGACTGGAGAAGACACTGAAGGTGAAAAGGAAAAACATTTATTTGTGAAAGGAGAGGTGAAAAATCTATTTTCCAGCAGCCAAAAGAAAGGGAAACAAAGAAGAGGAGAAAATAAAACCTGAAGGACAACTGAAAATTACTTCCCTATTTGGAAATCTGTTAATCACAAAAGTAACAGAATTGTAAAATATATTACCTTACTATTGTCAGTATGACTGTTAAATAAGGAAAAGAGTAGAATGAGAGTTGTTTGTTTAATCCCACAAATTTAATTTTCATTAAGTACAAACCAACTCATTAAAATAACTAAACCTTCAGAAGCAGTTAAACAAACAGAACCCTGCAGCATTCAGATGAAGGATCATACCAGAAATCTGTGGGGGTACACAGAAAAGGAATGGATAACTTTGTGGACATAATGATGTTTACAAGCTACTGATATTAAGTGGGACAACTGCAGCCCTGCAACACTCTGTTTGATGAATTAAAATTGAAAAAGAAGCCAGGAAGCAATGTAGTCAATCCATATTTGTGGTGGTTACATTTTGATAGTATAAGTAAGCTGTCATTAATATCAGTGTGTAGATACCCAGGCCCAAATTAAGCCACAGTAAACTCGGGCCTACCCTTCCTGAAGAGTTGCAAATCTCAGCATCACTATATAACATTTTTACGTATCTATACCCACATACTCTGAGCATTTCTAGCCTGTGAAGAGGGCTTTTAAAACTGCAAATCACACAGGTCTTAAAATTTGCCCACTTGAGTCAATGGCACTGAGGATCAGTTTTTCTTCTGATCTCCCCACCAACACCACCCGAACAGCAGACTCCAGTATGACAAGACTGGAACTATTCAGATGGCACAGCTTATCCACAGGAGGTTTGGATCAGCTACCAGCAGCCCTTACTTACCATCACCACATGAATGCTTTGAGGAACAGGACTGTTCTCTTTCTCCCATTTCTGCACAGGAGAGAAGCACCATACTGCAGGAATAGAGACTGACGATATTTAGATGAGGCTTTTATCCCTTCTAGGGTGCACTCCATGATGCTGTTTCAGTCTGGAGTACCTTATTCCCATCTGCAATGTGTCACAGTTGAGGTGTACTTGAAGGGGCTCTTATCCCACTCTGCAGAGTGCTGCACTCCTGAGAGGGACTCTCCTGCTTCTCAGCTGTGCAGAACTTTTTTACAGGCCTTAGAGCTGTGCATTTTTACACCAAAAGCCTCAGATACCATGGCCCTTCAGGGAGCCACACGGCTCAGAACCTGCACTGGCCAGCCAGCAAAGAGTGAATGAGGAAAAAGGCTGTTCAGGCTGATTGCAACATCTCCCTCCTGCTGAAATCAGTGACACTATGACACCAGTATTTTGTATGTGCATCAAAACCTCAAGATTCACTAAGCTAAATTTGAAGATCCTTTCTGCATCATATGTCTCTCACACCATGGAACAGTCAGAAGTAAGATCCCATTTTATCCAGGAGGCTGAACCTGGACATCTGGGCCATCAGCAGCACCTGGCTGGGTGGCTGGACTGGAAAAAACAGTGTGCAAAGCAAGGTATAGTGACCTCTCTAAATCCATGTCTGTGTGGGAAAGAATTGTTTGGAAATGTTTCTGGAATCACTGGAACTTTTATGGATGTGACAAGTACAGAACTGGTGGCAGAGCCACACAGTATGAATTAGGAATGAGAGGAGATCATTCACATGGGTCTAATACCAGGTGAGCCAGTGCTTTGCTCCACAGTGGAAGCTTTCCCTGATCTTCGAACATAAGGGCTTCAGGAAAGTGACCTCTTCTGTTCAGGCTTTTCTTAAGGTATGGATTTTTACATCCTAAGTGAGAGTATTACTGTTGCTAAGAGGAATGTTACAGGGAGCTTGAAACAGGGATTACTCTTTTACTCAGAGAACTGATTTTGTTCCAAGCTGTAACAAAAATTAAAAGGAATGAAAATGTTCATAAAACATTTTCAAAAACAGGCTGAAAAAGGAGAGGGATCAGCCTGGAGGAGACCTCATAGTAGCATTCCAGTATCTGGAGGAGGCCTACAGGGCAGCAGAGAGGGACTCTTCACCAAAAACTGTAGCAACGGGGAAAGGAGTAATGGGTACAAACAGAAAGAGGGGAAATCTAGGTTAGATACATGGAAGAAATTCTTTACTGTGAAGGTGGTAAAACACTGGAACAGTTGCCCAGAGGGGCTGTGGATGCTCCATCCCTGGAAGTGTTCAAGGCCAGGTTGGACAGGTCTTGGAGCAATCTGGTCCAGGGGAAGGTGTCCCTGCCTACAGCAGGGTGATGAAAATTAGATGATCTTTAAGGTCCCTTCCAACCCAAATCAGCACATGATTCTATGATTTATCTCAGTAACAGTACTTCCTTCCAACTGAGGTCATCCCACCTCAGATTATGATTTTTGAAGAAAATAAGATTTGGAAATAGAAAGTAATCTCAAAACAAAGAAGACTGTGTTTTTCTTTAATTTAACTAACTATATCTGAATTTCCTAAACACTCTCCTATTCCCAGAAAACATTTCAGTCTCACCAGAGGATGAGACAGCATTTTCCAACTAGCTATTTTGCTGAAATTTTTCTAACCCCCTCTAATTATTAACTCCACAGTCTTTTTATCTTTGAGGAGTTTTCTTATCCTTAATCCTATTTAACCCCAAATCTGAGGAATAACTTCCCATTCATAATCTGATTGATGTATATAAGATTTTCAGATCATGCTTCCCACCAAGCAAGGTAAAACAGACAGTGCTTAAATATTGTAATAAAGAGATTTTGTACTGAATGGCAGTTTTTCTCTTTATGATCTCAGCACTGAAGAAAAAGCACTGAACTGATTATATTTCTTGCTTTAAATATTCATGTGACAATGTTGAAGAGAGAAATGAATATCAGAATGAAAAAATGACAAGAAAAAACGACTACAAGAAATCTCTAGACATTTATCACAGGCCTAGAGGATACAAACCAATCAACTTCTAAAATCTGCTCTTTGATCGAGATGCCCAGTTAAAGCCTACATTATTAATATATGATTCTGTTTAAAAAGTCTATTAATCAAGCAGGGATGAATGATTAAGTGGATAAAGCAGTAGCCTTTGACCTAACAGGCAACTTTCACAAATCTCCTGTGAATTCAATTCATAAAAAAAGAAAAAAGAATGTTTCAATAGCTGTATAAATTATCTGGAAACAATGGCTCTCATTGTTTTTCTCTGTGTCATTAAACGATTTTCATTTGCATGCAAGACCATCTCCATTATCTGATTGCCAGGCTGATAGCTTGCCACAGGATGGGGGGTGATCAATAAAGCTTGTGGCTGGTTGTGTTTTATCTAATAATATCAGTAACAAAAGCAAAAAAATCTTCTTTCAGCGCTCCACCCTTGTCTTACGAGTATTCTCCAGACCTTTGGAAAGATTAATGGGAAAAGCCTTGGTCCTGAAGACAGCTCTGTACACAGGAATTCTTGCTTTGGTGTTTTGGTGGGATCCTGGATGAGGAAACACAGAACAGTCTGGACACATTCATGCTTTAAGGCCTGAGAATCCTAAAGAGTTCAAAACTAAGCTCTGCCATGCACTGGCACTCTCCAGGAGCACTGGAAACCCAAGGATTTCAGTGAAGTGTGTATTGAAGCGAGTATTAAAATAAGTAAAGAGCTGAATAGATGGCTTTTTTAATAACGGACAGATTCAAGGTATTTCACACTCTACTAATGCTGCTTTTGTTAGGTTTTTTAAAGATCAGATTACCCAGTGATAATCAGTGCTTCCAGCACCTTTTTGCACTAGCAGTAGAGATAAATTTACCAATGCTGGTCAAGGGCAAGAAGGGGTCTGTCTCATTTAGCATCACAAGTGCAATCCTGTTGACTTTGGGCACCCAGGAGGCTGCAGTCTGCTCTTTTTCTTCTTGTTGAGAAGAAGGAAGTGATTTTTTTTTTTAGGGCTTTGAACACTCAACTACTCAGTAACACGAGCCCTATCTGCTGTCATTGAGCACTTGATTTGTCATTATGCAATATTTATTGAATCGCATTGTAAAATATTTCTCAAACTTTTTGTATTCCACTGCAGTGTTCTCCCCAAATGTGAGAAATACTGACTTTATGTTGGTACCCAGCAATTATGGGTTTGATGCAGGAATTCCTGATGGAGGCTCTGTACCTGTGCTGTGCTGCTGGTTAGGCTGGATCATACAATGATACTCCTGTTTTGAGACGGGGGAAGTTATAAATACTGTCTGTAAAAAACATCACTGGAAATAGAGTTTGCCAAATACATCTCACAACTGAGGTCAGTGTAGAATAACTTTGTGTTTAGAATGCACATTTGTCCTTTAATGAAGCAGTTTGTCTGGAGTACATAAAAAGTCCTACTTAATATATAAAGTAAATTCTTAAATATTAGGGCTTACTATTCCTAAATATTAATAGTGACAACTAGCAACACAAATAGTAAAAGTTCTGCTGGCAAAATAATGTTTTGTGTATCGATTTTTAAAATCTATTACCATAAGCAGACCAGTTTTCCAGGTGACGATTGAAAATTAATAATCAATTTTGTTGTTGACAAAAAGGAAAAAGAAACAATGCTACCTCATGCTCTCTCCCTAGGTAAACAGATTCTGATGGGGAAATAGCATGAAATATTTTTTAATGTCATTAAAATAAGCAAGAATGTCCCCAGACACACAGAGGAAGAGCTGTGTTTTATGTTTGTGGCTTCTTTACAAAGCTGAAATATAGATCAGCTTTGTAGAGTGGGGTTTTTTGTTGCTTAGAATTGTATGGGCAACTTTCAGGCTCTTTTAAAAGAGTTGAAAAGAAAAGGGTTTTTTGAAAGTGATACAATTTTGCTCACAATAGAACCAAATTGCTCTTTACTCACTTTAGGATCAGACTGTTATATTGTCCCAACCCACATAAAACCTCTTTTTTTTTTGTTCCCCATCTGTGAGGTCTAAAATGGAAGCTATAGATTTCTGATCCTATTGGTGCAATTCTGATGTTTTCCAGGACACATTCAAATATCCCAGAAACTTTAGTGGGAATGACTAGAAAATTTGCAGTATTACATTAAAAATTCAAGTATAATTGCTTCACTGACCCTTCAAGGCACTTCACTGAAGTACTCTGAAGTGTCCCTTCTCCCTAGAAATGGTGTGAGGTGGATGGCAAAACAGACACACACTCCCAACTCTCTCCCTTTTGAGCAAAAAAAGAAGGAAAAAGTCCAGCTTACAGCAGAAACTGGGCTCAGACACTGGAAGAATTTAAAAATAATAGTAATTCCTATTCTTAATAGGTTGAGCAGAGATGTGCCTGCCTTTGTCACACAATTAAACCACATTGTTAACATGGGAAGGTTCACAAGTTACTCCTGCAGACACTGCACAGGCATCACACCTTTCTCAGCAAACATCCCACAGGAATGGCTTACTGGAGTTAGGTGGGCACAGAAAATGCCAGAATATTCAGGCTTTGATACGAAGCATCTGCCAGGAGGTATCTGGCTCATGTTGCATCACTGCTGAATTCTGTAATGTCATGTACAATAACCTGTTATAAAAAATACCTGGTACTGCGAGGTGTTATTGTTGGAAGGCTCAGAGTGAAAGCTGCACCTACCATTCAGGTGAGGGATTTTAATGACACCAGAGGAAAAATGAGGACAGCAGCCATCCCCAGAGGGTTTTTCCTCCTTCCAAAGACCTCAGCTAAGGGGCTGGAATGGAGAAGATAACCTGGAGAGAAGAGTTACAGTCTGTGCACACACTGGGACTTGTGGAAATGTTTTGGCCCAGATATGTGGAAAAAGAAGTGGAGTTCCCATAACCTTCACCTAAAGAGGTTGGTCACAGAGAACCAGCTTCACATGAAGGGGAAGCAGAGCACACACACTGGCCATGAAGATTCCAGATTAGCTGAGGCCAAAGCAATTTTCCTTGCATTCTTCATGAGATGAGCTAGAATTGAACTGCTTTTTCAGGACATAACATCATTGAGCTGTCACAGGCTAGGTTTTCCAAAGATCTAAAAACTGGGGAGCAGAGGAGGTCCAGTGTTATCAGATGAGCAGATGCAGGAGAAAATTAAACAATTATGACCTACTTTTGCTGAGACCCTTCACTGGAGTTCAGTGCCAAATCCCAGTGCCCTGTGTGTTGTTTTGAGCAAGAGCTCACCGACTGTGTTACACACATAGGGACAGATATTAAAAAAAATTATTTAAAGATAAAAGTCCACAAGGAGGGGTTTTGGGAGGCAGTTATGTCTGGAAGAAAAGGACTGAAACTTTATCCAGTTCTCAACATGATCAGTTATTGGTCAGTTATTTTTCATTTTTCACAACATAATGCCTATTGAATCAAGAGATTTTTGCCAGTCTCTAACTAGCTAACCAGTTCTCCCTAATTTGTTGGGGAAGAAGTGTCCAACTCCTCCTCACTGGAAACAGACCATACACTGGTGCCAGATAAAATCATTTCTTATAGTCCATCACAAAACCTGGAAATTTTATGTTCTTATAAACAGAAAACTTTCTGACTGGATGTTATCTCTGCTAAAATCCAACCTAAATTCTTGCTTATATATTCTGCATGCTCCAGAACATTTCATATCTGAATTCAGTTTCGACCTTTATATCTTAGGCCTACATTTGGTCTACATCCAGATGTATTTCTGCATTGAATTGTTTGACAATACCAACATTGTCACAATGACTAGGAACATTGGTAGTATCTGTGAAATCTGTCTGTCATGGAGAGGTGTACTGACAGAGCCAAGAGAGGGCTGATAACTCCCACTGGAGAGAGCAGTCCAGTTAAAGACTGGGTGTATACTATGAACCATCCTCCAAATTTGTTATAGCCAGGGAAAAAAGTCCTCCTTTTCCCTTGGAGAACAAAAATTGACATTTAGGAACAAATATAAAAATGCCTTTGGTGATTTAGAAGGATGAACTAGGAGCCTTTTTTTTTTTTTTTTGGAAAAACACTGGTCTTAGGGACATAAGGCCTGGAATTCATTCATGTTATGGCTATTTACTGAGAATACATAAAATTATACATACTGCTTTACCAGGTTAAGGGTGGGCATCCACCTCGGTAGAGACTGTCCATGAATGCCTTTTACCATTTCTGCATTGGGCAGAGGACACACCATGACTCCAATCCCATTGTTGTCCCTACATATTCTTAAGAATTTATTTGCTCCCTCTCTTGATTTATGAGAGACATTTCTAGTTAAATGTGTAAGTAGGTAAACATTTTGTAAAAGAGTACACTCAATATTCAGAATTCACAAATGCCAGGAGAGGCTAAAAGACAAAATCCTATATTCTTTAACCATCAAAAGTCCCGAGTATATTCCTAAGCCTCTATGTAATCTTGAAAGGTCAACAGACTTGGATTTTTTTCTGCCTGAAGGGGATATAAGTTCCAGGAGGTAGGTTTGTCTGCTTCTTGCCCACTGCCTGCAGTTTGAAAATGCTGAAACTACAAACATGAATATCAAATTAGGAATGTTATTCCTGTTAAGTAAAAATTTAAGTTCTTTATATCTACAATGTGAGCAGTGCTTCTTAGAAACTTTGAGTGGTTACAGGAAAGACTCAAGCCAAAACACTTTGGCTCAGGATCCAAACTTTAAGTAACTCAAGAGAGAAAGTAATTCCAAGTTGCTTTTTGAGGATAGTATTTAACAAATTTACTAAGCTGTTTTATGGTCCTTGCACAAGACTTATCATTTCAGTGGCAAGCATAATACTGAGAATCCTTTAGCACACACAGAAACAGATCCCAACAACTTAGAACGGGAAAGAAATTGTGATGTCAGATCTAATTTAGAGCAGAGTGGTGATTAAACAGAATCACATAGCATTGTTTTGGAAATGCTAAAATCCTTATTGTGAAAATATTAAGGAAAATTTATAAAGAAGAAGCAAAAGGGGAGACTTTAGGCTTTTTTTTAATGTACTAAAAGGGAAGACTTTGAGCTGTTTTTTTACCAGTTTGGGTTTTAAGTAAAAAACTGGTTTGACCAGCTTTTACACATTTGATGTTTCTATACTTGTTGCTGATCATCTTTGCTTTTCTGTCATTCAGCAAACTTTGAACTGTATTTCTTATTTTAAAACCTCCTTAAATGTATGTGTATTGTTCTTAAATTCTGGTTCCACTTTGCTCTGTTAGCCTTTTATCTGTTCAGGATTGAATATCCCCATTGTCTCTGCAGTATTTCTGTATATCTGGTTGTTTCAGATACATTGCAGCAACAAATTATTCATGTTACAAAAAACCCCTTAAAATAGATACTACTATAAATATTATTGGGTGTTGTTTATAGTTACATGCCTGGTTTCTATCTAGTTCTGTTGAAAAGAATGAACAGAAATCATATTTAACACTTGGCCATGACATAAGCCTGAAGACTACATGGTAAAAAATATCTGTCATTTGCAGGAGAGTGTTTGTCCTCAGTCTGAGCACTGCTCTGATAAGGCAGGCTTAAATAATCACTTCCCCTTGCCTGGTTTTAATTAAAGTGACAGTAAGCAAACACTGACTAGAAATCGATCAGAATCAATGGCCTTATGGAGAACTGGCAGAGAAAAATCCAGTGTGTGGGTCTAGATCAGCCCAAAGAGCCAGGCCTGGCTCCACAAGGGAGCAATTTGGGTCCTGTAACACCCAAAAAAAGGGGAAAAGCCCCTGATTCCGCATGGGAATGACCGAAACTGATAACAGGGTAAAGGGCAATTGTAACACTCCACCCTCCTGTCTCTGTGTTAGAAGTCTTTCAAAAGAAGAACAAATAACAGAATGCTTTGCTATCATCTGTCTGATTTGCAGCTGTAGAGCCACTGGAGCAAGCTTGCAGGATTTGGGGTTTTTCAGTATGATCTGCTAAACAGAGCAGATATGTGGGAGCACATGGTCAGTTGTTTTGCTGCCTGGACATTTAACAAATATATATTTTCCCTGTATCTGTCTCCACAGTCATGCCCTACCTCTGCACTTAGATATTCCTTTTCTGTTATGAGACTTTGACAGCCACTAGTAATTAAAAAGAAATAACAGAACAGATGTCATGCATCTCTCACATTTCTGTTTGACTGACAAAAGCATGGCCTCAGAAATGTTGAGGTGATTTGTTCAGGGAGAGCCAAATCTCTGCCATTTGGATCTCTTTCTTTGCTTCACAGAATTACTTAAACATTTCTTCCCATCTCTTTCTCTGCCCAGACAGGAGGGAGCCTATCTATTCCTGAGGTAGAATATCATGTTTTTCTTAAAGATAAATGAAGGTGTATTTAAAGTCTAATGATTGGATTTTACTCCTTATCAAGGTACTTTTATTTTTCCTAAAAAAAAGTTGGATTTTAATTTTCTTTTTAATGCTTTTAATGTTAAGGAAATTACACTTCCAAGTAACTAGTTTGTAATTTGTGATCA
This sequence comes from Monarcha castaneiventris obscurior, assembly GCA_026261815.1. Classification (NCBI taxonomy): domain Eukaryota; kingdom Metazoa; phylum Chordata; class Aves; order Passeriformes; family Monarchidae; genus Monarcha; species Monarcha castaneiventris. Next base: position 14,363,643 of record JAMPIT010000884.1, read on the forward strand.
TGCATGATTCTGATAGTGAAGGAATTTCATTACAGGTACGGTAAAAAGAGGAGAATGCATGTACATTTGCATGTCCATGTGCAGGTAAATAAATAGTAAACCACATTGATAACAGAGGCCATTATAATTTGAATAAGATTATATTCTCTCTAGGAGAGATAAAGGGTAATGAAAGACAATTCAAAGCTAGTTTGTTATTACTTCATCAAATACCTCAGCCTCAAGCTGATAAAATTCCCTTCTATAGCTCCCATGAGACATTAACTGCAATGATGCTGCCAACCATTTGTAGTGATCTCTAAAAACATTAATATTACTATTTAAATGAGTTTGTGATGTAGTATAACAGAGGGTAAAGCTAGAGGTGAAACTGCTACATAAGCTTTCATAAAACAACTACCAGTGTGCTACTGGGCATGACAAAATGAATTATTTTCACAACAGACAGGTGCTCCAAAGAGACTTTACAAGACTTGTGCAGAAGACAAGTTGGAAAGTGTTCTGTGAAGTAACTTTCACTGTCCTCATCACCTTCAATGAAAGACAGAACTTCTCCTTTCTTTTCGACCAAGGAGTATCAGAGCAAACTTCTAGGGAGTTTAACTCAAACCTATTTGTTCTTTTCTTTCCCTAACATTCTGCTTTTCTTCCCTCATCCTTAATTTCTTAAGGAATCTTTCCTTTCGTGGCCCAGTTTTTGAGCAGGTGTGGGCAAGAGATTGCCATAACTCTGTACATGGTGCAAGATTAAGCACAGGTTGGTTGATTGCTATGTGGCTTTCTTTTCAAAGGTGGAGAGTTATTGCAAGGGTCTGGTGTCATTCAGAGTGCACAAATCAGAAGCTGGCCATGGTTTTGCATTAAGGGCTTCAGAGGAAAAAGAGTTTAAACCCATGATATTACAGATCTACACACTTTTAATTTTATTAATCCCTCCCTAGAACCAGGAACAGCCACTCTTCTGTAGAATTAGGCAGTTTCTAGGACTGTTGTCTTGCAAAACAACTTGTAAATCTGAAAAGCAATTAATTTACATTTTGTGAACTAAGGAAGCGATGGGGAAAATGAGACGAGTAATGCAGTTGTTTGTCTTATTTTAGATCAAAATGTTTGTACACTTAAAAAAATCCATGCTTGACTACAGACTTATGTTAAAATCTTCTCATTGTGAGCCTGTTAACTAAGACTTTCTCAGGGGGAGTATTTCATTAACACTTGGAAAGAAGAGGCACAGAAGCAAAAAGTACTATTGTCACAGTGTGTCACTTGACAGGCTGTGAGGGAATTTAACAGTCCTTGGTAGAAGTTCAGTGCCTTGGAGGAATGCCCTGGAAAACCAATGTAATTTTGTTAAAAGGTAAAATAGGCTGGGCTGACAGGTTGCCCAAGGCATGCATGTGTTACACATAACGTTTGGGTTGGTATTTTCCTTAAAAGACAAAATAAAACAAAACAACAACCACAAAACCCCACCCCAAACAGGGGTCAGAAAGTTATTTAAAAGCTGAGCCCATCAGTTACATGCTCATACAGCACAAGGAATACGCTGTTCCAGCATTAATAATCAATTAATAAATTAACTCCTTGTCTACAAAGACCAATATTGTGGCTGCTGATCAGGATTTAGCCACTGGCCATGAAATTTGGCGAGGAAGCCCCAGGATATCTAAGTAAAAACCAGATTATTTTGACTTGAAATTTTATGTAGTAGATCAGATTTGCTTAAAAATAATAACAATTAATAAAAAAAAACCCATGAGAGAACAAAAAAGAAAAGAAGATGAATTATTCAGGCTTTGCTAATTTAATAAGAAATTAAGAAATTATTTACAAAGCTTATTGTAGAATTTAAAGACAAAGTTTTAAAGAACTTATACTGTCTGGTTCAAATGTCTTTGTTTCACTGTCTGAAATAAATTGCACATAATGCATGAGTGCTAGAAAACATTATTGAGTTTCATTCATACCCAGACACAAGGCAATTTTTTCTCTCTTCTTCTACCTATCTGATTTGATAATATAAAAGAATTGATTGTGCTTAAATTGCCTTTCAAATAAAATTTTTTTATTGTAATAAAGAGGCTTTTGCCAGAATAAGGTCAATGAGAATGTGAATTAATATGGATGTTAACCTGATTATTAATTGGTAGTATTCACACAATAGGTTATTTTCCCCACAAGAAGGGACACTACAAATGTTCAAGATTATTTTGTGGATTTGATTTTCAGTGGCCATTTTAAAGATTCTCTTTTGGAATAACAGACAATGTTGTATTTTCTTTTTTTGTTTTTGTTTTTTTTTTTTTTTTAATTTGCTTTTTTTTTATTTGAGATTCTTATTTTCTTAGAGGAAAGAAAAAAGATTCTTATTTTTTATCTGTAGAGTATCTTTTATATCCAGAATGAATGCAGTCACTATAAGTCCCTGGAAGTAGTGAAATGGGGTTTTCTACTTCCAACCTGTTCTTTGACAGTTACCAAGAGATGGAGAATATTTCAAGATATCTAGCAAGTGTGTTATGATTTTGCATTCAAAGCTGCCCCTTGTTCTGAGCTTACAAAATAATGAGGATAAGAGTGAAGCTGCAGGTAATGGCTTTCTGTGATAAAATAGGGTTTTTTTCACAGTAGAGGTTTCTTGAACATACATAATCTTCATGGTATTTTGTGGGGGGGTTTTTTGGTGGATTTTGTTTGGTTGGTTTTTTTTATACCTTCTCCTCAGCTAAAAACAATCCTAACATGCACCAATAAGCAGTGGGCCAGTGAAATATGTACCCATCTCTTCGAGAACGGGTATTTCAAACCCTGTCATACATTCAGGCAGACTTAAGAGCTTGCTTGTCAAGATTGTTGCTGTCAGCAGCTGAATCTCCCCCTTCTGTTGGAGACATCTTGCATCAGGACTCAGGACTGTTCTTTTGCAGCAGGGAGGTGACACTCGCTCTGCTTTTGCTTTGCTTCCAGGCTGTTCAGATGAGGAGTGACTGCTAAGTGACAGTGATTTTCAGTGCAATATGTTTAAAGATATGGGCCTGACCCACCTAAGGAACTTCCCTGCTGCACGAACAAAGAGGAGAAGTAGAAGGAAGAGCCCTGTGGAACACAACCCAAATTGCTATGAGACCAAGCCTCATTTCAACCTGCATGACTGCCTCAAGGTGTATTTATTAGATAGACCAGAAGAATCTCTTCTACAGGTAGTTTATTATTTCACTAATATTCACGCTCCACAGAATTATGCCTGACAGGACATAAGAGGAAGCCATGTGGGAATCCAGAGTGCAGGCAATATTTCTCTGCCTGTTTTGAAGAATCTAACCCCCCTGAACAACGTGGTTTTTGACCTTTATCCATGGAGAAAACTGCCTACTCTCGGGGAGGAATTAAAATATACACAGATGTGAACAAGGTGATAGAATATGATGTAAGGACGTCACAGGGTGAAGAATTTAGAAGTTTTAGGTTTGTTAATGTAGTAAATAGATAAATAGTAAAAGTTCCAAGATGGAGGAGACCTTGTAGTTTTTAACCTCCGTCTTTCTTCTTCTAGTCCCCCATATTTTGCAGCAAAAGTAGTTTAGGATGATTGGATGAAAAGTTCCACAGTTACTGCCTGCGTGTCAGAGTGATTTACTGAACATGGGAGGAAAAGTAAAAATATCTGTCGTTTCAAGTCTTTATTGGTTAATTTACCTTTAAAAGAGCTGTGAAATCTTGATACAGGGCATTCTCTCGCCATGTTCTGCTCTGCTATGTCTTCTCTATGCTAGCAGCTGATAACACTAAAATAAACAACTATCTGAAGAAGCAACTGCGAGTTTGCCTTGTCTGTCTCCCGAACTTCTTGCAAGGACTCTAAAATCCTCTCCCATCAGGAGAAAGCCAGACCCCCCCACAGGTCTGTCCTCACTGAACTCATCAGTAAAATATTTCCATCAACCTTAGTGAAAGCAGAACTGGGCACATAGTTAATATCAAATGCCAGGAGGGAAGAATTGACAGAAATATTTACCACAGAATTGCCTTTGTAAAAATTAGACTAGAAACACGAGATTAAAAGATTGTAATTTCAGCCACAGAGACACAAATGGAAAATTATCAGGTTTGCTACAGTTTCTTATGGTCTCTGACTTAGTAAAAACATTTTTTTAATGCGTTTTCTTCAGATTATGCAGAAATACTCTCCTTTGGCATCAGAGATGATGTGCAGAGTGAATCAGGTACCCATGACCAAAGTCTCACAGAGTTAGGGTGAAACATGCAAAGGCACACTTAGGTCATCAACAGTTTATCTCAGTTTTACTCTTCAGAAAAAGATGTTACTATGCTTACGGAGAAACAAAACTTTCATTTTCCAACAGAGGACCTTCTCCCAGCACTTTGGGCTGGGCAAAAAGAAAACTACTTTGCGGCCTCAGCAACAGGATTAAGGAGCAGGATTGAGATCAGCCTCAATTCCTGTCCAAACTGTAAAAACTCTGAGTGTCTGAGGACAGTCCCTATGTGTCCCTCACCCTTTGAACATCCCTCCAAAAGAAAAGTCCCTCCAGGACCATTCCTTCTACTTGCCTATCTTTACTTCAGTCTCCTTCCCAGTGGCACAGCTCCAGAGAGGGGAGAAGAGGTGCCCAAGGCTGGTTAATCAGGGCACTTTGTGGGATAAGGGTGGTGGTCCCTGTGTCAGTGATGGGCACCTAGGCCAGCTATGCTTTAAAAGGAAAACAAATGTGATACCAACATATGAAGAGGCTGTTTTGACATCTAATTGCAGAACTGGCTTTGTGAATCCCAGCCCCACTGCTGCTAACCCTGGGTTCTACAGAGGCATCCAAATTTCAGGAGAATAAATTTGGATTTCAGTGTTTCCTTTCCCCTAGTGCAACTGGGCAGTCATGGCAACCCAGGTGCTACCAAAAACCTTCCACTACAAGATAAGAATCCACCCAAGAGGGGTCTGTGCATCCCATTCCTAAAGGTGGGACCCAACAAGCAGGTTCTGTTACACATATTGATCGTGACTGATGCTGCACCACATGTCTGTCACAGATGGTTTTAACAGAACTATAAATGGAAACTTCAAGAAATGCTTATGAATCTTATCCCCAGCTGGTGATGGGGCTTTCACAATAAGAAATGGATCTGCAAAATCAGCACAGATCCACATTTTCATTAAACAATTCAGATGTTCTCCATGTTCAGCTTTTTCTTTCACATTAATCTGCATATCCTAATAGCAGACCCAACTCTCTGGACTTGGTGGAGATTCAGCAGCAGCCCCTTGCTCGCACCCTTGGAATCTTCACAGGGGTAATATTATGTATTTTCCACAAGGTGGAAAAAATGATTAAAGTACGTTTTAATGCCCCGAATAAGTAGCATTGCATTATTCTTTTGAAGAGTTTATTCCCTGGGGAATAGTTTGGGTGAAGATTTTCCAGTCATATCCCAGACCTTCTTAAAATCACAGCAGATACAATCAGTTTTTGAAATGCCCTTTATACCTGTCAAGCTAAATAAGATTACAGATTTGTCTGCTCACAAAAGTGTGATGTCATATAGTCCCATTTGCTGCAGTTCAAGTCATTATCTATCTTGTCTGAAAGTGCAGCGTGCATGATCTGCAAGATCAATGTTGGGTTTGTTAGAGGGAGAAAACCAAAGGTGACGGCTGCCCAATTCTCAGATGGAAAAGCAGAAGTCGGGATGCAATGAAACAGGGCTGTCCCTGGATATGTCAGAGAGACAGGGAATTTTCAAATCAGCATGGAGCAACTACTTTAAGGCAAATACCAGGGAACACAACAGGAGAGGAGAGCATTGGAGGAGCTTAGTGTGCTTCGTCCGCAGGCTCATAAGCAAGATCAAGGCTGCAAGTGTGAGAGAAAAGAGCACACCATTTTTGCACAGATAATCACAGCTGCTCTTTACTCACCTCTCTCAACATCCCTGGGGGCACCAGGCCTCAGGGATCCATTTCCCTCTGTGCTACTGCCACACTGCACACACCTACCTGCGGGACACAGCTGGCTGCTCTATAGCATCCTTTCCAGCCACCAGCAAAAAGGCCAGAGCTTGGCCTGTGGAAGGCAGCTGGAAAGACTGGATTCAAAGGTTAAGAGATTGAAATGCTTTTAGGCCAAAAGCTCTAAGTAGTAAAAGAGCTTTTGCACGCACATAAGAAATTAGCGGACCTGCAATGTACTGCTTTCAGATGAGCACTTCTCCATAGATGTGCCTGAACTGAAACCCTCAGCCTGAATTTCATGAAGCCGTGATGAAATTCATATGTTAACCTCTCTGCCAAATCTGTTCAGCACACAGGGCCTGTTCCAGCCTCTAAAATTTAGCATTTTCAATTGTTGCCAGTTATGGCCTATCATATTCTCATACCAAAAGACCTATTTTCCAGTGTTTTTGTAGTTTTTTTCCCAGATATATCAACGATGCTTTACAAGCTGACCTGGTCTCAGGTGGATATATCTAAGTGTTAACTATCAAAAATTATTTTGGAGAAATAAGTTATAAACTCAAGATAGGCACAGATTTACAAGGGGAAAAGAGAAATGGTAAACCTTGGAGAACTAATGCAGACATATGTTCCCTGGATAAATTCCTAAACTGATTTCCTATGTCTCACTCTCTTCTCTCTCTGTTCTGTCAAATATGGAAAGAAGAAAGCCCTTCTTTCCATATTTGACACAAGCATCTTCAAGAATTGCAATATTTTGTTAATTTACTGTCATATTTAAAACTCATGAGAAAAGACATGCAGTTTGGCTCAAAACCCCAGAAGAAAATGCTGGAAAAACCCTGGGGTTTAATGTAGAGAGCACTGTGTCTTCTTTGGGGCAGAATTCTGCCTGCGTTGTTGATTAGCAGAGCTGCAGGTGTGTAATGGTTTGAAAACAAACCAGAGGGAGATCCCAAGTCAGGGTTAAAATTTAATAGGGAAAACAAATAATTAAAAATAAGTGAAATAATACAAGGGAAAAAGGAACGAAAAATCCAGACAAAGTTGGATACAACCTGACACCCTATTAGGGTGGTGGTAGCAGTCCAGATGAGGTAGTTCAGTCAAAGTGGTGATCCTATGGGAAGTCTAGTCTCCAGCTGAAGGTCCAGTGGTAGCTCTTGTCCTCCACGAATCCAGTAGACCGGACCCCGATGAGGTTCAGGAGCCCAGATTTATCTAGGATGGAATGCTTGATTCCCCCCTCTGGGCGGAGCCTCTCACAATGGGATGATGAGTCATGAGGCCAGGTGTTGATGGGCTCGTTAACAGCAGATAGTCCGGGGGGGAGTTACTGCTGAGTCATGTGGCACAACATTAATGGGCCATTAACAGAACAATAGCCTGGAGGGAGGAGGCAAGGAAACACTGCCCCACCTGGTTTCAACGGCTCATGAGGGTGGTAATAGAATACACTACAACCCAGGACATTATCCACCCCTTATTCTATTACCATCTACCTCATCCCAAATCAATGCCTTGAACTCTACACACACACACCCCCCCCCATATATATACAATAAAAAACTCTACATACAGTTCTCACTTAAGATTAGGTCTCCTTGTGGTACACAACGGGTTTCTCCATCTTTCTGCATTACCCACCAAGTGTGACCAGGTCCTTGAGCAAAGACAATCCCACGGATGGGTTTGCCTTTGCCTGAGGTGGGATTAATCCAAACAGTCTTTCCTAAAATACCTCTCATGTGTACCACAGGGACTTTATCTCCATCTACTGTGTGCAAGGGTTCCGACTGAGCGGGACCAGCTCGATTGATGGACCCTCGGGTATTGACCATCCAGGTGGCCTTTGCTAAGTTTGCTTCCCAATTCTTGAAGGTCCCCCCACCAAGTGCCTTCAAGGTGGTTTTAAGTAGTCCATTGCAGCGTTCAACTTTCCCGGCAGCTGGTGCATGATAAGGGATATGATAGATCCATTCAATACCGTGTTCTCTGGCCCAGGTATTTATGAGGCTGTTCTTAAAATGAGTCCCATTGTCTGATTCAATTCTCTCAGGGGTGCCGTGTCTCCACAGGACTTGCTTTTCCAGACCTAAGATAGTATTCTGGGCAGTAGCATGAGCCACAGGATAGGTCTCCAGCCATCCAGTTGTTGCTTCCACCATGATCAGCACGTAGCGCTTTCCTTGACGGGTTTGGGGAAGGGTGATGTAGTCAACTTGCCAGGCTTCCCCATACCTGTACTTTGACCATCGTCCACCGTACCACAGAGGCTTCACCCGCTTGGCCTGTTTGATTGCAGCACAGGTCTCACAACTGTGGATGACCTGTGAGATGCTGTCCATGGTCAAGTCCACCCCTCGGTCACGAGCCCGTTTGTACGTTGCATCTCTCCCTTGATGACCAGAGGCATCATGGGCCCAACGAGCAAGAAATAATTCCCCTTTGTGCTGCCAGTCCAGATCCACCTGTGATACTTTTACCTTGGCAGCTTGGTCCACCTGCTCGTTGTTACGATGCTCTTCATTAGCCCAACTCTTGGGTACGTGCGCATCCACGTGTCGAACTTTCACAGTCAGCCTCTCTACTCGGGCAGCGATGTCCTGCCAAATCTCAGCGGCCCAGATAGGTTTCCCTCTGCACTGCCAGTTGGCCTTTCTCCAGCGATCCAACCATCCCCACAGCGCATTTGCTACCATCCAGGAGTCAGTGTAGAGGTAGAGTCTTGGCCATTTCTCTCGTTCAGCAATATCCAAAGCCAGCTGGACGGCTTTAAGCTCCGCGACCTGACTTGATCCTCCTTGTCCCTCAGTAGCTTGTGCAACTCGTCGCATGGGGCTCCACACTGCAGCTTTCCGTTTCCGGTCTGTGCCTACAATTCGACAGGAACCATCGGTGAAAAGGGCGTAACGTCTTTCACTCTCCGGCAGCTCATTATATGGTGGGGCTTCCTCAGCACGTGTCACTTGCTCCTCTGCTTCTTCTGAAGATAATTCAAAAGTCTCACCTTCAGGCCAGTTTGTTATAATTTCCAGTATCCCAGGGCGATTTGGGTTTCCAATACGGGCGCGCTGTGTGATGAGGGCAATCCATTTGCTCCATGTGGCGTCAGTGGCATGGTGAGTAGAGGGAAGCTTTCCTTTAAACATCCACCCCAGCACTGGTAGTCGGGGTGCCAGGAGGAGTTGTGCCTCTGTGCCAATTACTTCTGAGGCGGCTTGGACTCCTTCATAGGCTGCCAAGATTTCCTTCTCTGTGGGAGTGTAGTTGGCTTCAGACCCTCTGTAACTTTGGCTCCAGAATCCCAGTGGTCGGCCACGAGTCTCACCAGACACCTTCTGCCAAAGGCTCCAGGACAGACCATGGCTCCCAGCTGTGGAGTAAAGCACATTCTTTACCTCGGGTCCTGTCCTGACTGGGCCAAGGGCTACCGCATGAGCGATTTCCTGCTTGATCTGGGCGAAAGCTTGCTGCTGTTCAGGGCCCCAGTGGAAATTGTTCTTCTTGCGGGTGACCGGGTAGAGAGGACTCACAATCTGGCTGTATTCAGGAATGTGCATCCTCCAAAAGCCTATGGTGCCTAGGAAAGCTTGCGTCTCCTTTTTGCTGGTTGGTGGAGACATTGCTGTGATCTTATTGATAACCTCGGTAGGAATCTGACACCGTCCATCTTGCCACTTCACTCCCAGGAACTGGATCTCTCGAGCAGGTCCCTTGACTTTGCTCTTCTTGATGGCAAAACCAGCTTCCAGGAGAATCCGGATGATTTTCTCTCCTTTCCCAAATACTTCTGTTGCTGTGTCCCCCCACACAATAATGTCATCGATGTACTGCAGATGTTCTGGAGCCTCACCCTTTTCCAGTGCAGTCTGGATCAGTCCATGGCAGATGGTGGGACTGTGCTTCCACCCCTGGGGCAGTCGGTTCCAGGTGTACTGCACGCCCCTCCAGGTGAGGGCAAACTGAGGCCTGCACTCTGCTGCCAGAGGAATGGAGAAAAAGGCATTGGCAATATCGATGGTCGCATACCACCTTGCTGCCTTGGATTCCAGCTCGTACTGGAGTTCCAGCATGTCCGGTACAGCAGCACTCAGTGGTGGTGTGACTTCATTCAGGCCACAGTAATCCACCGTCAGTCTCCATTCTTCACTGGACTTACGCACCGGCCATATAGGGCTGTTAAAGGGTGAGTGGGCCTTGCTGACCACCCCTTGGCTTTCCAGTTCCCGAATCATCTTATGGATGGGGGCCACAGAGTCTCTGTCGGTGCGGTATTGCCGGCGGTGCACTGTTGCTGTAGCGATTGGTACCCGCTGTTCTTCAATTCTCAGTAGTCCCACAGCAGACGGGTTGTCTGAGAGACCAGGCAGGGTATTCAGTTGTCTTATGTCTTCTGTCTCTACGGCTGCTATTCCAAAAGCCCAGCGATGTGCCTTTGGGTCTTTGAAATATCCACTCCTGAGATAGTCTATGCCAAGGATGCATGGGGCCTCTGGACCAGTCACAATGGGGTGTTTCTGCCACTCCTTCCCAGTTAAACTCACTTCAGCTTCCAGTACAGTCAGCTGCTGGGATCCTCCTGTCACCCCAGAAATAGAAATGGATTCAGTCCCCACATACCTGGATGGCATCAGAGTGCATTGAGCGCCGGTATCAACCAAAGCCGTGCATCTTTGTGGGTCAGACGTGCCAGGCCATCGGATCCACACAGTCCAGTAGATCCGGTTATCCCTTTCCTCTCCCTGGCTAGAGGCAGGGCCCCTCTAATCCTGGTTGTGGTACACGATGCTCTCTTCCTGTGAATGTGCTCCTGAGGTCCCTTCAAGAGGATCAGTCATATTGTCATTCCCATGCTGTCTGGGGTTCTGTCCACAAGAGACTGGAGCAGTGTTGAACCTAGATGAGCCTCCTGAGGTGGATGTGTCTTTTTTCAATTCGCGTACCCGGGCTGCTAAAGAGGAGGTTGGTTTCCTATGCCACTTTCTCATGTCTTCTCCATGCTCCTGTAGAAAAAACCAGAGGTTATCTCGCGGAGTTTGTCTTCTTTCCCTGGCTGGGGAGTGTTGGCTCCTGATGGCAGAGACCCTTGTTGGTTCCGGTGAGGCATGGTAAATTCCCTCTTTGAGCTCTTTCCTTAGTTTCTGGTGGCCCTCTTCGATCAAGCTCCGGACTTGTTCGGCCAGCGTTGTTTCCACCGATGAGACGCGGGTGCGCAGTGGGGCAGTGACAGTGTCCTCGTAGATTCTCAGTTTGTTGGCTAACACGCCCACCTTGTCCTCTCCTTCCCTCCACTGCAGTGTTGCCAGGTAGCGAGAGTATATCTCTGGTCCGAGCCGTGCAAATCTTAGCCACATTTGTGAAGTGCACTGGACATTATCTGGGCTCTTAGGAAATCTCTCGTTTTCTGAGAAAATGATCTCTAACACAGCCAATTCCCTCAGGCATCGGATACCTTGTTCTATCGTGCTCCATTTTCCTTGGTGCATCTGGAGGTCTTCTTTACAGAGGTATCTGTCCCGTACACTCGCCAGCAATCACCGCCAAACGCTGAGAGTTTCCTGGGTTCTTCCAATCCCCTGGTCAATGACCACATCCCGGGACAGAGATCCCAGCTGCCTGGCCTCACTTCCGTCCAGAATGGTGTCATTGGCTGCAACGTCCCAGATGCGGAGCAGCCAGGTCAGGATGGACTCGTTCGCCTGTCGGGTGAATTCCCTCCTTAGGTCCCGCAGCTCCCCCAGGGACAGGGAGCGAGTGATAACCTCCGGCTCTGTCTCTTCGGCTGGGTGCGATGGTCCTGCCACATCGTCAGTCACTATGCGGACTGATTTGCTCTTTGATTTCTTTTTCTGGACAGGGGCAACTGCGACTGACTTCGGCTGTTCTGGTTCAGCAATGGTCTGTGGTGAGACGTCGCCTGCTCTTTTGGTTCTCTTCTCCTCCTCCTCAAGAAGACGCTGTACCACACAAAGTATTGTTCTGTTCATCAGCATGATGTACACAGTGCTGGTCATAGAGAAAAAAGAAAACAGGATTGACAGGAAGATTATGCCATCCTTAACATCCAGTGAGAACTCAATATTGTCAAAAACAGCTGTGCCTGGCCTGAAAGGCTGGAAGAAACCGCTCTCTCCTCCTACCCCCAGAGGCTGGGTGCGATTGCTGAGGAGTTCCCAGACGTAGCAGCTCAGACTAGGCCAGGCAGACATAATTGAGTATATATTCCGAATGGCATTCATCGCCTCACTGGTTATCATGCAATAAGCATAATAAACCAATAAAGCAATTCTCATGCCATTCCCTGGTTGCAACAGGAGCAAAACAACAGGCAAATAGTTTCCCAGGTGCGGAAAAATATAGAGAGCAAGATACCCACATAGACAAGCTGAGCATCATGGTGATAGGATTTCTGTAATAAAGAATATTTCTGATCTTCCCTCAGGTCGTGCCCCACATTGGGCGCCAAAAGATGTAATGGTTTGAAAACAAACCAGAGGGAGATCCCAAGTCAGGGTTAAAATTTAATAGGGAAAACAAATAATTAAAAATAAGTGAAATAATACAAGGGAAAAAGGAACGAAAAATCCAGACAAAGTTGGATACAACCTGACACCCTATTAGGGTGGTGGTAGCAGTCCAGATGAGGTAGTTCAGTCAAAGTGGTGATCCTATGGGAAGTCTAGTCTCCAGCTGAAGGTCCAGTGGTAGCTCTTGTCCTCCACGAATCCAGTAGACCGGACCCCGATGAGGTTCAGGAGCCCAGATTTATCTAGGATGGAATGCTTGATTCCCCCCTCTGGGCGGAGCCTCTCACAATGGGATGATGAGTCATGAGGCCAGGTGTTGATGGGCTCATTAACAGCAGATAGTCCGGGGGGGAGTTACTGCTGAGTCATGCCGCACAACATTAATGGGCCATTAACAGAACAATAGCCTGGAGGGAGGAGGCGAGGAAACACTGCCCCACCTGGTTTCAACGGCTCATGAGGGTGGTAATAGAATACACTGCAACCCAGGACAAGGTGAAAATGCCCTGCTTTGAACAGGGATGCACTTCACTTATTTTCTTAGAGACCAGGGTATTCCTAAAGCTCATCTGTTTCTACAGATAACACTTGATGAGTGCTCAGACACCTTTGACTAGGGAGAAGGGAATCTCTTAATTCCTGGTGTTTAGTATGGGCTTGGCTATTTTACAGTGCATTAACCACACAAAATGCTTTATTATTTTTTCTGTTAAAAAAAAAGACGTGCCAACTTTATTTCAACTTGACTTCAAGCTCGCTTCACCCTTGCATGTGACTTTCTGACAGTATTAATCTCAGGCTGTATGTTCTGCAATCTACATATTTCTGGTTGTTCAACTCCTGAATGCAATTCCAATTTTCTTCCTATACACCTGTGATGGTTTTCACTTTGGATCAACCATGAGCTATAAGCTTATCTTATACTGAAAGCTTATATTGGGTCAAATTGTTTACCAAAATCTCTATCTTTTGTTCCACTAAATAATTAAGTACATATTTGTATGTAGTTACTTTGTATCATAGAACATTAGATATTTTATAAGTATATTCTGTCTTAAACTATCACTGACACTTAATTTAATGAAAGCCAAAGCTCATTTATATCTCCCTGCCTGTTCCACCTTTGGAGGCAGAACTGGAACAGGGAAGGAGTGCTTTCACTGGTGAATTTCAGCATTTTCCTTTGTGCTGTAATATTAAGCAGTTGGCTTCAGGGACTGATGATCTCAGTATTCCAGTCCTATAAGTGGGACAATATGAGGAATCTCAAAAATGTAGAGTGAGACAATTTATCCAAACCTCCCATTTCTGACTGAAATAACATGTGCAAAGTTTCTGAGCAAAGATGTCCCTTATGCAAACTTGATATTGAAGCATTTAACAATTCCCTGCCAAAAAAAGATGATGACAGCAGAAATTTCAAACATATAACAGGATCTTTTTTCCTTGTCTCAGTTGCCATGGTTAGCTTAAGGGTAAATTTTTTGAAAGTCCCCAAAGGGGAGGAGGGGAAACCTAAGTTTTTTCATCACTTAATGACACACACTGATGCTTTGTTATATTTTCAGGGATGTTTAAGCAGGAAAAGGTACACAACACTGACTTTTGGTGAAATTATGGGCCCTGTGTTCCAGCATCACTGGCAACAACAGGGCTGAGGTGTATGTAAGAAGCAAATTGATTTCAAAGCTATACTCCTGTTGAGATTAAGACATCACTTCTCCCTAAATCTGGAATTTACTGCCTTCTAGTGATTACCCCTCCCAACAGAGACAGAAGCACAAACTCCACAACTGCTCCTCTTCAATGCAAAGTGATTTGCTTTAGCTGTGATTCATCCTTCACAGCTGTTCTTACACTTACATGTCCTTGTGCACCTCACCTTCCTCGATGTATCAGAGGGGAGGTGACCAACTCAACTGCACACCAGCAACAAACAGGACAAGGAAACAAGGAGATGGAAGAGGCATAATGTTGCTAAGAGGGATCATGATGTTATTGAAGGAATATCCTGCTCCTACATCTGTTTTTATCTTCATGCCACTACATACTTTGTTATTTCTAACTTTGAAAGAAAAAACCCCAAGAATTTCGCCTGCAAGGTAAAAGCATCCTAATATTTTGAAAAAGACCAAATCCTTCACTGGAATGACTCAAAAACATACTCAGTGTTGGGGGTGCTGGTGAGGTGTTCATTAAGAATTTTGTCAGGTGCACATATTTTAGAATAGGTTTTCTACTGATGTAAACACTTAAGTCAATGAAATTTCATGTTCATGAAATAAAGCTATAATTAATGAAAGTTCATATTCAAATGTGCAATTGCAAGAGATAGCTTAAAAAAAAAAAAGTCTGGCAAAACACAAGCCACCCCTAACTGTATGATCAACAGGATTGCGTTAAGTCACTCAGTCATGCTAATTCATCCAGTTTTATTACTAGCTCTTCATTAACACTCACACTCTGTGTAATTATGCAAATATCTCTGAAGAAAAAAAGAAAAACGGTCCTTTTCAAATCTGTTTTTTAGTTCTGGGGGAAGTGTAACAACATATGTTTTTCAGATGCTGAGAGGTGGTTCCACCACTAACAACATGCCATTAACTGAAACTGAACAGCTTCCTCCCAGCAGCATGGCCCAATCTTTTTGTGTACCTCAATATGACTTTGGCCTAATGCAGGAGGTCACTCTCTCCCAAGGTGGGGTTGAATCTGGTGAAATTCCTTCTATCCATGGTTATCCTGTGATATCCCATGGCTTAGGAGATACTCTGCTGCGTTTGAATCTTCCGTTTGGGGAGCTGTATTGGCTTTCTGCTTATAAATGTCTTTACATTTACATGTCTTTACATGTCTTTACCTGTGTTTCTGCAGGTGCCAGGCATGTTAGGAATGTGAAGTCAAACAAAAAAGAGAAGCAGAGGTGCCATCTTCTTTTGGAGAAAGAGGAAGGTGTGGTGTGCCAGACTGCTCCTGCTCTGTGCACAGATGTGGTGCTGAGTCATGTGCAAGAGAAGAAAGCACTGGAGGGGTCTGGGCATGGCACACATGGGATCAATTGCACGATTTAAAGACAAATATTGTGTCTCCACACACTTGGTTCGGGAGATAGTCAAATCAGAGGCATTTCAGCTCCAACTCTGAAAACCTTGAATCTGCAAAGATTTGCTGTCTCTGCGTTGTGATGCTCAGGTCAGCAGTCAATACACAATGCAAGAGGCACAAGTGAGAGGGATAACATCAAGCCCTTGTGAGCTCAGGCTGGATCCATCCAAATTCTGGAGCTCAGACTCTGCTCAAAGGTCAGGGTCTATCTTGTTAGTGAGGAGAAGCAACAGGATGCCTTAAGATCCTTTACTTCCAACCTGTTTTCACTAAAGCAGTTGCACTAATTTGCCCTCTGGGAACCCCCAGGCTTTTGCAACCCCCTTTAGATCCCACATTAGATCACAAATCATAGGGGCCAGTGAACAAATCACTCACCTATGGTTCCATTTCAACACAGTCAGCCTTGGCATCCAAAGGTGCTCCTGGAGTTATGTTAAAGCATTGATCCTTAAAATAAAATTTCTGTTCTGTTTGTCACTTGAGACTGGCTGTGTCCATTGCTCAGCACATTCAAAAGTGAACCTCAGGAACAGCCCAAGTAATTCTGATTAGCGCAAAGATGAAAAAATGTCAACATTACATTTCATCTCCGCACTTTTCCTTTTCTATACAAAAAGACAAGAGAACTGAACATAATTAACTGTTCTGCTCACTGAAGAACTATAGGATCAGGTTCTAGGTTCACTTAATTTTTAAGGGTGGCTTGGTTGTGGGGGATTTTCTTTTTCAGTAATAAGACAAGAACTAAGGCCTTGGCCACAGTGAAAGGGGAAAAAATAATTTAAAAAAATTATTTCTGCCATGTTGTAAGGTTGTCAGGTGGAGGGGAACTTAAAGACAGGATGCCTGAATGATAGGTGTTAAGCAGGCCCTATCACTGAACCTAAGATGGGGCACTACTTGGACAAAACCACCACTTTATGAATTTGAGGCATCTCCTCCCAGCTCTGCAGCCAGCCCTGTATATATACACGTCTGAATGCCCAGCTGCCAAATACGACAAATGTGACAGAAATTTGAAGTTATTTGCCTCTTGAGTTTGACTGATAACTTTATTTAGTGAATATATTTTTCACCTTATAAGTCACTAAGGTGAAGAACTGGTTCTACTTTGGTCATGCTATTTCAGCTTCTTAGGACACCCTCGTGCATAAAATACACACTGACTCCTCCCCTCCCCCAGAAGGGCCAGTGCACAGCAGTAAATTCCAAAATAAATGAACTCATTATAATAAAGACAAGAGTAACATGAAATTCTATATCTCTGGGCACGTGCACGCATATACTTCATTGCTCCACGATCTCACGCCTCACAAAAAACAAACTGTTTAATTCTGATTTTTAAAGAGCAAAATCATTTGCTATATTGAAACAGCCCATTCATCACATAAAGCATTTGATTCTGTCACCTCAAGTACTTGTTAAATCACTTCCAGCTGCTACAATCAAGGGCTAGGTACTTCCAAGGTCTGACACTTTCTGAGCTCTATTACACCTTTAAGTATGATTCTTCAATCCAATTCTAGCCTTCATAATAATCAAGTGCCCACTCCACTTAACTTCAAGGCAACTAGGGAACCTGGAATTCTCCATATATGCCTGTGTCTGATTTTCAATCAGATCTCTTCAACCCAAGACTGAAAGCTCCTGAATACCAGCTAAGTACTGAAATGGCATCATTTGCAACTTGCAGCAGTGTCATCAGTAGCACTTCCATTGTTAAGCTCCTGTTTTTCCCAGGTCCAAAGCAGTGTGTTTAGACTGAGGCTGAAATTAAATATACAAGGCAGAATGTAGCTGCAAGCATGCACAGTGTTTCCCAGACAAACAAACTCTGTCTGCTCACACCATTTTGTTACGTGGGTCTTAACTAAGCTGCTGCAGGTTGCTAAATCATGCTTTGTGTGCTGCAAACGGGGGTGTCACACACAAAACACTGGAATGCAGAGGCTGGTAAGAAAGTGTGACTGGCTGCTTGTAGGTTGTAATATCAACTCAACCTCGAAGTTGAAACATTAATCTGAGTAATTCCAAAGGAAGCATCATTATACTTAGGAATTTTTCCCACTTCTCTTCCTTCTTTTTAGGAAGATCATCTATTGGTTTTTGCTTTTCTTTCTCTCAAAGCATCAGCTGCTGTCCATCTCCTGAGAGAGGCACTCAGAGGCATTATTGCACAGTGATTCCCAAGACCCTGAAATTGTTATGACAGGATGTGTGCACAGATTTCCTGAATATCCCTGCATCCTGCATCCCTGATCAGCATCATCTGTATTTGCCTGCTTGTGCAAACCTGCAATTCAGTAGCCCTCCCTGTGCCTTCTTTTTTTTTCCAAAAAAACCCAGAAGATTCCTGTTACGATACCTTGTAAGGAACACCAAGAAAAGGGGGACAGCATCACAGTTTTCTGCAGACACAGACTAAGGAATCCTGCAATCCACAGAACTTCAATTTTCTCTCCTTCTAAGAGAAAAGAGAAAAATCCCACACTAGAGAACACATGACATTTAACCCTGCTTTCTTTAGGGCCAGCTAGCAAACTGCTGATATATTTGTACGTTTCATAATAGAAATAATCCCCAAATCCTAAAATACCCCTCACAAATGCAGCAGCACAAGGCAGACCTTGCATAGCTCCATCTTCTGTGGTTTTGTGTGCTGTGTTTGGGTTCTTTCCTCCAGTAAGGCACAAAGGAGGTTTAGTCTTTCTCCTGTGGTTGATTCATTTCTCCAACACTTTCAGGTATTAATTCTCTAGGGGCTAATAAACCTTAAGTCCCCACTGTGGGATTTTCATGGGAGGGATACTTGTGGGACTCTGTCTACTTTCTTGAAACCTGTAGGTTAAAAAGTGCTCATAAAACTGTTCCTTTGCAACATGGTTAAAGTTAGGCAATGTATTCAACTGTTGTTAACAGGGTCAGGCAGACAAATGGGAATTCAAAAGCTCAAGTTTTTCAGAAGGTCAACTTAAACAGGGTCAAGATATATCAACTTGCAGAAGCATCTGTATTTGGCACATGTGTTTCTGTGTTTAGTTTGCCTGTTCTGCTTAGAACACCTCAGAAAGTTTTCTGTGGTTTTCCCTGATAGCATATTTTTTACCTCTGTTTTTCAAAATATGTATTTATCTCCCTGTGGTAAGATCTTCCAATCTTCCCAATGCAATTATCTTAGGAATTCAGTGGCCTAAATACTCTTGGACAAATTTAATTAAACATCAGAAGTGATTACATGAAACATTTTTAAGAAAGAGGACCTTTTCCTTTATTTAAAAAGAAGCATTCCTATACTCTTAATGAGTGAATATTCTACATGCGAAGCTGAATATATGAAATGAGTGCACACCAGCTAAAATACAAGGTGTCAGAGAACACTACCAATATTTTTTGAACTAAAAGCTCTCTGAGTTATGTGAGAAAAGCACCCAAAATACTCTTAAAAAGAAGGCGCTTAAAATGAGTTGGGTATTTTTTTCCAGGCAGTTTTCAGTTAGCACTCAGACCAATTCTGCTGCTGCTGCTGCTGGAAGAGGCTGCTGACTTCGGGAGGGGCAAAAGCACACTCAGTGTCGCTTCAATCCTTTCAGACTGGAGTCAGGAATTCCAGATGCGGCACTCCTCGCTGTTAATGGGCACTCAAAAGCTGTTCAGTGACAGTAAAGAGGAAGAGAAGCCAGGGATATGGACACCATGAAGCACAGATGAGAAGAGCTGAGCTTTGACACAGATGCATTGACTGCTGCCCTGAAAGGAAGGGGGAAAACAAAGCAATATAGCTTTTTCTAGTCTAGTGAATGAATAAATAGAAGGTGACAGAAAGTCTTTTGGATGCTTATGAATGTCAAATACTTTTAAGTGGCTGCCTTTCCTTGTCACTTAACATTAAAGAGCCATCTAAAAATACACTTATGCTCAGTCATTTGGTTAGGGACATAAGGCTTAGCTGACTTATAACTTCAATATCGATTAGATAAAAATGGTAAGGTTGGCTCTTCTTTTGAAACAGCCCCCCTTGATAGTTTATCTTTGTATAGTTTTCCCACCATCTGTGTGTATTACTCGAACAGATTAAGAAATAGAATTGTAAATTAGTCCCACAAGAAACCCTTTCAAACTCGAGATCTGCTGTTTGCCTTTATTATTATTTTTTTCCTTCCTCAAAAGAAGTGCCTGCACTGTATCTATTCAGAAATACATTTCTCCATAAGGTTTTGCTTTCTAAGCATAAGTAGTAACTGATCAGAAAAAGAAAACCTTTATTGTTTCCCATTCTCCTATTAGAAATTTCCATTCTTTCAACTGTGCTAAAATGTAAATTAACTCTCTGATGACCATTCAGCGTGGGTGAGCAGGAATAGGTGTTCCCAATGAAAATAGGAGTGAGCAAAGGCCAGAAAGTCTGTAATTGTACCAAACAGCTGGACCAGATTTCTGTGAAAGTTGGTTGGGTGGTTCAAATTCTAGCTCAGTGGGTGGGAAAACTCAGGAGGAACCCTAAGAGCACAGTTCGTACCTCTAAGGAGTTAAAGTTTTCCTCCTTGTAACAGTGAACTGTGCTATTGCTAATCAGGGAAAGGAATTATTTTCAACTCCTTCCCCTGTGCCAAGAAGGAATAATTCAGGTGCGCCATTCACATCTTTCTGTCACTGATTTTTTTATTTATTTTTCCCTCTTACAAATTACTCATCTGCATGACCAGATTATTTTCCTTTTTCCACTCAGGCTCATCTCTGCACTGTATCAATAGCTTTATACTAAAATTGAGTCCCAATGAAGAGTTAGGTTTTCAGGCAGCTGAAGTAATTTTGAAGTCACTTCATAAAAACCAAGCACCAAACAAAAAGCAACCAATGAACCCACTAACCAACAACAAAAATAACCATCCACCCCCAAACACCACCACCCCTGGAAAACTCACATTACTGAAAGTCTCAGACTAAGGATAGAGGTTCAAAAGGTCCTTAAGGGAATAGAGACAAAGCACAAGTTGTGGTGGGGTTCTGCACAGGTATATCGTTTCAGAACATTCTAGTACGACAAAAGATTCATTGCACAGCAGGATGGTGGAATGAACTCCTCACAGCCACGTTATTCTTCTCCCTTTTCAATCAGTTCCATTAAAACATAGTGGCATAAACTTATTTGTTTCAAGTTTCTGTGATTCAGAGTTTAATTGAATTGTATTTTTAGGATTTTTAACCCTGTGCCACAGTTTCAGTTCAGCTACAGACAGAGGGAGGATGAGTGAGGAGCTCACCACAGACATGGCAGGTCTGGCTGTTTGCCATGTGCATGAGAGAATTGAATGTGGGGGTAAACAGGGATGGCAAAGACTGTTCAATAATGACAGCAAGTCGTGTTTTTGATGAATAGGGAGGTAGCAAAGCCAGAATTAGTTGTAAATATTTGTGGAAGAATTTCTTAATAATAACATATAAATATAATAAAATCAATTAAATTCAGTGCAAACGGTGAAAATAAGCCCTCCCCTCAGCTCACAGTGTGATTATTATTTTATATTACTAGTTATTATCATTAAGGAACAGGAACCTGGAGTTATTTTAGCTAGTTCTGTAAATATGCCAAAGTGATCAAACAAGCAGACCATGTAAGGAATGAGTAGGAGAAGAACAGTAAGCAAGCCAGAAAATATTGTCATGATACTGTATAACAGAATCACAAAAAAACAGGGCAGGAAGGCAGTAAGGCATAGCTAAGGTTGCATAGCTTCCATTCTAGGGGATTCTTCAAAAAGGAAGAGTGGCAGAGAGAAGATGAAGACATTGCGTTGTGGTTTGTTTGGTTCTTTTTCCCTCTTCACCTTACCTTAATTTATGTAACGTTTCTAAATTTTTTTTTGTCATCATCACTAAGGGGTTATTAAATGAAAGCTGCACGGCCTCAGGCTCTCAAAGACTGAAATCAGCTGGGAGGGCAAAATGGGGGACACAACAGCAAGGGCCAGAGGGAGCCTCCATTTTTCACTAATAATGAGATTCCAAAATCCTCAGGTACAGTTGCTGGTGTCACATATGTGGATTGCAAGAAAACAGGCACATGTTAGCAAGGCTGTGTCCAGCTCCCAGACACTATGAAGTCATACTGCCTGTGGCTGGGGGGAAAGAGGGACTGAGAAAGCATCTTCAAGGGACAGGTTTGTTTAATAACACAGCAACTCTTAAATGGACTCCCTCACTCC
Organism: Monarcha castaneiventris obscurior; assembly: GCA_026261815.1. Taxonomy (NCBI): domain Eukaryota; kingdom Metazoa; phylum Chordata; class Aves; order Passeriformes; family Monarchidae; genus Monarcha; species Monarcha castaneiventris. Next base: position 14,385,455 of record JAMPIT010000884.1, read on the forward strand.
CAAACAGAAGCACATCAAGTTTTTCAGACCTTTCCCAGCACAATGTTGTAGGAAATACCATATGAAAACCACCCAAAAGCCTCTTGTCCCATCTTCTGAAAAATGTTCTTATTAGGCAATTAAAACAGTAGAAAGTGCAATACAATAGAGAGAATCAGACATTTGAGTTCAGAACTATTAATAAAAGGCTAGAGCAATGCAACAAAGGCTGACCCTTCTTGATGGAGGAAGAATCCAATATTAAGAAAATAAAAACATGTTTGATTTTTGGATCACTGGGCAATGGACATTGTGCATTCATTGCAGTAATTCTTTGCTGTGCTCAATACATACTTTTGCCTCTTTAAGATAAATCCTATGAACTATATAACCTGTTGGAGAACCAACCCCACCAAGAGACAATGGCTTCGGAATTACTCTGGGTAGAACAGGAGGGATTCAGACCTACCTGTGCTGCTACAGAGATGCAGGACCACGCACAAGCAACCCCCCTGGGCCATTGCTTTCTGCCTTGGATCCTGTTCTGCAAAATCCAGTTAATTATACAGCTCTCTCCTCTGTTTTCACAGAGCCCTTTGAACTGTACTGCTGAAAAGCCACTGACGAGCAAGGTATTAGAGATCAAAACCAGACTAGAACTGCAAACACAGATCCACCATCCATGAAAGTTTTGATTGGGACCTCAGCTTCAAGTTTTGCTCCCTTCTATTCGTTGCACCTGCTGAGGGTATCAATATCCCCACAACAAGGTTCAGATACCAACCTGAAGGCAAACTTTCTGGATTCTCTCCTTATTTTGACTTTAAACTGCATCTCAGTGGCAGCTTCTTGCATATGGTACATTCTCACTGAAGTGCTTATTTTTTGTGTAATACCAAGCACTTCAAAGCACACTCCCCTGTTTCTCTACTACTCATTGGCTTCAGCAGTGAACAGCAAGTAGGCTGGGAGTATTATATCTGACTTCTAATTCCATACAACATCAAAGGGACATATGTATATTTTAAAGAATTACAGCTAGAGCTGTGCAAAACTTGCCTTACAAGCCCCAAACCTTAGTAGCATGTTTGTATCTTCACCTTTCTTTATATTATCCTTTTCATGCTCCGTGTTAGGATCACAGAAAATCTGTTGATAGAACAACTCCAATTATCCCAAATAAAACCAAGATACTTTAAAGGTTCAGATAATAAATGATGTCCTTGGTGTTTCACAGGCACAGGGGAGACTAACTTATTTCAGCTAAGAAGGAATGCCAAATAATTGCACAAATAATATATGCTTGAAGTTTGTCACATGCTTGGTCTCCTTCCTTTTTACTCTGTCTGATCTGTATTCCCCCAAGTTTTCTAATTCTCTCCAAATCATTTGCATGACTACTCTGCCTCCCTGAAATAATGACACAAAAGGACTCCCCACCCTGAAAGAAACAACATCACGCAAACCACTTGTGAAGTTTTTAAATGTGCACTTGACATTTTTGAGTTTAGGGATGCAACTGGATGTTTATGCTGAAGTTGTTTACCCAAAGGCACTTTAGGTGCCCCCATTACTGGGTCACCATGTAGTAGCTGCAGCTCTCTCAATCTTTCATGTACTCATCTTCCTAATACCCCACGGGAAGACAAGAAGTGCTATTATCTCTGGTTTATAATTAGGAAAATGAAGACAAGAGAAGCAAAAAGCATGGTTTCCAAAAGTACTTCAGATCCTAAGTCACTTAACCCTCATTACGAGCTATATTGTGCCGTGCTCTGGGAAGAGGGTGGCTAAGCCAGCAGCCTTTTCTGTGCTGCTCCCTGGAACACGGCACAGTGCTCCTCTGGGAGCAGCCTACATGCTGCTTTTGGAGAAGGAATCATTAGATGTGTTTACTTGTCACTACACCTAAACCAGAGAGACCTTTTTGAGAACAGCAGGCTGTTTTCAGGACTCGATTTGAGATGTTTGCACAGTGTCACAGTTTTCCTAGTAGCTCATGATCCTTGCACCTCTCTGGCTTTCTGTTTCAGATAAGCCCTGTTAAGTGATGTTCTTAGTTTGTAAATGTCATTTAGGCTCCTGCAACAGGAGTATCCCTGAAAATTTTACCTTTGCACAAGTTTTTTTTGCAATGAAGGGTACCTGAATCTCCAGTAACCTGAAACCTTGTCCTAACTGAAGGACCATCCTCAGACAGACCATGTTCATGCCTAAATGTGCACATGTGTAGCTTTGCACATGTATTTAATGTCACTGGATACTTCTGCCCCTGCTAATAGCTCAAAAATTCAGAAAGAAGTTAGAGAAAAAAAGAAATGTCTTGTTTGGTGCAGTTTAAAGTACTCACCATTATTAAACACCAAAATTAACATAATAAGCTTGCAGTGAGTTTTAGAATCATAAAATGGTTTGGGCTGGAAGGGACCTTAAAGCTCACCTTGTTCCAAACTCCTGCCATGGGCAGGGACACCTTCCACTACACCAGGTTGCTCAGAGCCTGGCCTTGGACTCTGCCAGGGATAAGGCATCCACAGCTTCTCTGGGCATCCTGTACCTCACTACCCTCCCTCCATCTACTTATTTACACCCATGAAATCCATGAAGTTGATTAAACCAGCGAGACTTGAAGCATTTTTTTTTCCTTCTTTGCAATAAACAGGAAGACACTATGATAAAAAAAAAACCCTCAAGAAAAGCAATATAACATAAAACATTTCCCTCCTGCTGGTATTTTATAGATGACAAGGCATGAAATGATTGATCATACACTGTAATGACGGATAAGGACAATTGGCTGAAAGGTCAAAACTATTAAGTAAATAGTAAAAAAAAAAAAAGAAAGACAAGACAGTATATTTCTCTCTGAGGCATAGTAAGTTTAAATGGCAGGAAACCTTCATGTCATAGTCACACTGCTTCCATTTAAGCTTAAAGAGTATTGAATTGAAATATCAGCAATTAGTTAAGCATTTTTGCATGTTCTTTGACAAGGAAAATTTGAGCAGGGTTAAGATTGTTTGGATTACCTCGAATGCATATTTACATGGACAGATAGTGATTAGACAAGGAGGAACACTGTTAAACTAAAAGAGGAGAGATTTAGATTGGATGTTTCAATTGAATTCTTTACTGAGGGTGATGAGGCACTTGCACAGGGTGCCCAGAGCAGCTGAAGTGTTCAAGGCCAGGTTGGATGGGGCTCTGAGCAACCTGGGATAGTGGAAGGTGTCCCTGCCCATGACAGGGGGTTGCAATGGGATGGGATGATCTTTAAGGTCTCTTTCAACCCAAGCCCCTCTATGGTAATATTCATTATCATAGTATGATAGCCTTATGAATTTCTTTCCCTTAATTTATGTGTACATTTACATAGACAACAACAAATTCCAAAAAAAAAAAAAAAAATACAAACTGAGTGTATTCTTATTTCAGGGTTGTGGACCTCTCTAGATTTTAATATCATTTTTTCAGTCTGGCTTTGGTACAGAGGAGAGTTCTGTGGAGGTACTGGCTACCCTCAGTGACTGTGACCCAATTCTCCTGGGTGTGATGCTATAGATGAAGAGGCTCTGTTGGAATTCTCAGTATGCCCTAACACAGCAAGACTGTGAAAGCAGTTTCTCACCCTACCAACTATCAAAGTGATTTATTTCAGTTTTCTGAAAGCAAAAGCATTTTTCATTTTGTTTATACACAGTATTTTTTGTTATTTCTTTTTCTTTTCTTTCTTTTCTTCCTAAAGAAACCTCTGCAAACATCTCTCTCTTACACCCACAAATCACTGAATCTACTTAGCATTTCCTGAAGAGGTGCAATTTTTAATTTTTTTCATATGTGACTTTTTTTGTGTTAGTGCATTTGTCAACATTAGAGTAATTAGCTCAAGTTTCATCAGCTAGCTGGTGCAATCTGTTCAGAAAGCAACTTGGAATGTTAAAAATCCTAATAAGCTTCTCCAGCTTCACAGTTAAAGCCTGAGGGATTTGATTTCAGTTGTCTCTAAAATCAGAGGAAGACTTTCAGCAGATAAATCAATAGCACTAAAAAACACAAACAAAAAAAAAAGAGATTAATTAAGAATGATGCTATTAGGCAGAATTATTTTTTATCATATGTTCGTTTGCAGCATACTTTAAAAAATTAAGTAGTGTTCGTCACAGGAAAAACTGAATTAAAGCAGATCTAGAGATCCAAATGCACAAAAGCTTCCATCACATTTGTGAGTAACCCAGTTGAAATAAAAATATTTGAACCACAAAGAAGAGGTTATCGAATATCTACTCCTAATAAAATAGATATGCAATAATAAATAGTTTCTGTACTGCTCTTGGTTCTTGCATTTCTTAGGGCTCTTTGTGTCCCAACACGCATGCATTTGTATGTTTTAAGTGCAGATAGAATCACTCAAGGGAGAAACAAGGAAAAACATGCTTTTCAAAGCATAAAAAGCACTTATTGATAGGGGTTTGTCTCCACCAAAAGGCAGCATAAAAAATGGAGCCTCTGGAAAACATCCTTAACAGCTGCGTGATCAAAACCATCATTTCTAAAACACCAAAGCAATCTCTCTCCCTTAGAAGCCTTTTATTTACGTGATTCAGGAGAAAAGAGGCTTGAAAAATGTTCAAGTAGAGAAGTCACTCAGTGAAACCACGTCAACAGCACTGGATTGTACAGCATGAATTTTGTGGGGCTACAAGTTAAGATACACAAGTGTATGACTTGTGTGCAGGGTGACTTCCCTGAGGCAGCTGTAGGGGAAAACCAGTATGGGAAGAAGACAAGTACAAACACCAGCTTGGTCACCTTCATTCAGCAAAGTCCTACAAATCATGTGGGAAAATTCATGGCTGGTACTGTGCAATAAAACTGGGAATATGCACTTCCACTGTGGCTCAAATGTCCTTCTCTCCCTGGTGTACTGTCCATTGCACTCTCTGATAGCTGGCATGTGCTATTTTCACTGTGGTAGGACCAGCAGATGAAGAGCAAAGAACTTTTCCTGAAAGAGTACAGAAATTGGAAAGGTCTAAAGAAAAGGACAGTAACAGATGCCATGGATATAAAGTTCTTTTCTTCAGCAGCAAAAAGAAAAAAACCCAACCTGATAATGACATCCTCCCTACTTGATCACTTCATAGAAATATCTTCTTCCTAAAAAGTGCCTTCTCTGAGAGATCAAATTAGGCCGTAATACATTGACTAATTAGCAGTAATGTACTAGAAATTACAACTCGCAGGGTTTTAGCTAGTACCGATTATTTCTCTAGCAAACAAAATTAAACATGCTTTTACAATCTGTTCCATGACAATTTTCCTGCCTTTCCTTCTGTTTTGCCTCACACCAACAAAAATATGGGGCCATGTTTTGATCTTTAGGCAATACACCTGTGCACCCATTTATGAGCACCGCTGGGCTCCAGAGCTGGGAAAGCACGGAGGAGATGCTTTACTGTTGTAACATTGGGTGAATTCAGGCATAAATTCTGCTGCACACTTTGGTCCATGCCATGTTTGTGTGGAGTACAGATCCCATAAATCCAGTCCTCAGTGGCTGTCTCATAAAGCCGAACCCGCGGCAGCTGCTTCCCAAGCCCGGCGCAGCGATGCCAGGACCATGCTGTTCTGCAGGCTGCACAGTGGTAGCATCTCACAGGCAGCCAAACTACTCTGGAGCAGCTTTAAGGCTGTTCTGGGTTAGACTGGGAACTTGGGGAGCTGCCAGGGACTCTCAAACTCAGAGAGCAGGAGAAACAACTTAAACTCCGTGTCTCCCCATGCTGTAGGTAAGGAGTTGATCCAATGTTCCCAACATCATTCCCTTAAAGCTGTGTACAAGCAATGTAGATTTATCACTCCTTCAGCTGCTGTCACACCGACTAGCAGACCCCATAAATGGATGGGGACACAGCTGAAGTCCTGTTGCTACAGCAGCAGGAGGGATTATAGGGGACATTGGTGTCCCTTGAGGGAGTTCTCAGGTGGCTGGCTCGTAAGTACCATTCCTATATCACATTGCACTAATTGAAGACTGGGGAGGGAGTTTTACTTCTCAGATCATAATAGTAGGTGCTGTAGAAAGGTTGTTTTGGTGTTTTTCATTGTTTTAATATTATTATTAGGTTTTGTTTGCATTTTTTAGCCTGATACAGAGCCTATTCTTAACCATTAAAATATTGATAATGACCTTGATCTTTCCTGCTTTGGTAACAAAATGGTGGCCTTTACCACAATTTTGTTTTTTTAGTTTTTTTGGCTGTTTTTCTGGCTAGTGCTTGCTTCTTGCTCATTCCTTTGGAAAGCATAAACCATCATCTGTGTGTCTCCCTGCTCTCTCTCCTTTCCCATGTAGTTTATAGTGAGTTCAACAACTTCTTCCCCATTTTGTAGAAATCAAGTGAGCTTTGACACTTGTTATCCAGTGTGCTGTGACACCAAGAAAAACACTGGGAGCAAGCATATACAAATTGAGAGGAAACCACACTTGTTAAGGTCTGTTTGGGTCTGCTCTTCATTTTTGTAGATCAAGCGTCTATAACGAGTTAAACATACATTCCTTACTACACACAGAGCATCAATAAATGAATGTCAATCTTCTAAACAATGTTTGTTGCATGAGCTTGTTTAACATGCATTTTCAATCTACTGTTGTGTTTTAATAAAAAATTGTGGTGTATACATTACTACTTGTACTGCTCTGGCTATCTGTGTTTCCTTGCATATATGGCAGTTACACAAATAACCTATTTTTCCTCCAAGTTGGTAAGCACAAAATGTTATTACAACCACTTCAGTGTAGAGCTCTGCAAGACTGAATGCATTAAATACTCTCAAAGCTCAATTTGAAATTTCCTTTTTTTATTTCAGCCCTTCATTGTTGTATCCTGCCTATTACCGAGTACCTTGAGAGAAGTTTTATAGGATCCATAGTGAACAGCAGTTTAAAGATGGCCACAATCTGAGAAAATAACAAAATCTAACAAAGAAAAGGAACTAAATATTAAGGCCGGTGTTCAACAGGGTGATCCAGTCTCAGGAGTTTGGTTATACCATCTCTTCTTGCCAGGATGTGGCAAGAAGATGTGGCAAGGATGTGACTCGGTCCCATCTCAGGTTAGGATGTTGATCAGATTTCAAGGTTGCTTCCAGGCCTATTTTCTCTGTTAGCAAAAGGCTGCCTTAGATGGACATTTAGAGCGTCTCCTCATGCAGTGAAAGTGTAACGTGATATAAAGACACTCTGATCTATCGTTTTGGTGGTGGTACAGGACATGCAGAAATGCCAAATGGGGTAGGGAAGGAAGACCTGCATGGTCAGCAACCCCTGATTACAGGGACAGAGTGAAGACAGCAGAATTCATAAGAAAAATTGCTCTGATTTTTGCTTTTTCCAACAGCCAAGCCAGCTCCCTTGAAAAGAGGGCAGAGACTGAGGGGACTGAAAATCATTGCTCAGTTCAGCAGGTCTGAGAATCTTAGGAAAAGAGTTGCAGATACACATATTCTACAGCAAAAAAAGAAAGTTGAATGACAGTCTTAATATTCCTTTCTAATATGATATATTGTGACAGTAACAATCCACTTGTAGTCTTTTGAAGTGATACAGTGTGCTGTATTTCAAACAAGATTAAGTTGTTGACAAAACAAATCTTCCAACAGTTAAAGTGCTACAGCTTTTAAGATACCATAAAGTATTGGGGAGTTTTTCCCATGTAAGCAAAAGTTTTTTGCTCTTTGAATACCTCATCATCTATCAGAAGATAGCCAAGAAGATTGGATATCCATCTACAGTTAATTTTTAATTTCCACTGTAATAAGCTTGTTATTATAATAATAAAACTGCTATACAATAATTTAGCAGCGGTCACAAAGACCAATGGATTTTCAGCTGTTATTGTAGGCAGAAGCTAATTCTGATATGCAGGTAAGCACCATAACCAGTCAAACAACACACACATTTATGAGCTGCTATTTGATTAAAAAAAAAATTAAAATAAAATCAGAAACTCTTAATAGATTCCTTCAAATTTGATTTTGCCAGCAAAGGCGAATCTTGATAGACAAATGGATCTTACTGGGGTGAACAGAACTAATTCAACAAAGAAGAATGTGGTGTGTTATCAGATATATCTAGCGGTTTTCTAGTCGGAGTGACTCATAAAATGGAGAACAGCTGGCTTCTACATGGTTTTCTTTGCTTGCCTGCCTGGAAACAATAACAAACAGAGTATTTTACTTGAAGTACTGTTTGGCATCCTCACTCCAAGATCAGAACTCTCCAAATTCCCAGAATGTTACCCCTCATTTATATTACTGCGATGCGTGCTATCTATGGGCCTCCCAGATTCTAAGTGCTGCCAGGGTCTACCTTGCTCCCAGTATAAATCAGAGCAGCCTCAGAGAGCAGTTGCTTTCCAGGCTGCTATAAGAGGGGAAAGAAATCAATTCTTAGCTGTGCCATTGGCTCTGTGCCAGTGGAGGACACCCCGTAGATATTTTAAATCAAAAAACTTGAATCCTCATGGCAGCATAAAATGTCTAGGGTAAAAAACAAATTGGGCCCTCTGGTTCCTCCCCTTTAGAGATACAGATATGAATCCAAACCTGTTTATGAGCTCCAAATATACCGAAACTTTGAAGAAAGTTTGGACCTATAGCTGTATTTTATAACATGAGCCCATTCCTACTCCTGACATATCTCGCTGTGCCTGTGATTAGGAAAGGTTATGGCTGTGAATCATGGCTTGAGGAAATGTGTAGTACACCTGTGTACAAGAGTAAACTAAATTCAGTTTGCTATTTATCTACTGTATTTATCTCAGTTAAGTAAACTTCGAGTTTGTCAAGATTTCCTGCTGGAAATTCTCATGATAATACGAGTATAATTGCCTTTTTATTGCCACAGACATCTGCTACAGTTTTCAAACAAAGAAAATACTGAAGTGGTTTTTTTTTTACCCTCCCCAGGCTTTCTCTATAATAAGATCCTCTCTTATTTTGTGTGTGATAGATTACAAAGCCAGCTGAGGGGCAGTAGAAACCAACCAGCCAACCCTTTCTCCTCCAGACCCTCTTACCCTCCACTATGAGGACAAGAAATAAAAAGCTGTACAATAAGGACTGTAGTTCCCTAAATGAGAAGTCTGCACACTGGGATGCAGAAGAAATCAAACAGTTCCCTCCCACCTCCTAATTTTCCTTCTAAGAGTCTTAAATACTTTCAGAAAGCCCGTGTCAAAGGCCAACAAGAATTTATGTCAAGCCCCTGGACCTTCTTCATTCTGCAAAGGAGTCACTAAGGTGTCCTCCTGCCATTTGAGCAGATTTGTGAAAGTACATGGACACTTCAGGCAAGGCTGAAGGGGTCATATCCCCCCTGTCACCTGGTCCCACAAGAGAACTTGTGGTCTCCTCCTCATTGAGGGAGAATTGGGGGATCACAGCTTTGCATTTGCTGGATTTGATACAATTTGGTATGAGAACTAAAGAAATTGAAATAAATAAAGTAATTGAAATAAATCTGGTGCAGTACTGAGGAAGGGAAATACTGTCCTTCATCTAAAAGGCACTCCAGAAATGTTTTGGTAAAATGTGCATGATGCCCATTAGAATCTGTTCCTACTTGATAGATTTCAGTACCTTGAAGGATGAAGAGGAAAGAGGTTCCTCAACTTATATTCACAGAGATATTTCCAGAGAAACCTGCAGTGAAGATATTCAGAAAAGCCTGTCTCTTGCTGCAGGCCACCATCTGCCTTAGCTCATCATCCCAGGACCATAAGTTAACTAGTCAAACCACCTGCCCTTGAACTGACTGAGAAATATCAGAGCAATCACCTACCATCTGGGGATGGGCAGGAGCTGGGTGCTGGTGTAAGATACAGCTTTGGAAGAGAAAACTGAATGAGCAGTGAGAAGGCAAACTACAGAGGAAACCATGGCACAGGAGCTGAACTGGAGACCAAAGAGACACATCATTTAATCAGTTTTTGTTCCCAGGCTCACACGATCACCTGGACCTCTGAAGTGCTGCCACAGAACATTGGCCTGCCACGTGCAGATATCAGGTCACATAAATAGTTGATGCACCCTGAAGCGTGGTGTGGCCTCACAACTGCGTGTTAATGGGAACAGCCTCACCCCACGGTTTGCTCAGTCACTGCAGGAAGCAGCAATAGCAAGGTACTGCTGCACTTTGGCAGGACTGCTATCCCCCCTGTTTCAACCGGATAGGCCACAAAGTGCTAACTCAGAAATTATTAGTTCCTCCAGCTCTAGTGGAGGATTTACAGCCCCACCTAGAGGGAGGAGGAACACACACACTGAGTGTAGTTGTCTATGGGTTCAGCATAACAGGCGGACTTTTTTTTTAACAAAAAAAACCCCCAAGCCAGAAATCAGATCTTCAAACTAGGAGACAAAAACTGGATTTTGAACTTCTGATGTCCACACTGATGCTGCCAAATTTAATAGCCTCACCGTCAGCCTAAAGGAATCTAGAAAGACATTTCCTCACACATAGTGGATAAAAGCAAAGTGGTCAGCTTTCAATTACCTGAGGTCACACAGCAAGGAGCGGGCCTTGTTTGTATCCAAAAGCTTTCAGAAGGTGACAAAGAATTAGAGACCAAGCTGCCCTGTCCTAGGCAGCTTGATGTCTGCCATTACAGCAATGGAAGGATCTACATTCATAGCAAATGGGAAAGGAGCGTGGCACAAGACAAGTAGGGAGGTGTTTGGGTTGTTTCAGACATTATTCTCTCAAATTCCAGATTCACAGTGCTTGCTGGAAAGTTGGGTCTTCCAGCAACGTACAGGCAACATTTTCATTTGTGAGTCAGGCTTGCTTTGTTGAATAGCTTGATAGTTGAGTGATGAACTCAGCACAGGACAGAAAGGCTTGGGTTATGAGATGTCCAGTGTTCTCACACAGAACAACAGCTACATTGTCAACCATGGTTATCCTGATATCCACCCCATTCTTTGATGGTTATTGAGGTAATATTGTAATGAGTGACAACACACCTTGAGATACTCAGATGTTTGCCTAAAATACACTCAAAGCCTTGCTCAGCTTCTTCAGGGACTGTGCTTCTTGATGCAGGGTCACAGAGACCATGGCACAAGAGGATCAGATCTGGCATTTTCACTGCAATGTTGTGTGTGATGAGAACGAGGAGATTGACATTCAACCTGCTAGAAAAAGCCTAAGTTTCAAAACATGCCACTGAGATGCACGTGTGTGGAAAGGAAGTCAGCACAGGCCCTAGAATATGATGGGCTACACACTTGTAGTCCAGCGCAGCCCTTGTTTAACAGAAGGCCAATGGGTTATTCTTGGGAAGAGTTTCAAACTACTGGATCACAAAAAAATTGTCTAGAAATCTTTGTAAAACATCACACGGAGTTTTGCTCTAAGTATTTCAGCGTGTAGGTAGAAATATGCTATGGAAAAGTATAATTCTGCCTCTCCCCCAGCCCCAGCATCTTCCACTTCAAACTCACAAGAAAATTCCCTGGCAATGAGATCCAGCTGGAGTGTGATGTGTGGGAAGACAAAGGTCTGATTCTATAGTCAGACAGAGAAAATTCAGAAACATAAGTAAAAAAAAATGTAATAACTTGTATTCTTTTCCATTTTCATGTCTTACTATTTGTTCTGTTCTTCATGTGGTGAAGTGTCAGTGATTTAAGAAACTTTTTATAGATTATTCAGTTTATTTGCCTTAACATGTAGCATATTTAAAATGAGATTGTCAGAAAGGCAGCAGAAGGACAAACTCTTCAGGAGCACTCAACTCTCAAATCCCTCAAAGCCATCACTGCGTTCTCAAGGCAAAGCTCAGGTTGCAGATACAGTGGCACAGAAGATGATCACCTTTTGCTATGATAGAGATCATGGATAAAGTCTTTTTAGGTGAATTATATCACTGTTAAGTTCATACCATATGTATTAATAATGTTAAAATATATACAAAGACCAAAGCTCAGCACTTAACTTTCATAAGGTAAGATTCCACCTCCAATTTTCCATTAAAATGAATGCTTAAATAAACATTTAAATAAATGTTTAAATAAACTAGATATTGGAATATCTAGTGATTCAAAATGGTGTAATGCTCAGATGAATAATCATTAAAAATCTGGAAGCACACCATTTCTATTAACACTGCACAGAGGAAGAAAACTTAAGTGAAGTTTTCATATATTCTGGGTTTAAATCAAATATATTCCCAATGATAAGAATCATTCTTATAGTCAGCTACCAGGGACAGCAAGATAAGTTAGACAGCTAGCTGGTAGCATAATTATGCTCCGATATAAAAATATAACCATTCTCTTTGCTTTGTTAATAGCTCTGGAAACTTGAACCAACTCAGTGAAAAGCAAAAATGGTATTTGGCTGTCTGACAGTCATCACACAGCACTCTTGTATAATGCTTGCTTTGAATAAAGGGTTGACACTGTTATAACATGACACACCAGTCACAGTTCTTCAAAGGACAGAAGTGGGAAGTGAATGTGTGTTTAAGTCACTTTTCAAGACATTCCTTACTGCTGTCCTTATGCATGGCATAACTGTTTCAAAGTCACTGCAGCCTCATTAGAGATGTGACCTTTGGGCAATTCCACCAAACTAAGAACTGAAATCAGGAGCTGGCAAAGGGTCTCTGACATGGCTGCAAAGTTTTCCACTCAAACAAATAAAAAAAATTAAAAATGCCCTAAAAAGTAATGAATCACAACAGCTATGAGTTTCACATAACTGCTCACAAAAGAAGTGAATCACAACTGCTATGCCTTTCCACTTGGATTTTTTAATTTGCTTGATGAAGAGAACACATATCCCCACAACCATGAACACATCAGAAACAGGGGCCTTGGTTTTTCAGAGCCTGTGGGGATATAGTGCTAGGAAGGAAGCAAAATCCATCAGCATGGAGAACCTAGTTCTTGTATGTTGTCCTGTACTGCCATGGGTCTCTTCCCCTTGAAGAATTAGTTCTACCCTTCAGATTAAGGAAATTCTTCATAAAATGGGGAAAAAGGTGAAAAACTTAAAAAAAAAAAAAAGTGTATACCTCTCAAGTTTTCCTTTTCTCCTTTTCTCTGAGATTAGAAGAAATTATCATTACCATATTTCCCTGCGCACTTTTCCAGAAAAGAAGTTGTGGTGGTACACTGAAAAATAATTCTGAACACTTAAATCAGTACAAGTTTGGCTTTACATGCTGGGGAAATAAAATGTACAAATTGAAGGGTTTCATAAGAGATAGTCTCGCTTCTGGGCTGACCACAGCAAGCCCTACCTGCTTATTTCCCACCCACTCAGCTCTGTCAATGTAAATCGCCAGAGCTACAATTTAACCTTCTCCATGCAAAAACAAAACAAAATTCCCCAAACCACATGTCCCTTGAATGTTGCTTTTACTTTAATAGCAAATGTATCAAAGAGTACCTTCCTTTTCTTGCCCATCAGTGAAGTCCTATTCAGAGCAAAAAGCAAAATCAAGACAGTGTCCTGATTATTTTCCCTCAAAACACAACAATAATAATAAAATCACACAGTAAGGTAGTTAAAAATCACAGATTTGAACACCTACCTGGCTGCTTAGCTATTCTTTTTGACAGTGATCATTTTAATCAATTCCATATAAACAACCTCAGCAATCATTTTTTTGCTCTGCTGTCCCCTACTCCCCCAGCAGCAAAATTCAACATCATTTTCTTTATATGGACTCAAGCTCTTTTAAGTAACATTAATATTAGAGGACTGGATTGAGGGTGGTTGCATAATTTCCAGCACACTGAAGTCCTGAACTAGGACTGGAATTACTAATATCACTGAAATTCTCCTATTCCTAATAATAATAAATTGAAAATGACTGCTTGGCTTATCTCTGTAAGTAATGGGATCACATTAAGACAAGTGCACTGAAGATAAATATTGGATATAAACTCCTGACAGGAAGACATCTAAGAATGAGAGATGGGAAGAAGTTCTTTTCCTTGAATTATATTGATTTAGAACAAGGGAAGAAAGAGCAGAAGTTGTAACACTAGGGAAAGCACTGGACTGGCCCAAAGCACAAGGGGAATGGTGAAGAGGGAAAGAACACCATAACCTAGATAACTTACACTGGAAGCCTGCAGCAACTGAAAATAAGTATTGGCCTTAAATCTTGTGTGATCCTAACTAGAACAGTGTTACTGAAATTTGTGGCTGGAAAAGAAAATCGGGAAAGAAAAAACATTAGGCCAAGTATTTGTTAACAATTGATCCAGACTGCCTTAATGGTTGAATTTAGACCATCATGGACAGGATCTGCCTCTGATATAAACTTTAAATAGTCTTGTAGGCTGCATCTATACTTTCTGGTACAGGAGTTCTTTGAATTAAAGGAAAAAGGGCATAGATTAGTCTATTTGTTTCAACACAGAGCCCAACAATGGCAAGAGAAAGTCCGTTGCTTGTATGAAGATGGAGGTTAAATTTTTTTTAACTTTCACCTTAGAGGTGGAGGATGGAGCACCCAGTACTGTGATGAGCAGGTCAGGACTCCTCTACATGCTGTCATTACCCCACAAGGTAAGGAATGCTAAAATGACATTGTTTACTGATCAGCTGGCTACTGCCAGCCCCTCTGTAGTAAGCAAAGAGAGAAAAAAAAGGGAAGTCTTGTGTCAGGAGCTTAACTGCACGCTCCAAATTACCTCAGAAATCCCCTCCATCTTTTGTAGTGGTGACCTTGACCAGGACCTGCTTCTGCAAACAAACAAACATTTTGCAGCCCAAAGAGACAGAGCAAATGGCTGCATTCAATTAGATGCCAAGTAGCAAAGCCAGTATGGATGCCTAGGAATTAATACGTGGGTGTCTCCTTGCCTCTGCCAGGGCTCTGCTGCAGGGGTGGCTTCCTGAAGCAGGAGAGCACCAAGACGAATTTGTTGAAGCTGCATGGCTGCAGCAGGGTGAGGGAATCTCACTGCTGGGCTGCCTTTCTCAGTTAATGACTAGTGACAGCTCCCAGTGACTGTGGCCAGCCTCTCTTCCCCATCTTTTTGAAAAAGCAATTAATTGTCTTAATGTCTCGCTGTGTTTTGCGTAGCTACCTGCTCTCAATAAATAAAACTCTACAGGGACTTTGTGTTTTTCTAGTGCCTGAGCTAGAGTCATCTGACAACTGGGGAAGCAGGAGCTGGCTCCTGCTGAGGCCGGGATTCTCACAGCAGCACCGGGGGGATCAGAAAATTCAAAAGCAGTAATGACCCAAGTTTCCAGGTCTCCCAGGCTATGCAGGGCTAAGCCTAGCCTTCCAAGTATATTTACATTGCATATGGGCACCTCACTGTGCTGACCCTGCAGGGCACAGCAATTTTCAGAACATCTCAGAGCAAAGGAGCTCTCAAATCAGGTTTTAACAAAGTCAACAGTCAAGCAAGTTCAGGCCTCAAACCCAGTAATGCCTGGGCTTCACCTTCAGTGTAAACATGCCCTCCCTTGGCCAGAGAGGAGTGTGGAGAACCCAGCTGCCTAACCTTGGGTGGGTGAAGCAAGCAACCCTTAAACCATGCCTGCTTTTTGTCCTTGAACTTCTGCATTGCTGAGCTCATTTGGACTTCCTCTCGAGTCAGAAAGACCCCCTGAGGATGCTCTGCCTTCCTGAAGGGCACGGTGGCTGCCCAGGTGTGAAAGGAAAGATATTGGGGGGATGTTTGTAGCTACCCATATTTCATACCCTTCAAATCATCTGGTCCCAAACCCCAAGGACCTGTCCTGCTGGTACTCTGACAGTGAAAACTTTTATCGGAGATAATCAGCAGAGCAATTGATAAAAGCCTGTTCTAATGACCTTTTTATTCCTTTTCCCTAGGAACAAATTCAGGATCGTGGAATATTGGTTTATTCCAGACTAACAAATAAATGCCTGCCACTCTTTAGCTACTACAGTGTTGACATCACCAATCAGCTGGGTCACAGATAAATAGAGAGCATAAGTGTGTGTATATATTCCATTTCTGTTGTCCTGCATCATGAATAAGATCATTGCCAATATTTTCTGTGAGAGCAAACCTGTATCAAGGCTTATTCACACAGTAAAACCATGGAACAAATCGAGATTTCTAACTTGAGCCTGGCCAGAAGAGAATAATGCCACGGAAAGAACATCCAGACAA
This sequence comes from Monarcha castaneiventris obscurior, assembly GCA_026261815.1. Classification (NCBI taxonomy): domain Eukaryota; kingdom Metazoa; phylum Chordata; class Aves; order Passeriformes; family Monarchidae; genus Monarcha; species Monarcha castaneiventris. Next base: position 14,401,616 of record JAMPIT010000884.1, read on the forward strand.
TGTGGCTCTGCCCATTACCTCTAGATAAAAAACCTCTTTGGCAGGGGAGATGTTTACAACTGCCCTAATCAGAAGCTTCTCACACATTTTTATTCCACCCTGCACCTTCTGTTGTAAATCAGGCTTTAAAAAGCAGATAGCAGCACTGTGATCTTATGTCAAGAGTGAGAGATGTTTGTTTAATGGGCCTTTAAATTGTTTGTTTTAGAAAATACACATACCACTGCCAATGCAATAACTCCCCACCATATTTTTAACTTGCTCTGTCTTTATGCAATAAAAAAAAAAGAAAAAAGGAGATAGGAAAAAATTCTGTATAAATAACAATAACCTTTGCTTGTTTGCATTTTTCCAAACCACTCTTTCTGGTTTCTTTGTAGACAGCTCATGGCTGAAATCAGGTTTTGAAATACACCCTCTTAAACAATTCAAGAAAAATAAAAAACTGCTGATTGTATGACTCTGAGCTGAATGGTCACTCTCTTTCACAGAGGAATGTTAGTGCATCTTTGAGGTGCAAATGAAAATCAGAGGCCAGGGAGCGCATATATCTGTTAAAGCTCTGATTCTAGAACACAGCTTGGAGGCTTAGGCACTTGGGGTTTGCATTTAACTTCTTTCTGGGCTTCTTTGAGAAACTCAGCTGTTTTGTTTTTAACAATTACTTGACATATGTTGTTTAAAGCACAACAAATTATCCTGCTCAAAAAGTGTATGTCTTGAACCCCTTATAGATCTGATGAAGTAGAGTTTATTATGTACATGTGTAATTTTTCAGAGGTCTTTTTTTTCCCTATCTTACTGTTTAGACTGCTGCAAATATCAAAGAGTTCAACTAGCTTTTGTTTTCCTTGTCAGGTGACAACTGAACTGAAAATAGGTTTTCAGCTTTTCAACAGGTTTGCATATTTTTCCCCTGTTAGGTCCACTTGGCAGGTCTCAAACATACGAAAGCTTTAAACATAATTTGTTCCTAATGGCAGAACAACTTGAGTTCTATTTTTATTTCCTGCAGATACATCTATGCAAATTTGCTCCAGTAACAACAAATTATTTCAGGTCACAAAAACACTGAGCAGGGGGATAGAAAAAACAGTTGGTTCTGAGGGTCTGCTGCGCCTCCTAGTTTTCCTTAAAGATACAAAATTGTAGTGCTGATTAACTTAATAAGATGGGCTAATTACAGAAAGTTCCAGAAGACCTTGGAGAGCCAGAAATTCCCTAAAACTAACAGCAGGTGATGCTATTTATACTTTGTTTTTATAAATTATAAAATTATTTAGAAAATAAGTGTGTCTCAAGTGATAATAAACTGATTAAATATAAATTGAATGGAAGAAGGAAACGCCCCTCCCTCTCTAATCCATAATTAAGATTTCTGGTTTCAAAAGATTGAGAAGGTTGAACTAGTAAACCAAATTTGGACTGAAAAGGTAAGAAATTACAGAGAGCCTAAGCTTTCTGTACTTGTAGCCCCAAAAGCACACAAATGGGGTAGAATTTGTATTTTGCACAAGGGAAGAATTATAGAGAAGGGCTCCAAGCACAACAGGATTAGTAGCAGTGTTTTAAGAGTACCAGAAGGAAACAGAAAGCTTTCACGGAGAGGAAGAAGGTGTTTATTAGAAAGAAAGCTATGTCCATACCTGACAATAGGGACTAAGTGAGAACAACCAGAGTCCAACAGACTGCTAAGTAGTGAAAATAAATCGTAAATGATTTTTCACTCATATGAAACTGAAGGGAAAAGCTGCTACTATGTAAAGAAGGAGGAGCAGAAACTGAAAAAAAGCCCGTGGGGACTTTGCATAAGCTAAACTTTGTTTTTCAATACGAGGCATGTTGGCAAACCTGGTGTCAAAGGTGGGACAGCTAAAAAAGAAAAAAGTGGTAAACTGAGATAGAGCTGAAGCAGGAGAAAAACAAAGGAGCTAGATGCACTCATGTTAAAACACCAGCTAGTGTCTGCCCAAGTGTTATATAGAAAACAAGGACAGGAAGTCACAAATTATTTTTTAATGCTTCAAAGGAATATCTAAGTTCAGGCAGCATGATACACCATTAGCAACTCCAGCATCATCTCTTCATTTAAAGACTGGGGAAGAAGAGAGCAACTCTTTTCTCTCAGTGCATCACCTGACCTGACTAGTACTGAAAGCTTCAGGAAAGAAATCCGCAGCAGAAAATGTTGACAAGAGAACTGCAAAATAAGAAAATAGTGACATAAGTAGAGAGTAAGATAAAATGCAACACAGGTTTGCTAAAGGTAGGAGTTGACAAACTTGACATCCTCCTTTGATACAATTTTCTAGACAAGGGCAACACAGCAGATGTATTTGGTATTGAGAAAAGCACTGGATTTTGTGTTACACATGGCATTTCTAGTTAAAAGGGAGGGGATGAGGATTAGAATTGCACAGTTAGTAGCTGTACAGCTAGTCCTACAGAGATACAAGAGTTAGCAGGGCTGGCAGGTCTAAGTGCCAAGCCAGAGGGATGTCTGAAAGCACTTTCTCAATGGCTGACCCTGCAACAACCTTTATTTTCATTCAGTACCCTGACACACAGTAAAGAGGCCTGGTGAAATTTCCCAAGAATCACGTGTTTCCAAAAATATTGTCAATATACAGGAGGATCCAAGCACTGCAGGGCTAAATCTGTATTAGTGATTTCCATTGGAACAGTTACTCTCCCTGTAAGCAAACATTTGAAAGAGTAAGTCCGGTTGTTGGTGGGGTCTCTGCTACTCAGGACCAGGCTAGGGCTAGAATGAGTTCCTCTCTGCTTTCATTGTCCAAAAGCTTGGAACACGGGGGCCCTCAGCACAGTGAGACAGAAGCAGATTTGCTGGGTGGAACAGCTTGTGCTATTTGCTGATGCAAGTATAGCACTGGTGTCCTCGAGGACTTCAGTCACAGAAAAGATATGTAATGTACACAGTTCCAGGTCATACATCTAAGATTAAGAAAAAACCCTTCATATTTGGAAATGCCAGAGGGGAAAAGAGGTTACTGCTTCATCAGAAGATGATTTTGAAAGAGAAATATAATACATTAGGTGTTCCTGTGAGGAGAGGGAACACCAGAGCAGACTAGCCCAGAGTAACCCACACCTGCTCTTTGGCTTGCCTGAATTTATCTCCTATGTTTGGGCTACCACATCCTCTGTTTCAGAGCCTCTCTGTCCCACTGCAACTCTCAGCCACCTCTTCCAAGCAGGACGGAATGAAATGTGAATAGCAGCTCAGTTCCTGGCAGGATGCACCCAGCAGCCCTAGCCCAACAGGGACCAGTGCTTGCCCTCATGGAAGAGGGAGGAGAGGGGCAGTGCCACTGTTCTGCTGCAGTGCTGGCTGCTCCAGCCTCCTGGGCCAGATGCCAGAGGTGCAGGAGTCTCAGCTTTTCCCACTGACTGCCCATGTGCAGAGCTTGGCAGCTCTACTTCCCACACAGGGTAAATCACCCAGGACTGCCCAGGAGCGTGGCACACATGTGGGCTGCCCCTCGCTTCACTCCATGGCTGGTCATCCTCCTGCTGTCTGCTTGAAGTGCTGCTGAGGAGGGAAAACGTTCTGTTTTCAGATTATTTTCCTTAAGAAGAGGGGTCCAGGACTGCCTCTACCCCTCAGCTGGGAGATGCTTGTGAAATTTCCTGGTTCAGAGAGGCTGACACCTGCTGCCTTGCACCTGAGACCCCGTCTGGGCATCTGGGAGCAGCCAACAGCCCACGCTAAAGCTCAGGAACAGAGTCTGCGTTAAAACACACACTCATCCTCCCAACATAAAAAATACAACATAGATGTAGTGACAAACTGAAAAAATGCTGCTGTGGCCTTACCCCACCAAAGGCCTGAGCAGACAAGAAGTGGAAGGCAGCTAAATGTGGAGCAGAATTAAAGGGGGTCGGCAGCCTCTCCAGACCCCCTCCCCTGCCTTTGTCTCTGAGCTAGTGAACCTACTCCATTGGCAGGAGGAGCCTGTGTTTGTCTGGAGTCCCTGGAGTCAGACTGCAAAAGGACATCCATCCAGAGCCAGTGTTATGAACTATTCAAATTTACCTGGAAAATTTTTTGGTTTTTTAGGTATGCTTGAAAGCCATTTAAGAAGGAATCACTTTGATTCTTCAGTGAAGAATTTGTCAGGGTGGAAACCTCCCTGAAATCCTCTCTGATTCATGGAATATTAACCTACTTAAGCTACATTATGCTCAAAAGCTATGGTGCTGGATGACATGGAAAATCCAGAGGGAACTAGATCAATCAGAAATTAAGACTTCCAGATGCCATTTTATAAATTAATGATTTGGTTTCCCATTTGTACAAGTGCTGATGTAAACAACAATTCTCAGAAACCTCCAAGCATAGAAAAAACCAAAGGGCCCAGCAGCATATTTTAGTGTTACAGTAGTTCAATAAGTGCATTTATTGTAGTTCCTTGGGGGGTTGTGCAATATGTATCATAGACAAAAATATGTTTTATGGGCCAAATCCTGCTCTCAAACTTCATTAGAGGGTTTAAACTGGCGTAATGGAAAATGAACATGCCTCCTCTGAGATCTCCAAATCTCTTTTGAAATAAGGACAAAAATAGGAACTAAAAATATTTACCATCTGGAAGGCACATATAGTCTACAAAAGAAAAAAAATCCATGCAAAGTAGCCACCTACTCATTAGAATTGATTACCTCTTCTAGATATAAAAAGCTATCCACTCAAGTTTTCTTCTTTTGGCACACTCTCCCACAAGTTAAAACTGTTTGACAATGATCAAATGAGTATTCACCCTTACTTTTTTTGCTGAAATCTCACCTAGCTGATTTATCTTTATTAAAAGGGAAAGAGCTGTTTGTTCTACTTGTACTTGAAATACATAATTTGGTTGTTTGGGAGTTCACTGTAAGGAAAGGCACAGACACAACCCCATCTGAAATTTTGGTTGTCCAGTGCTGTCACTCCTTATGTGCTCAAGTGTGTAGGTACAGGTATTTGATTGGGCCTGCTATGTTGCTGTGAAGGGATCGAGCCTTAAAAAAAGAAAAGCCCTAAAAACTAAAATAAAAATAAATAGTTAAGAGAAAAAAAAAATAATCAGGATAAAAATGTTCACAGCGCTTGTGTCAGCACTGTAGGATCAATCCGCTGAAGGGTCAAAATAAATTCACTTATAAAACATTGCGTTATGTCCATGTGCACTCAACATCTAAATAAAAAATTTGGACTGAAGTTCTATAAACAATCTCTTTCTCTTAAATTTCTTCCCACTTTAGTGCCACCTGAGAACTAAGGGCCTTTGTAGCAAACTCCAGCTTCCAAAGGTAGAGTGAGGTATACTAAAGAAGTTTTTTTTTTTGTTTTTCTGATAAATTGACTTTATAACAATATTGTGGTAACATTCAGTTACTCCCTATGCTTATAGTCTAACAACCAGTTTAGAAATCACAGAACTCTTAGAAGGAAATATGGTTGTTCCAGTTACTTATCACAATCATTCAAAGAGCTTTAAAAATACATGATTCATGTTGCTTAATATGTTTAAGACCACAGTGAAGGGGAAAAAAAAATATACCCCACTTTCTCAGGAAAAATAATTGCCAAAGCTGAAGGGTCAGTTTCTTCCCCTCCAGGCTTGCTACAAATCAAAGGCATTGCTTGAGAAATGGCTATGGATAACTAGGGAAATAACTAGGAAATGACTAAGAAGCTATTTTATTATGTCTATGAGAATCCAGTTATAAAATGATTACCAAAAGTAATAATCTGTTCCTGCACCCTAAAACTGAGCTGTCTGTTCTCTATTTTGAATAAATTAGGGCAATCCCAGAGCGAAGGAACAATGTGTTGCCATTTGTACAACAGGGGCTCGAACATGGCCACAGTGAATTCTGGTAAAACTGAGCCAATCCTCCTGTTTTGTCCAAGGGTGGAGATGTAGCGGAATGAAAACGCTGCTTTTTTTTTCTTCACTGCTTTAGACGAAGTATCTGGGGGAAAGGGACTTTTGTGCTCTCTCTGAGGAACGAGAGGAAATGGGAGACTGTGTTTGGGAAGGTTAGAAACAGCCCAAGTCTACAGAATGGCCATCTTATGCTTAAAATAACTGCTCCCATTGCAGGTTAAACTGCTGCGACTTGCAGGTCCTCTGAAGAGGAATGGTTGCTCCATTAGGCTCACTTCCACAGACACTGCCTACAGAGCATTACACAGACACTGATATTAAATAAATCATAAGCAATCTGGAGGAAAGAAATTCAGTAAAACAGGCACCATACTGACCAGAAGATTCGCAGGGCTTGTTATGGCCTGCACACATTTCTACTTGGGGGCACCAGTTGGAGTCAAGCAGGAATCAACAGCGTGACATTTACTCAGTGAAAAAAATAAATGCAATAATCTCAGCACATCAGAAAGTGCGTCCACACAAACACATGAGCACATCAATCCTGTATTGGCAAGCACTGGAATTCCAGGCAGGGAGAGAGCTTCTGCAGAGACAGACATGAAGAGAGGCAGAGCAGTAAATACTGTTGTCAGTTCCTAAGGCAGATCATATCTGGGATACTTTAGAGCTTAGTATGGAAACAGCTTTGAGGAAAGCTATCAGCTAGGGATAGACCCCAACTCCAAGTAATGTTCAACTGATGGACAGCTACGCAATGGTATCCAGGTTCCAGTGGATAATTTCACAGATGAACCTGAAAAAAACAGCAGGGTTGGGTCAGGAATGAGTTTCTTACTGTTGCTTTCTCAAATATGATAATGCAGCACCCTCACTTCCCAAGGAGATGGGAACAACTAATCAAAAAGTTCAGAGACACCACCTCTTTCGTGTCTTTCTGAGTGGAAATCAGTCCTGGTTTCTGGTCTGGGTATACTCTGGAATCTACCCCTAAAATTGCCCCAAGTGTAGGTAACTTGTTTTGTTTCAATGGAATTTTGCTGGATTAGAAGACCATTTTGGTTTATTCTGTAGACAGACAGTCTTCAATTTATACCATCTTCTGAAAACTAGTTTAACACTGTTTCCATATTATCCTTTGAGTTGAAGAGCTAAGAACATAATCCAAAAATGAAAAATTTCTCTTTTCCTGACCCACCCCTCTTCAAATGTTTATAATTTTAGTTTCATGTAAGCTTTACTATGATAATTCCCAAGGTCAGACCTTCAGGACTACGTGAGATTTAGACTGGAATACCATTTTTTCTCCCCGCATCCAAATTCTCATGCTCACAAAATAGCCAAAGCACTTTGGCTAGAACTTTTCAGCTCCACATGAAGGCACCAAATGAATTACAGTACACACTGTATTCAATAACAGTGAATACTTCAAAGCTTCCTAATAACTAGGGCATGAATGTAAAATGTGTTGCTCTGCACATCTAAGAGTTTTCCCCTTTCTCATCATGTTCTTTGAAAAGGTGGCTTTATTCAGATTTTTGTGACTGTTCTTGTTCTACAAAAGCACTTTTAGGATTTTATTGAGGTTTACATACACCAGTGTTCAAGACGAAAGGCTTTCATGTCAATTATTAATAACAAAATCTTTCATCTGTCTATTTAAAAAAATAAAAACATGATCCTTTTTTCCTCATTTTGATGTTTAATTTAGAATGAAAATCAAACTCTTTTAAAAAGTTTTCCTCACTATCACAAGGGAAACTATGGTGTTTTTAAGAATTCTCTCTATGAAGATAATGCCTACTAAAAATAAAATAGAAAATAATAAAATAAAGGGCTTAATCCTTTTTAAGAAAACGTTGAACATATTTAATGATTTCAACAGGAGTGGAAATGAACTCAGGATCTCATGGAATCAGAACACAAAATGCTGTTTCTACTAATGTTTTTGGGCTAATCTGTTCATTGGCTTAGAAAGCAGCTCAACAGGGACTTCAAGAGCTGTAAAAAATGGAAATATTCCTGATTCAAAGAAAACCCTCTTTGGTTTGACATCTGTTCCTTCAAAACATCGCAGCAAGACCACAGACTATCCCCATATTACCACGGAGCATGAGGGCTTGTCCTGTGATGACCTGGAGTCCTGGTGCCCTTGCCACGCTGCAGTGTAATTGTCCATTGACAGACACCTAAGCCTGTAGTACAAGCAATTAAAGTCACTGGTGCTCTGCAAGAGTCATTTCATAGCCCTTCGTGGAGCATTGCTGCCCAGGCCCTGTTCAGGACCCGTGTCTGTTACATTTCATGGCTTTTTAAAATTAGAACTGCAAGTGGATTCTATTTCATTCATTTTTATTTCTGTAGCACTAACTACCACAGAAAAATCCTGCTTCCCTGAAACAGTCGTCAGGTGTCACTTTATACCGAGTTCCCTTCAAAATTTCGGATAGATCTACCAAATTTCGTAGTTAGGGTTTGAAATGAAATGATTTTGTTTGAGACAGCAGTGCTTGCAGTTCTTGAATTTAATTTTAAAAAGTTCTTGCCCCTCTAATTACATTTATATTTCAGTTAAGATTCAATATTTCTAGCTTGATTTCGTGTTTCTAACACATTTCATCACTGAATTTTGAGCTGTGGGTGGATGTACCTCCAAGTACTTTCCTGTGGCCCCAACACAGTGCAAGTGTTACCAAAATCAGGTTGTCATGCCCCTTGTCTTGATGTGGCCGCTCCCATCAGCTCTAGGAATCACACTTATTAAGGTGTCCTGTTTGCAATAAAAACAGAAAAGGATACCAACATGCATCTTGGAACTCATATTCATAAAATGTGACTAGATTTATTTTTTTAAGGGAAACAGCAGATAATATAACCCAAATATATTTTTTCTGTAACTTTTTCTCCCTGTGCACAATGTAGCTGCACTTCAGGGCAGTTCCACACTGCCTTCTCAGTATAAAATTGATAATGCTTAGATTGTCTTCCCTAGAAGCTCCTATGACAATTAAAGCTGAATTTATTTCATGGCCTTCACAAAAAATGAAACCCAAACAAACTCAAGCCTCTAAAAAGTTTGGAATACACTCCAAAATACTCTTTAAAAAGCCACAGGAGCAAGTTCATATTATGCGTCTGACAATGTAGAGAGAGGAAGGATAAAAGCAGCGTGAGTTGGTGCTTAGGCCTAATGACAGGGATTAAAATATTTGAACTGCCCTTTCAGCTTCGGTACTGATTAATCATATAATCTCTGACAAATTATAGCCACACTATGCCTTAGTTTTACCCTCTGTATATTGAGGACAACAATGTTCACCCCCATTTCTGAAGAGGTTTAAAAGTTTTGTGCAAAGAACACCAGAAATGTACAAAGAGTTACAACCATCAGTTTTGGTTATCAGAGAACTCAAGGGGCTCCCTTCACACGACTGATGGGCGCTTTGGGAGGAAAATGAAGTGTTTGGGCATAATTCTACCTTTTGTTACCTTTTCTGCCTTTAATTATTTCTTTTCATCTTCTGATTAGGCTAGTGCTGATTTGGAAATCTTAACCATACTCTTAAGTGAAATAAACCACTCAGCTTTTTATCTGACAGCATTGAAGCTCTTTCATTGTACACGGAGGTGCGTTAATTACCTATTCTTACTTGCCTTCCTTCCCTCCTGCCACACAAATGAAGAGGCTAATCCTGTTTTAGTCGTCATGAATGATAGCAAAGGTGTGATTCATCTGCTCTAATTTAGTCACCATCTGCCCAGGGTTTGAGGCAGGTACCCTCAGTTCCCTTTATTAGCAGTAGAGAGAAACAGGTATCTCCAGAGAGCAATTTATCTTATCCTGTGATGGGGGTGTCTAAAATAGGTCAGAAAAATCACACTCTGGAGATATCTATTGTATTTCTGGGAGCATTAAGGGAGCCTGAGGTGAGTGGCTCAAACTTGGGTGCATAACTTTTAGACATCCCACGCAGAATATCCACAAGAGCTGCTAGAATGATCCCATGCTGGTATAATAATTCTCACTGCAGGCTGATACAATCTAAATGGGACCGACACCTCATAGAACAGATAAAGTCTGGCATGAACAGTCATAGTTAGCAACTGTGAATTTGATGCCTGACATTAATCAGGAGATAATAGTGAGATTGTAGCTTTGAGAGCCATCAGATGAACTCGACCCAGCCATCATTAATCAAACACGCTTTGCTTTCACATCCCATACTTTGGGGCCTCCATGCATGAGGCAGCGATGTTAAAATGTGCAGCTGAGCATCTCTTTTTCTGGAACAGCAAGTTCCTTATTGCTAATAATAGTAAATTAGTTACTATTGATTCTCAAACACTGTGGTTATCCCAGTCTAATCATTAACCTTCCTGCAAGGTAGGAAGGTTCCCTATTAAAGGGAATCAATTTTAAATTTGGGGCCTTGCTAAAACAACAACAACAAAAAATTAAAAATAAGATACTTAAAGGTTTGTCATGATTGCTCAGAAGATTGGTTAGAGGTACTTTTGACAAAGTAGTAAAGCTGTAAGAAGATTTATTTTGCCACATAAATCTAAACACAAGACCCAGATCTCCCAGGTTTGTGGATAATCATCACTGCAGCCATCACTGCAGTGCAATTGTCTCTCAGGGGACTGTGGTACATGTTATAGGGCACTCTGCAACAGCACATAACAGCTTAGGACAAGAATTAGCTACACTTATTGAGCTGCTGACACTCCTTCCCAAGAAATTTTGGTTTCTATGCTATTAACACAGAGACCTCAATTGAGAAGATAAATTTACAAAGAAATTGCCAACAAAATCAAAAAAGAAAGAAAAGAGGTGGTGCTTCTGTATGTAAAAACCTATTGGTACCTCCAGAAATCTGTCTGTATCTGGTCCCTCCCTTGGGTTTTTCTCTCCTGCAATCCTGTGCCATCCTAATCACTTTTGAATATTACAGTTGCTTCCTTTACTGTTTTACTAAATCCCAGTTCTTCAGACTTGAGGTGTTGGAGGTACAGAACGTAAATTATATTCTTCCCTGGGAAGGGACTCTACTCTCAGCAGCACAGATTTTCTTTCCTTAGAAATCTGGTGTGAGTTAATTCAATGTGACACCATCACCCTCCTCCTCAGTAAACAAACAATTGTCCTGTTTTGAACTCATGCCACTTTTTGCTCATTATTTCCTCATTTCTTAGTTTCAACTCACTCTCAGTCTTAGAAGCTGTCCCATGTAACCTCATCCATAATTTTTTGTTCCAACATGGACATCATAAAAGGGAACCTTTTCCTCTCCCAGAAAAGTCTTTCAAGGGGACTTGCACTTCAAAATCACTACAGTTCTTGAAAATTTGACTTAATATCTTTTCCCTTTTGAGAGAATATATTCCCAATTAGATATAAAAAATCTGAAATACAAAAAATATGGAGAATTCACAAGAGTGAAAAGAGCACAGGAACCAACAGCCCATCTGCTAAGGAAGTACTTAAGCTACAGTTGCCCCCCTGATCCAAATTTAAGGCTTAGCCTGAATGTGGGGTGGGGTCGAGGAAATACACTTAAAAAAATGCATTTTTAAGAAGCTGTTACTTCTCTGCATGAAATGACAGAAACTGTTGAGCTCTTCTGTTGACAGTCTTGCTCTTTGTTTTATATAATTTCCCAGTCAACATTTTGTGTTTTGTGATAGCATGCCCAACAGGGATCCTGTGTAGAAACACCCATATCTAAACCCTCTCTATTTTCAAGAGGAATTTATATTGATCATGTTTTTGAGCCAGCACTTTATTCAAGGATCCCCAACATGCAGGAAACTTTACCCAAACAACAACAACAGGCCACTATTCTCCTTGTTTACGAGAATCAAAATGGTTCATAGACTTACAGTAAAATATATATCTGTCAATTAGGCTCAGAATTCCCAAATTCCAACGGGCATCCGTGTATAGATACTTAGTAAGCAGTTGTACAAACACTTCACTTGCACACCCACATCTTAATTTACTCTTACTGTGTTTATTAGGTTTAGCTCCACAGGCACATCCTTGTCTTAGAGTCAGCAATAATCTTCAATTTGCATTTTAAACTAGTAAAATTGGACTGGGAAGAGGGTACCAAGGAATAAAATTACTTCAACAGATTTCCTTCTTGGGCCAATATTGGGACTGGGAATAACATCAATTTCTGATCCCTGGTTTAGTGTTTTTAATACAGACCCAACTTTATTTTAAATCAAAGTTGCTGGAAAACAGAGCAGCACTGAGTCTAAACTGTGTGAGTCTCATCTGAATGCAAATTTGCAGTCAGATTTTTGGCTTTGTATAGGCATCATATAGCACCATACAGATTTTTCTGTGTTTGTTGTGTACAAATGATAATTTTGATAACTGGGAAATGCCAATCTCTTGCCTGAGTCTTAGAGAATCAAATGGAACTGAGTACAGAAGCACAAAGGCTACAACCTGCATCAAAGGTGTAATCATCCTGACTAGTGGAATAAAAATGATTTAGGTCACACCACGGAAGTACTCAAAAATCAACACTGCCCTGAATGCAAAATGAGACTGAAACCAATAGTTAGCCTGAACTTTGTTCACAAATTCAAATTGCCAACAGCAGCAATGCCAGCTCTCACTGTTTTCTTTGGGACTGTTGTGATATTTGTTGTTCTTCTTAAAGTCCTGGCACCTGTGGTCAAGGGATTAGGTGTTGATCTCTGCTTTCTTGTAAAGTAAAAGTAACTTTTTTAAGTTTAAGGAAATGCTTCTAACTGTTGCCTGTGCATGGCAGGCTATGGACTAGTTCTTCCTGTGCTCCAGAGCAGCCAGACCCAAAGCAGCTCTGAGGCAGAAAGCACACAGTGAGAGTGCTGTTAGCAACTCCTGTGGAGGTGAATGGACTTGAGCTGTCTGCTATTAAGATTTTTGGAAAGCTGTTTGCTTGTGCTCTGCTGGTGTAAAGAATAGGCAGAGAAAATTCATGTTTGCCTCTTCAGACAAAAAGATAAAGTGAATAAAAATACCTCAACCCCATATTCTCCCCAGGATTTGCTCAAATATCATGATTTTCTTGCCAGGTGAGATGTATGTGGGATGCTGGATGTTTCTGTAGCCTGAGAGGTTGTGGAAACACACTTGCATGTGAGAAAGCTTTCCAGGGCTGTCCTTTCCATGTCCTGCTCCAAAAGGAATGTACAAACATTGTACAGGATATGGTTCAGTTTTTGGTCTTGCAATTTCCATCCACTCACACCTCTAGTGGGACTAAAATAGTCACTTTTCTTAACCTAAGCAGTTGTTGGAAGATTTTTGAAAGAGGAAGATTTTTGCTGTCATTTGACAGGCACTCTGGTCAGGAGCTGTTTATAAGCAATATGAATTATAGACAAGAAAAGAATATTCTTTGTGAGCAGTCACATGTGCAAAATTCGCTATTATTGTTAATTTTGCAAGGATTGGCTAGCAAAAAAAAAAAAAAAAAAAAAAAATTACAGAAATCAAAGACTGGAGATGGCCAGTGGGAGGAAGAACAAACATATCTTCATATATTTTCTGAGTTCTCCTGGAAGGGCCCATCCAAATCAGAATAGTATTGATTGTTATGCATCTAGAGTGAAGAAGTGTGAATTTTCCTATTCAGTGTGTATGAACAGGGCTTCCCCCTACCCAGCCAATGCTTCTTGTTTCTGTTGTTGTTTGAGCCCCTCTTTAAAACAAAAGGTTTCAAATATGAGAAACAGAAGTCAAGGATACAAATTCTAAATATTTTTTTGATTTTGCTATTTTTCACTTTCACTTACTCTCACAAAAAACGTGACACCAGTGGAATTGTGCTGGGTTTCCGTCTTTGTAAGTCAGCACCAACTCCTGCATGAAAGAATAAAGTGTGTGAACTCTGCAAATCTTTCCTCCAAGATATTCTTGTTCAAGGGACTATTATCAGTGCAGTCCTAGCTCCAAAAGTTCAAATTCCAACTTTCCCAGTGTTTGGAAGAACCATAATACTTACCAATATCTTTAAATTTCTAATTTTCTTGTACACTTACATCCTGGCACATAAAGATATATTTTAAATACTTCATGCTTTTTATAGCTGTTTATTCCAAATGAAATAATGAAATAAACCAGGCAATGTACAGAGTAGATTACAGAGGAGATTTTACCTGCTGCTCTGAGGCTAGATGTGAATATAACCAACACTGGGAAAGCACCTTTCTAATTTTGCTGAACCACAAGACTAGAAATTAAATGAGAATTTCCATTCAGAGAGGGCAGGCTTCCTTTAAGCACATGAAGGGAAGATGTATGAGGCAAGAAAAGTATATTTAGGTATTGTCTGCCTTGATTATACCATCTCTTTTAGTTTTTCAAAGGAGTAGGAAACTATCTGGCAGCAAGTTGGGCTTAGAAATGTTACTGAAGTGTAATAGCTCCCCCTGCCAGGTTTAGATTACAAGCTACATTTCATATGTGTGTACATACCCTCACACACACTCCAGAAATAAATTAACACCTATGATAGCATTTGCTGTCGCTGCTTTAGTCTTCAATGGTTATTAGATCAAAAGAAAAAAAATATATGCACTTGATACCTAATGTGTATTAAAGTAATTTTGTAAAACTTTCAAAGAAGTAGATATTAATATTAATTTTAATTCAGTGTGGGCAGGAGAAAAGTAAAATTATTCCAAGTGGTAAGGGAGAAATAAACTTAATTACAAAATTTTAATTTTGCTTTAATTTACTGTTAACTTTTCAGTCTTCTATCAAATTAACCTATTTTTTAATCTCAGACACTTAATTTCATGAAAGATAATTGTGGTCTAAAACTGTTGCCTGCTGGGAAGCTGGGACCAAACTCTTTTTGTGTTGCACCGTGTTTGGTCCATTTTTGGCTTCAGTAAAGCTGATGACAAAAGTGCAGAGCTAACAGCCTTAACCTTCAGAAACCCACACTTATGACTGACGCCAAGAAATCCTACAGGATGATTCTGAAAGTCAAGCTATTCGATTAAAATTGTACCTGAACAGGTAGAACTCAAACCTTTCATGAAGCTCCCAGTTTTAAAAACACTTAACAGCTCTATGGAGTAATGAAAATGTCTACATAGGTGTCTATATCTACAGAAGAGATAAAATGGTAGTGACTAGGCTGAAGTCTTGAAAATCTGAGTGTGAAAGTATGGGGTAATAATAATAGTAATAATAATAATAATAATAGGTACTTATTCAAGAAAAAAATTATTTTTTCCATCCTCTGTTTCCTCTTCCATCTCATCCCCACCTGGGTTTATGCATTAACTTAGACCCAACAAATTTTTTGATAATCTTGCAGTTAATTTACAATGAGTCAGTAAGGCATCCTTCACCTTTAATGCAAATTACCAGTGTATGTGATTAATGAATTTTTTATTGTTGGCTGTTTACTACAGTCAGTTCAAAATATTGAGGAACTGTAAATTAGGTCCCATGGAAATCATGGAATTGTTTAAGAAAACATAGTCATAATGCAGTAAAAAATTGTTCTTCAGCTTTTCATCTGCTGCTATTTGAGACCACTTATTTTTCAAAACTGGGACAAAAGATTTTCCAGTGAGTTCACCAAGTCCTTAAATTTAATGTCATGTTCTGGAAGGAGCTGGACCATGTGGTAAGAACAAAAGGAGAGGTGTGACATGGTAGCTGTGGGAATAACAAGGTGCTTGCTGAATAAAAAATCCTCCAGGAAACACCAGTTAAGACTTTGAGAGGGAAGGCACTGGCAGAGCCAAGTAAGGCTGGTGGTGGATTCTCTTTTCTCCCTCTGTAAAATATGTTAGAACAGTAAGTGTTTATATGGAACTAAAAGACCGCTTTGATCTCACCGTGGTGATGGAGTTGACAAGAGCAGTAAACAGTTGCAGAGTCTATCTGTCATGATTTGAGTTACTGAGCTTTAGGAATACACAAGAGGAGATAAAGTTGAGATGAAGATAAATGTGCTTATTTCCTTATGGCTATTCCATTTCACTGTCATTAGCACGGGAATTCTCAGGCACAAAAAGCACCATATTCAGAAAAAGTCATTCAATAGACACCTATTTTTCAAGACTGTCCATTGCTAAGAGAGAAAGACAAGGGGATACTTTATTTTTTTTTTTCCTCCCATTGTTTCGCCATTATTCCTCTCATCACTTTTAAGGAGAAAAATAAGGAACAAATTCCTATCAAATTCCTATCCTTTGATATTAAACCATTGGACACTTCTGAGGCTGTGATCAACTCCAAGCTCATATTCTGTGCTGCTGACAGCTGTAATATTATCAGTATGGATCCCAGGAAAAGCTGCAGTAAATTGAAGTAAGGACTTTTTGCAGCTTGAAGCCTTGCATCCTTTATAAGTGAAATGTTTTTTTTGATGCCTGTTTGTATGAAATCAAAGGCAAGGCTCCTGTTCAACACTGACCTACAAATAGGGATATATTTTGCCCATTTGACCAGAAACTTGAGAAGTGAATACTTGGTTTGAGAGACACCAAATAAATACAGGAACTTGGCAAAATAAAGTTTGACAGGCAATATTCCAGAATCTCTAGATCATTAGTCACTTTTGAACATCCTATGTTTCCCTTCTAGGAGCTAGATTCAGGAATCTACCTAGTAGGAGGCAAACTCCTGGATTCAGGAATCTATCCAGTAGGAGGATAAAAAGAAAATGAAATCACAAAATTTATCACACATCTATCATTTTCTATTAGGCTTTTTCTTTTTTTTTTTTCATAAAAGCATTACAAAGACAGAAAATAAAACAATACATGTTGATTTTTTGGAGAGTACGAGTCAAGAATAGAGAAAACCATCTAAGCTTTCATGGGAGGTGGAGAAAATGCATAATAATTTTCATATTGTAATGGTCTGCTTTCACCATGAGAAGACTTTAAGTCTCTTTTGTATGATTAAGGTACGCAGGTCTTAAAACAGAGAAAGTTGAAATGGTCAAGAGATGACCAGGAAGAATAAGTACACAGGTAAAGGACAAAGCATTTCTGTCCATGTCTCAAAGATTGCAGTATGGTTTGATTTGAGTTTATATCTGTTACTGAGCACAGAAAATTTTGTAAATGCATAATTAGCATGTCCATTTGACAGCTTACATGATCCGCCAGTACATCTGAGGGAAAAGATCAAAGCTAAGAATTCACAGACTTGTGCGTGCAACTATGAAGTTATTGTATGACGTTTTTCAGTTTAACTACAAATTCTACTTGTATGTAAAAATGTCATTTACATTTTTGCAGAAGTTCTTCTAAATTAACTTCCATTATTTATTAATTTAACCTGATGATGTCTTATAATTAGAACTGCTGAGAGATTGACTACAGTATGGCACTTCCCTATAATTAGAACTGCATTGTTCATGATTGTAGAAGTTTTTAATACACTCACTCACACCTCTGGTTGCTTGAGGAATGAAGAGGGTGAAAAGAGCTAAAGACCCTGAAAATATGGGCACATGTAAATACACATAACTATAATGTTACAAATCTAGGCTAAGAGTCGTTTATTTTAAGTGATTTAGATGGCAAATTATTATTCTGATATGGAAAGAAGCAGTAGGAAACTGAATGGTAGCCCAGAAGTTGTTAAATTATACATAGGGGTTCCTTGGAGGTCTGGTTATATAGCTATATATATGCATTTCAGTATATAAAGGCAAATGATAGTTGCATACCACAATAATAATTGCTTTTTATTTACAGTGGTAGGAATTACCTCAATTTTATACTGGAATAACAAAGACATAGATCTGGTCACTGACTTTGCCCAACAGTTCTTTCAGCCAAAGAGTGACAGAACCAGAAATGACTCCATTATCTTTTAAAAGGAAGAGAAATCATGGAGTAAGGACATCATCAAACTGTAGGTTTAATTGATTCCCTTTATTTCATATCAGTATTGCATTGTGCATCTGAGTCCTTAATGAGCCCAGCCAAGACAAAAGAAAGATGCTCTGCTCTCACTGACCTCCTTGGCTACAGCAAATCCCTGAGGTGCAAGGCAGGGAGGCAGGGAGAGCAACTGAAGTTTTTCAAGGGAGCTAAAATACTGGGATGGCAAAGCAGCAAAACCTTCCGCGTTCCAGATGGAGCATTGTTAATATTCTGGATTTGTGGCACTGCGCTATTTTGAAACAAATAGAACAAAGTAATAAAAAACGAAGTTCATTTGCCATATGGCTGTTTATCTCTCTGTGCTACAGCTCAGAGATAAGTAATGTATGGTCTTCAATATGGCACATCCACACGCTCCTCCCAGGTGCATACGATACAGCACACCTAGATTAGCACAAGCCAAACTCCTTTTGATTGCATTGAACATGTGGCATCGTGGCTTAAGGGATTTTCTCCTTCAGTTGAAGTATAAGATACGTTTGACAGCCAGGAGAGGAAAAGATACATTTAGGACTGAAAGGAAGAGTAAAGGGGGAAGAAGCAGGTGGATGGAAAGGCACAAAAGATAACGTGGTTGGTTGTTCAACATTTTCTATGTGAAATTAGTCCTCAGGAATTACAGGATTCTGACAGCCCAAACAAACCAAGATTTGCCTAAAGGGAGAGTGAAACACGAGCAGCAGCATCCGCAGCTCACCACCATCAGGAGATTTGAGCGGATACATATTTGAGTGAATACAAATTTCTGGTACCCAGCAGAGAATGACCAGAAATGGCAAGACTTCCAGTACACCTCAGACACTCAGAGGTGTGTTCAGGGAGGGAGTGTTGCCTGCATTGCAGGCATTTCATGGCATTTGACAGTAAATATAAATAGCATATATAAACATATTTATATCTATATAAAATATAAAAACCAATATCTAGCTAATGTTAACTCCAGAATTTTCCTTTGCAGCATAGGGCAGACACAGTATGCTGGCCTTTCCGCTCTCTCCTCTCTTATCTCAGCAGGCGCACCCCTGAAGTTTTTAAAAAAAGTTAAAATTAAAGAAACTCACTAAGGATCTTAACATCATATGTCTCTTAATTTTCCTGAATATATCAAAGCAACCATATTAAAGGAATGCCAGCCCTGCCATAACCACACACATTTCACAAGTTTAGAGCATCTGGGTCTTTGTGTCTGCTGTGGGAGAACGTAGGTGTGGGTTCTCTACACTGCTGCAGGAGGATAAAAGCATGGCTGAGGATGCCAGTATTGTAATTCTATCCTTGCAATAGGACTGTTCAAATCTGGGACAGGTGACTTAGAGAAGCTGCTCCATTCCTTTTACCTTCTTTAGTCCTGATCTGAGGTTTTCTCTCTTATTTCTAGGACACGAACTGAAGTTTGGAGTAGAAACACTACACCATTGCACATAGACACAGAAGTACACTGGGGGACAGTACCACTCCCAGTCTCACAGCTCAGTGATGACTATATAATGTTCATGAAAAAAAAAGTACTGAGAAGCTCACTCTCAAAGCAATTATTCCCACACCTTCCCCTGACTGTTCATTTAGGACAGTCATTTAAGAAAATCAATGACAAGGTATAGTATCATTTAAATGACTTTGCGACCAGTGACATTCCAACCAAAGGCCTAAAACAAGGAAATAAGGATGTGGTGCCCACGGAAAACCAAAAATATCTTCTTGTTTGTTTTGCTTTGTTTTAATTGAGACCTCAGAGTTCCTGCAGGTTTTGCTGTGCAAAAAGTTCTGAGTAGGCATTGAGAGTAACTTGAGGGGAAAAAGTATTGTAACTCATCCATTTTAATTCTGGATAACAAGGCAAAACTTATCTCCTGATAGCTCTCTAGCTGTTCTGATGATAGGAACCTCAGTACAAAGCACTTACGCATGCACTTAATTTTAAACCCAGCAGTAATCCTGATTGAATCAAGACGTCTACCTTTGTGCTTAAAGTAAAGCATGTGCTTAAGTACCTTTTTGTATAGGGGCCTTAATTACATTATGTGTGTGAGAGGATATGATAATTTTAGTTGGCTTTCCCAAGAGAGCCTTTAGTTAATAAAATAACTAGGTTTAATACTCCACAGAGTCATATGGGAACAGAATTGTGCTCCTCCTCCTGAAGCCCAGCACAGGGTAGACTGTAATTTAATTGTTGGAAGCACAGAAAGTGCTGAAATGCTGTATGTCTTAATATTGTACTGCAAGAGCATGTTTGTTTCTATTATGGAATACCTTGGGAAACCACTGTGCAATGCTACCACCAGTTATTCATAAATACATTTGGATTTACTGATGTTCAGTTCCAGACTTTAGCTGTTCTACCAGATTAGATAAGGGGGGGGAAAATTCCAATTAGCAGGAACTTTTTTAAAAGAGAAGGAATGAAAACAAAAGCAAAAATAACACTCATGTTGTTTTCCAACAGAATCACCTGTTCCAGTGAGGAAAATTCAATACAATAAAGAGAAGATCAAATAAAAGCAGGACAGATCTGTTTGCAAATAGATTGTGCTTATGCATGCCTTATTATGACTATTCTTTGATATTATTCTGTGTGAAAAGGAATGTGTAAGCTGAGCCTGTGAAGTGCATGGCTATGAGAGACGGTGGTGAGCAGAGGAGGGACTGGCACACTCACTGTAGATCCTCAGACATCATACTGAGGTGTTCCTTTCAACCTTTCATCCTCCACAGCACCACAATGTTTCCTGCAGAACCAGCTGCTCCCAAAGGTGGTTACAGGTAAGACTTCAAGGCAGTAGTTTGGGCTGGGTGGCTGCAGGCAGGTGGAACCCAAGAGCCAGGTTTTCACCTGAGCCTTACCCTGAGCAATTTTCTGACAGCTACAGAGTCTGGGAGTGATTTTTTTCCTATTTGTTGGGTATATTTCAGGTGGTTTTACGTATATAACATGAGTCTTTGTATAACATTGCACTGAGCAGTGCAGATCAGAGCTTCTTAAAAGTAGTTTCCCATAGTTGTTACTGACAATGTGCTACTCACTTCAGAAGGTGCAAACTGCAATAACTTGTGCAATAACTGAAGCAAAGCTGAGTCATATCAGATCAGGATTCATCACCGTATTTGTTTGCAGCAGCAAAGTTTATTTTGCTTAAATGGCAAAGAGCAACAATTTCTACTAGTTGATTAATACCTACTGTGCCTTTATACCAGGGACAGGTTTCCTGTTTTGTTAGTTTGACAACATCACAGTGTGGTTGTGCTTAAAAAACAGTCCTCAGCTGAGAAAAGAACAAAAATATTTTGAATTAAGATTAGAAAGACACTTAAATAAAAATTAAATAAAAACAAATAAGTAGGAAGGCAATACTATATATTTTTTTTACAGCTTTCTTTTTAAATGGAAAAATTATCTTTTACCTCAAGGTAGAGAATGAGATTTTAGCCCAGGGTTGGAATTTAGGATGTGTAGTAATTTAGCATTAAGTTTTACAAAGCTAAAGATTAAAAAAATTATCCATTAGAAGTGTTAACTATAAGTGGCTTCCGAGAAATTTCTACTCAGTTCTCTTTGGGATTGATTAGCAAAAGGGATTTATGGACCAAACTACAACTTCATGCACCAAACTTGCACAGTTTCACTCCTCATGGTCCATGGTCGGATGCCACCTTTTGGCTATCAGCCTGTCTGTAGTTCTATAGGATCAGATATTCCACACATTTCCTAATGCTTGGAATGCAGCAATCCTTTTACACCACCTTCTCATTGATGGAGGATTGAATTCACAGCAGTGACATATCTGTGGGGTTTCTCACAGAAAACCCAGTCGCTGTGACAGCCTGCGGGCGTGAGGTGTAAGTGAAGGTCTGCAGCCCCTCCCCAGACTGCAGAGTAATAGAGAAATTACTATTTTAATAGCTACATGTTCAGGAGTGTCCTCCCCAAATGTGGGCAAACAAAGCTGGCTGCTTTTCCAATCCCGTGTTAATAGTTGTGCAGGTGTACAAGCCCTCACGCAGGATTTTAGGGGAGAGGTTGGATAAAACGAGCCTGGGTGTTAGGAAATTGCAGTTAAAAAAGTGATTTTCAATAATGTTACTATTTACAGGCTTAACCTTGCTTCCATCTGAGTCAGCAGCAGACATCCAATGATTTCGATACTGGAGGCTAAAGCACTCAATACCTTTCAAACTATAAGGTCAGAACACAAATTCCTGATGTATAGACCCCCAGCCAGCAAGGGAAAGAGGGGCAGAAACGAAGGTCTGTAACATATATATTCAGCAATTTGAGCCCTGGGTTCATCAGCATCAAATTTCCATTTGAATTTGTATAAATTTCTAAGTAATAGAGGAACTAAGTTGCAAAGTACATATATATTAGTCTAAACTCAGATTAATTTCAGATCCGTGTAACAAACAGCATCCAACTTCAATCACTTGCATAGTTAAAGTATTTGAATGGCTTAAACTTAGCCATATGCTTAAATCTCTAATGAACAGAGACCAGACTGCCTTTTTTAAAAAAAAGTCTTACATCTAACATTTCCCTAAATACTGATTTAGGCTCCAGGACTTAAATCTATGGAATAATTTTAATTTAGAAAGACAGTGGTAGAAAGGGGGAGGAAATTCTTTCCTTCTTCCGAGATGGAAAATCAGACAGAAAGGGACTCTGTTATTTCATATAACACCCCACAGCAACCTCCCCCTTCTATTTTCACTGTAAATAGAAGTTCACTTACTGCCATTCACTTCACAGGAATCAACTAATTTGAAAACTGCTATTACATCTCCCCTCAGTTTTCTGATCTTCAGACTAAACAAGCCCAGTCCTCTCAAATTTGCTTGTAAGACATTTTTCTATAGGACTTTGATCATATTTGTCATTTTCCTGTGGACTGCTCCTGCTTTCTTCATATCTCTCTTAAAATGTAGTAACTTGAACAGGAGATCAGAGCTGAGGGCTTAACCAGAAAATTGAAAATATTACTTGCTGTGATTTATATGTGATGCTTCTTTTTATACATGGTGGCACAAGTGGTTAAAATGATTAATTTATGTACAGATTATTTTCCCTTATAACCCCAAAATAATTTCTGGCAAATCTGTTCTGCCCTCCCTCATCTTATATTTGTGCAGAAGTCACGTGTTTGGTCAGAAAGAATTAAATTAGGTATAGCTGCTTGGCCTGTGCATTATTTAACCAACTCTTATTTTTCCAGACTATGATTCTGATTTGCTAAGACTGTTTGGATTCTAACCTTCAGGGTGCTTGAGACTTGTCCCGATTGGTTATAATCCACAAAAATTAATAAACATGCTCAATTCCACCCTTCATTACTAAAAATGGGTAATAACACCAAACCCAGGAGAAGTCAAAGTGTGACTCCTCCTTTTCTGCATTGCCCCAGTGTAACAGAAACCCATTTAGAACTGTGGTGTTTTTTTTTTTTTTTTTGTCTTCCTTTTAATTCTGTTTTCTAACTTGATGTGCTTATAATATTTGCCCATTTTGCATTTTCTTGGTTTATTTATGGTAACATCTTTCAAATCATGTCAGGATCAGATGGTGACTCACAACCACTTCATTCCATGAATCCTGTTACCCTGCCATTGAAGGAAAAGTGATTGGTTTGACAGCTTAGTCTGATGTATCTGTCAGTTGTTACTTATCACTTTTACATCCTTTGCTTACAGGTGAGTTGAGTATTGCTCCTTATCTATTTGGCCTAGAATTTCTTTATCTGCAATTCTCTCCTGTTTAAAAATCAGATACTACATTCCCCCATTTCCTGCATTCTAGATTTCCAATCATTCTCTCATTTTCCTATTCACCCGTTCTAGATTATTTCAGCACATCCAGAAATAATAGAAAAAGTCCTTATTTTTCAAAGCAATCTCTAATTCATTCTTTGCTTATATGAATCTCATTTCTTTGCAGAGGAGAACTGAACTGCTTTTGCTTTTAAGCGAAGAATAGAGAAAAAAACCCCTTGGGAATTCAACATCATCTTTACCATCTTTTATGTAATCCAGTAGCTAATAAGGGAACTAATAGGGGATTCTACTGGGCAGAATCAAAATTAGCAGAATTGATCCAAAACATATTCCAACAATGTAACCAAAGACAAGGGGTTTAGTTTAATATTTTTCCTATAATGCATGGGCACACACCTATATAAATATATATATATATTAAACTGCATAATGAGCAATTGAAAAATCAAATTAGCAGGAAGATGAAATAGCTTGAAAGCTATTTCCAAAACACCTTTCAACATTTGTAAAATTATTAAAATATTGGGAAAAAGCTACCTTATACTTTTTCATTGAACTGAAAAAACAGTAATTATAGTTCTGTGCCAAGTTGTTCCCAACCTATTACAATAAATATTTTACATTTGTTTTTTTATCTTTTTCATTTATTGATCCCTATGCAAAAGTGAATTTAACATGATGCAGAAACATCAGATAGGCAAGGTTGCCCTTTGTATTTGGTGGGAGCAATTTACACACACTTCATTGATCATTTCTCTACATTCGTGTGTATACTGCAATTTTTAATATATTTTATGAACAAAGGAAGAAGGCATGTAAAATTGTTGGGGTAAACCTGGTGACATGATAGGGCTTTTACTTTTTCAGCCTGATGAGCAGAGGAGAGGTTAAGAAATAGGAGGGAAAGGATACATAATAGTCATCTGACACCCAGAAAGTTTTAAAATTGCCAAAGGTAAAAACCAAATAACCATGACTGTAACTTTGCATTATCACCCTAAGTTTCCCAGCCCACTTAAGACTGCACCCTGGAAACGAGGAGCTCATAAATGTTAAATTAGACAGACTTTGCTCTGTGATGCAAGCCATGGCTGTGACCTAAAGCAAGAATACAGAATGCCTTTCAGTTAGAGAGTCTGTCACTCTCGTTCCCTTTGATGCTCTTCCTTCACTTTCAGGAAGAGAGCACAGGGAGTTAAGGTTTGTGGCCTGCTCCCCTGTTGTCCCTCATTTTGCAGGCACTGGAAACCCAGATGAAACCTCAAGCCGCACAAGAAGCACACACACAAAATCCCCTTCACTTTCATCAGTAACTTTTTCCTTTATGAAAGTTTCTATCAGAGAGCCGGTGAGCCTTATTATACAGTCACCCAGCTCTGGTTTCCACACAGTCATTCAGAATGAAGCATTATAGAAACTCCCATAAAAGGTTCCTTCATCTGAACGTGCTCTCGCCGAGGTCCTTTCTTCCTCCCACTTTGAGGTGCGGTGGAAGTGAATGAGTCTCTGCGGGTGCTCTGGCTCCTGCAGATCACAGGGGCTCTGTGGCCCCTCATAACCTTCCTGGTTATCTTTTCTGTGGCGACAGCATCCCTACACAGACAGGGAAGGCTGAGTCAGCAGCCCAGGCCTACCACCCCTTTGTTAGAAACTTGTCCATGAACATTAGCTGTAAGCCTGTGTTCTAGCAAACTTCTCTCTCTGTCAAAATTACACACATTTATCTCATGCCAGGAGTTTCTGAATGTGGGACAAAACTTGCAGCCTCTCTTCTAACAATAGTTAAAACAGGAGACTGGACTTGGATCTGGTCAGAGCTGCCTGAAGCAGGTGCAGCCCCAAGGAGAGAGAGAGAAGTGGTGCACATCCTTCTGTTCCTCACTGAGTATAACACAGCTGGGCCGTAGTTAACATACCAAGGACATACCTAGGTTGATTTCTTCTCAAATCACCATAAGATTGTAGACTTGTTTTGTTTCGTGCTTGCATCCTGATTAGATTGCTGGGTGTCTGTTCTTGGGAAAGGGTTCCAAGAGCAGCAGCATTGTTTTTTGGGACTGACGGGAATCTCCTCAACAGGGTAAGAGCACATGGCAATATGTCTGGAGCTCAGTCTGTGCTAATGTCCCTACTGCTGCTTCTGCTTCGAGGAAGCAACTGGAGACAAATTACTGGTCCTAACTTCCTAATTAAGGAAGAGCTGGAGGAAATACATCATGGGCAGTAAGAAAAAAATGAAGAAAAGGAATTTTTTTCTGGTTTATGCTTCAAATGATTCATGACTTGCAATACATCATATGCAGTCCTGGTTCAACAAGAGTCTTAGGAAAGTGTATTGCTTTAACTTGTAACCTTTTCTGAAAACTATTGGAAAATTGAGTAGCGTTTCATTTCAAAAATGAAAGACTAAGTGAGGACAGAAGTTTAGACCCAAGAGGAACTATGCTTGTTCTACTGTTTTCAACACTTGCTAAAGATACTATTTTCACATTAGTCTTTCGTAGCTGATCCCCTTTAGTGGGACTAAAGATTGATGTGTCTATCAGCTCAGAAACATGTCTTGTTCCACTATGATTTTAAGAAGCCTGTGAGATCTAATAAAGTTTCTAGGGATGCAGAACTCGCAAACAAAACTGAAGTAACCTATCCTTAGCTTTGGCCAACTCCATGCCCACCTGAATAAATTACATGATCTAGGGGTCCATCATAAATAGGTAACATCTATGTAGCATTGTTCATAGAACAACACCCCTAAAACTGAAATAGATTAATGTTTTCCTTCTCTTCTGTTGTCATAATTTCTACAAAACCGATAGCTTCCTGAAGAAGGCTTCCATTCAGCACGCCTACCATCCTACTTCCTCCCTGAAAAAGTATCAAGAAATATTTATGACATGCAAAAAGACTTCCATTTCTAAGGATATGAAATGTGTTCTTGTAAGAAATAGAGCATTACACTTGGGTTTTCATTTAAATATGATTTCTGAAAACTAATAAAAAAATTAGAAATGTTGGTGCACTGAAAAATGACAAGTGAGAAAAAAATGCATATAAAAATATCCACAGGATAGCATGGGGAACTAAATGGGGCAAAATTACTTTTGCTTTGGAGAGAGCATTATGTAGGCAAGGCAATTTTATTATCACGGTTGGATAAAATATAAAGGGTTTTCCTAATCTCAGAGACTTCAAAAGAGACTTTTTTTGAGACAATATTAATATCAAAGCCAGTTGTCACTATTATTAAAATGTTCTTTGCTCTTCATTAGTCACAAATGATCCCCTCGACTCACAAAAAGGTACTCGGTAAATTAAAAGCTTTTATGTAACACTCCAACAAAAGTTGAATGACTCCGGAGTTAAAAGGCAACTCTTGTGTCTGTCAATATTCAAAGTGGTACCCAATTTTTTCCTTTTTTAAAGTAGCAATTTCCTTGGGGTATTTATTCATTTATAGATCTATTAAGAGACTGATGAGGAATGGACGATTAATGAAAAACTTTGTCGTTCTCAGTTCTCACAAGCAATCATTAAAGGCCTGATTTTGCATTGTGGGCAGCCTGCTAGTGCCATGTAAAATCCCTCTGGAGGATAAACAGGTCTATCCATCTCCAGGGCTAAGTGAAGCCTGGATTTATGTCTGTGTGAGGGCAGAGTGGTAATTCCTCACGCTGGGTACTTTTCCTAACGCACTATGTCTAAGCACTTCAAAAGAGTTTGTTTGCTGATCGCGTTAGCCAGAACACAGCTCATCCCTCCAGTGGGCTGCATTGTGTGACTCTTAATCGCTGTTTAATTGCAGTCTCACACTGCTGAACTTAATGGGAGCTCCTCGCCCACTTGCATGGCGAAAGACTGGAGGATAGGATTATGGGATTTTCTTAATGTAGACTCAGAAATACCACACATGATGCGGGGAAGTCACCGGAATTTGCCCACCATGGGATTTGTGCAGTGGCTTAGAGTTTTCTTTCCACTGAGGCGTGAATGTCTCTCTGAGGCTGAGATGTGGGGACTGAGGATCCACTGTCGGTTTTCACTTCCACATAACCGTGTTGGTGGTACCATTTTCTATTGTGTCTTTGCATTGTGGGAAGGCTGGTGCTGGAATGGTAGAGGCAGCACTGAGAACCAGATTTCCAGGATTTTATGCCTGCCCTGAAACTGATTTGCCTTATGCCTTCAGTTATATCACTTTTCCCCTTTGTGCCTCATTTTTTCTATTTATAAAATGGGAACAGAAACGGTGGGCTAAGGCTGAATTAATACCTTTAGACTGCAATAGAAAGGTAATATAGTAGTACAAAGTATTAATTATTATATTATCTCTCTCTTTTTAATGGATTTATATTTAATTCAGTTACAGAGAGATGCTTTGTTCGCATAATAACATTTTCTACTGCCTTTGAGGCTCATAGGAGCAAGCTTGTGGGAAGGAAACTGGTAAGTGTTTGAATTTAGAAATGCTGCGGGTTTCAGTGTATTTAAAATGCTGTTGAAGTCGGGACGATTTAAATGTGTGAGATTTCAAATGTCTCATTGACACACATCGCAAATTCCTTCATTGCCTGAGGGAGCTACAGCAAAAAGAAAAGTTGGAGTCTTTTAGTTTCACAGTTAAGGCAGCTTTTTTTAAAGTGAGTTAATGATGGAGCATTTGCCTGTGCAGTTGTAACAGAGCAATCTGTCACTGTGAGAAGACTCCTGGGGTGACTACCAGGACATGTTAACTAGCAATGGTACCTCCATTGTACATGACCCGTTGCTCGCCCCGGTGTTGCAATATATTCCAGCCAGATTCCTGAGTGAGAAATGGGAATGGATTCATGTTTTGAACAGAGGCACAGGCCCAACTCAGCTTGTAAAAACTGAGGGTAAGGGAATTCTGCTGAGGGAAGCAAGCTGAGGGTCTGACCAATGTTCTTTTTCTGTTCTTGCCCTCAGCATTCAGCGGTGCATCTGTTGTGTTTGTCAGGGAGCTGGCTCCTCTCGCGGCCCCCTCGTCGCACACCCGGCCACGCGCTGCGCGCGGGACACGTTGTAAGTACACACTCATTGATCTTTACTCCCTCTGATGACAGATACAAATCTGCTGTCACTGCACCTTATGCTAATGTTCAAATGAAAATGAATAGTATGCACTGAGGCACACCAGGTTGCACTTTACCTGCCTGTATACGTTTATTTGTGGATGTAATGCTGAAACCAGCCTTCTGGGCCCATCTTCATATCGCAGCTCCAGAACAGCATGAGATTTTCAGGTGTGTGAATTCCCCCTGTGTTAGAACTTGTTTTCTTGGCAAAGGAACCGAGGTCTCTGGGCTGGAAAAAGCAACCGAGTGGTCTGACAAAATTCTTGCCCTGGGTGTAGGACAATCAGGACCATTGTTTATTCCTGTGGTTTGTTTCAAGGTCACATTTTGTGTTAAATGAGACTTTCACTTATGCTGCATAGAACACGACTGGCTTGGACTCTCCCATTCATGTCATCCATGATGATGGAGTATCAAACTGGATGCACTGGACATTTGTAACAGAAAGAAAAGTCAAAGTGAAAGAAGAGATCTGGTTTCCTACCTTTCCACCTTCATTCTGTGTGTGATGCAATTGTTAATGGAATATGGCTGGAAGAAACGTCTCAAAAATATGCAGCTATATTAAGTGAGAAAGTTTCTATAACAGTCAACAACCAAATCCCATTTCATTCTCCAAAGCCATAATTTCAGCTGATGTCTACGTCCAAATAAAAAAGTGAAAATATGAGTAAACCAAATCCAATATATCTCATATACTCCTCCAGCTCCCAGAGGATAACATATTCCATACAGCTAATATTCTTTTCTGTTTTCTGACCTGAAACACTGGAATTACAGCTGTTGATTGTGAAAAAAAATGTTTGAAATGAGAGACCCACTGCCCTTTCAGTGAAGAAATTCTTCCTGATGTCCAACTGAACCTTTCCTGGCATAGCCTGAGGCCGTTTCTTGTCCTGTTGGAAATGTGAGGGTGTACTCTTCTCTCTGTAATCTGAAACCCAGCCTCAGGAGATTCCTCATGGGATCACTTTTACTTTACTTTTGTCAAGATCCTCTTCAAGACTGTAAAGTGATTTTATTTTCTTGTCATACTGCTCTACACCCAAAGAAATTATTTGCACAGAAATTAACAAAATCTCATATTATCTGGAATTTTGCCCCACATCCTCTACGGATACCAACCTCAACAAATTACTTTTCTTTCCACTCCACTATTATGAGTCTGTTCTAAACTTATTTGCCTGTGTCATGCAACTTCCCCACTTCTTCCCCATGAAATGATGATGTTTCCCCATCGTGCCCTAAGCTGAGCTCTTCTTTGTGTGTTCTACTAGAAGTTTGCCATTCATTCTGTGTCTGATTTTCTTTGTGGCTCAACAAGAGACAGCACATGCCATGGCTGATCTGGTACATTGGGCACCCTGACTGGTTGATTTGCCAGCCAGCTGAGATGAAAGAGCAGGGATGACTGCTGTGTTCCCTGTTTTTCCCTCAAGGGAATAATTAAAAATCGTTCTCTTCTACCAGCATTTGTGGAAAATACCAACTGCCAGAAGACCTGAAGGAACTTAGACCCCTATCCAGTCTAAGATTTGACTGAAGTTGCCTCACAGGTGTGACTCACAGGCAGATCAAGCTATTTTTATTTTTAACTAGGTTCCTAAGAAAAAAATATTAAGTTGTAGTACGTTTTAGTCAAACAGAATCTGAAAAGAAGATGAAGAACCTTTATCATTTTGCCTCAGTTTTGTACACTGTCCTTAATCTGACATATGTAGTTACACTCTGTGTGTTCTGATACAGAGCTGGTAGAGGGTATTTCTTCTTGTAAGGCCGGGTATTAATGGGCCCATTACACTACAAAACTGCTGGGACTTCCAGATGTCACTGTAGTAAAACTAAGCAAAGGTAACCTTATGAAGTTTCTCTGAGCTGTAGCACATTCCCACACCTGCAGGGAATAAAGATACTGAAGGTACATTACAAAACTACCCTGAATGTAGAATCATAGAATCTCCTGAGTTGGAAGGGACTCACAAGGATCATTAAAGCCTAACTCCTGGCCTTGCACAGAACACCCCGAGAACCACACCATATTCTTGCACTCTGTCAGGCCTGGTGATGTGACCACTTCCCTGGGGAGCCTCTTCCAGTGCCCAACCACCTTCTGGGTGAAGAATCTTTTCCTGATATACAGCCTGAATCTCCCCTGACTCAGCTTCATGCTGTTTCCTCAAGTCCTGTCACTGGTCACAAGTGAAGAGCTCAGTGCCTGCCCCTCTTCTTCCCCTCACAAGGAAGCTGTAGGCAGCAATGAGGTCTCCCCTCAGTCTCTTCTGGAAGGAAAGAAGAATCTGGCATGGAAGGAAAAGCAATATTGCAGGGAAATCTGTGCTGCCTTGATCTTCAGTTTTCCCAGTTCTCTTATCACTCTGGATCTGCACATTACCTGGGTGTTAGGCTTTGCTTAACTAGCGAAATCATCCCTGCCTTTGCCAGAGCAGAGATACTTAGTGCCTGTTCACACACCGCTTGGTTCAGGCTATCTTGTGTTCTAATGAACATATCACAGCAATAGCTCAGAGCTCCCCATATTTCCAAAAAGCATATGTTAAACAATGTAAGCAAAGAGAAACCGTAACAGGCTTCACTTGTCCTAACAGTCCATCTGTTTCCTACTCCCCGCTGAGCACATCTCTTTTCCTGGTTCCCTTTCAGGTGCACTCTTACCTTATGTAACGTGCTTTTTATTGGAGATTCATGCTGTGACCCTGTCAGAATTGCTACAGCAGGGGTGACCTCGGTAATGACTGTCCACAGCCTGCCAAGCTAAGTTGGTCAGTGTTAGCTGATTAAACTTTTAACAACATCCCCTGTGCGATAAAGGGCAAAATGACAACTTTGCCCATCGTCAAGGTGTCTGTATAATAAACTAATTAGTAAACCACACAGTCTGTGGAGCTTTTAATGAGTGCTATCGTCTGGCCTCTGTAATAAAAACCCAGTCTGCCCCCTTTTGGGATTCAATTAAGGCACAGACTGTCATATGCTTGGCCTGGCTGATCAATGAATCCATTCCGACCTTTGTCGGAGCTGTTTGCAAGGTCACTGGCAGTAGTGAGGGAAGCCAGCCTGGTGGTGGGGAGACAAACCCAACAGCACCCGACAGGCACCAGTATCAGCTGCTAATGTCCTCCAGGTCCTTTGACATCAGCAGAAGTTTCTCTCACACAAAGGTTAGCTGAAAGAGAATGTGGCAACATGCATATATATAAAATTTAAATATATGGGTACCAGTTCTTCTGATCAGAAAGGTTTCCCTGTTATTTGAAAGTTCATTAATTCCTTCACATCTGCATACACCTAGACACCTGTGGGGTTTTTAAGCACCAAAATATGCTATCAAATGTTTGCTCTCTAAACTGTGTTTATTGCTATGATCCAGATACACAAACAAAACAAACACAACAGAGTAGCCCTAGATCATACAAAACAGCCCCCTTTCCAGGTCCTTGCATACAAATAATACTTATCACTGTACAATTCCAGAAGGGGTTTATAACTGTTGAAATAATTTTTATGGTTCTCCGCTGCAATAGGTAACAACATTTTAATTTTACAGACTGGAAAATTTATGCAAAAAAAGAGTAAATTGTCAGACAGGCAGTGACCCAACGAGATATCCAGGAACTCTAGTGAAGGCATCTTTAAAAGTAAAGGTTTCAGCTTTCAGTCCTTTCACCTTCCATCCTCAGGAGGATAAACAGGAATCAGGGGACTGTAGAGTGAAGACAAGACCTTTAGTGTCATTATCATCTGTCCTGACCAGTGGATAAGTACCTGAGCTCCAGGCAAGTTCTGTCCACAGCCACACTGCCACCACAGTAGAGTCAATGATGCAGTTGGTTTTTATTACTGCTGTAGTACCAGTCTGGAACCTGCAGACCTCCCAAACATCACTTCCTACAGCCAACAAGAAAGCTCTGCATTAGGTGATATGGCAGGGCCATTAGAGACTGAGTCCTCCTGTGAAATGTGGATGCAGTCAGAAGGGCAAAAACTGGATGGAGTTTATTAATTAATTCTGCTAACCTCCAGTGGGCCTTCTCTTCTGTCCTCTTCTTTTTTCATTTGAATTGAATAATCTCTCCTCTGCCACCTCATAGTATTTTATAGCCTGGGGAATAAGGAGGTGTCTAAAAGGTGATTTTTAACTGCTGTGATGCAAAGAAAGGAATTAAAAAACCAAATCTGGTTGCAATTGTCTTGCTGATTCAGAAACTGAGCAATCTCAGTAGGCATAACCCACGTGAATTCATAGCAAGAAACCAAGTTCTGTTGGTCTTTAAACACGAAAAAAGCAGAAACACAAGGTGATTAGAGTGATGCAATAGTGGTGCCTAGTATTTGCATTCCTGCTATTTGCATGCCATTAGAGGTGGAAAACAACAGAAATGCAGAACTTTGCCTTTTCTAATGTAGGCAAAGTAGCACTTATCTGCTCACCCTTGACTATTCAGTTACAGCAGGCAGACAGTTTACTTAGTTATCAAACAAAAAGTGTATTAAGTATATATTTTTTAAAAATTATTCTTCATTATCACTACTCCAGTGACTCCATCCTATGCCTCTCTGAGTCTCTCGCTGTTTTTCTCTGGCACTTCTGCATGTAACCAGTCTTGCATTACTTATTGTGACTCCTACCTATACTTCAGTTGCCACTCTGTTCCTCTCTTACCAGAACTGTTACAAGTCACAAATCCCTGCTGACATTTAGGACACGATTTTCTGTACACCCAACACGTTTCAGCAGCAAGTTGCTAATCCCAGCTCTCTGCTAAGGCCCCCCACTTTGCTACAGCTTGGGACCACTCTGCATTATTCCTTCAGCTGTTGCCTCAAAAACACAAAGGAAAAGGTGCTCACAGCCCAGGATGGCTTGTGAAGCAGACAGCAGGTGAAGCAATCACTAAAGGAACATAATTCTGTGTTTCTCAGGAAAGTTCAAACAGTTATTTTTGCTGGGGCCAGCCTTGCTCTTCCACACCAGCCTATAAGGCACCAGCAGGAGGTTTTTTTATCTGGTAGGTGTCACTCTGCTTTCCTCCTTCCAAATGCAGCTACAGCAATTAGTTTCAGAATTTAGCCTGTTAAGATGATTGAGAGGTAAGGAGTCGCTCGAAGGGGAGATTTATAAAAAAGAAAAGAAGAAAAAGCAAACATCAATTTACTAAAAATAAAACTGAGAATCTTTGCTTTTTAATTTTGGAATTCAAGTAGGAAAAATGAACACTTAATTAAATGTTGTGATTCTTTTGCCCCTCTCTGGGTAATTCGACACTTAAACCAGGAATATTATATTAATGTATTGTTTATTAAAACTAACAGAGTCAAATCTGAACTTAGATTTTGATGCCTCGGATTGAAGACAGACCAACATATCTGTGTCTCATTTCACAGAAAATGTGTATTTTGGTACTGTCTTCTGCTGTTTCTGGGATGGCTACAGGGCACTGGAATATGTTTCTTTCTGTTGTATAATTTTTTCAAGCAATAACCTGTGACCAAAGGTAACATATTTTGATAATTCTAATTATGTTACTCTTTGCTGTTGAATTAACCCTCAGAGGTATAAGACAGGTTATAAGTTATGCCTATATGGTCTTGCCAGCCTCAAGACTCTAGACACATATATTTGTGCAGTAGTATGTTATATGCTTATAGAGAAAAACTTCAAAATTTTGCAAAGAAAAAAAACTGTGGAAAAGGTACACATAGATGTAAAACAAATTTAAGATTAAATAAGTTTTTCATTAAAAAATAGCTTAAAACATTCTGTGTTCATTCTGCATCAAGAGTTTAAAACTTTGAGGAAATAATATAAAATAATTAGTGTTTCATGGCATCATTTCTGAGTTCTGTCCCTTTACATCAGCTGCCCATTTACAGCCCTAAACTTAGAAACAACAAACATCATACACTTAGATGCTATCAACCTAATTCTTACCAAATGAACAAAGCTGTTTTGAAAATTTACTGGCCCAGACCCCACATGCAAATCTCATAGCTTAACTAAGGAAGTTACTGTGTGTAATCTAATTAGCTCTTGTCTATGGTGAAATTTACTTTTCCTTGGGTTTGCTGGTGGCTGGAACAGTACTCAGATTAATATGCAAGGAGACATCATGGAGTTCAATGACTTGTGTCTCCCTTAAAAGTCACACACAAACTTTGAGCAGTTTGACTTTTTGGCTAATGGAATCACCACAAATACTCCACTGCAGCCTGGCTGCACCCACCACTAGAGAAGAAGAGGAAGAAGGTGCTGTGATTGCAGGTTTCCACTGTATTCAATCATTATTCACTGTGGGTCTTTCCTCCCCAGCCCCATGGAAACCAGCCCTTCCTCCCAGCTGTATTAAGTGGCAGATGACCGAATAATATAAAATTTCTAGCTACCCTTTTCACTCACGTTGCAGAATAATGGAAAATATTTTAGGCTAACTCTCTGAAGATGCATACTAAAGATCAAGACAGTAAAAATAAATATCCCGTAAGCTAAATCTTTCTTTTTTATGCTTTGCAGAGGCATTTTGCATCACCCCTTAAGCAGCTGTGGCTGTGCAAGATGTGGTTTATCCACAAGGGTGCTCTCTGCACAGAATGCAGCTGGGACAGGCAAAGCAGGTCCAATTACATTTGATCACTAGCACGGGAGATGTGATGTCGGAAGGAGGCATGGCAGAGCATCCTGACTCGAGAGAAGGCAAAAGATCTTATCTAAATATAGATTAGATGAAGCCTTGAAGCTGCTCCAACTTTTGGGAAGGGCTGGAGAGGCCTGGCTGGCGCCAAGACTGCTCAGGCACTGCCTGGCCCTGGTGTGCTGTGCAGCTCCTGGGGACAAGCAGCACTCACTGTCCTTGCAGTGACTGGAAGCTCATCTGGTGATGCACAATGTACTGATCTCCCTTTTTCAGTGCTCTGTTCTGGGACAGACACCCACTTTAAAGAGTGAACATCTGATAATGGTCTCTTTAGGTAGAAAGCGATCCAAACATTCCTGTGAATATTCATAACTGTTACTAATTTCACCTGAGTTTGTTAATTTGGCATCTGAAGTAGCCGTGAGAATTGCCCATGAATTTTATCTGTCAGAAGGTTGGTGAATTGATAAAGTATGAGTGTGTCAACACAAAGATTTTGCTGCATTTCTTTTCCTTTAAATGAATACCATGTAGTATTTGGTATAAAAGACTCATTGGGAAACTGCAGCTAGGTAAAAGGCAAAAAAAAAAAAAGGGCAGAAAAGTATAAAAGAATCAGAACTCTAACAAACTCTTCACTCCAGTATTTAAAAAAAGCACTGAAAGAAGGCTGCTCACATGGATTTACTGATAAAATCAGGAAGTTGAACTTTTTCTCAAGTCAGCTACTGCTTCTTTACAAGAAAGCTTCAGATTTTGCTACTTGGGTTTCAGTATGAAGGGAACGCTTATAGGAGATTAATTTCTTAATCAAGGTTTTATATACAATTCTGATTTAGCATTCTTGAAATTTCACCAATCATAGTTAAATTATATTCATCAGTCTGCTTTTTAGCTCCTTCAAAATAACTCTAAGTACAAGAGGCTGTGAATTTCTAAATCTTCAAGAATAAAGGACTGCTGCAAAAGATGTGAGCTCTGATTTTCAGTGGTTTTATCAGCTGGAGTACTAGCAGTTGCCTTTCTGTTGTAAAGGGAAATGCCTTATAAAAATTGACCGTTTTAACTTCATACCACCTCAACAGATCATATCGCTGTCATCCTTTTAAAGTGGAGATACTAAGACTAGATTTTTCATGGGTTTGACAACATTTTTCTACTTCCATGCTAAGGCATTGGAGACTTGATTTTAAAAAGTACAGAACATCAGCTCCAGCACAAATGTGCAGTTCGAGAAGCTGCTCAGTGACCATGGAAATATCATGACCTGCAGATGCCCTTCAAACGTGGCCTTAGTGACTTGCCCAAAGCCAGCTAGTGAGATATAATTACTGCTGAAACAAGAGTTTGTGACATTGAAGGGGTTTTTAATGCTGTTATGTGTTTGTATTGTTGATAAAATTGAAAAACACTGTAAAGAGTAGGTCACCTCCTAAAGACATTTTCTTACTGTTGTCCTAGTTTTCCCTTACATTTTTCCTCCTGCATTTAGAGCATTATGGCACTCGCAGTGGTGGGAGATCCGCAGCTCACAGGAAGATGCTTGCCCAGAAATCTAGGTTTTGCCGGAGGATTTATATCCCTTTTGACCCTTTTCAGGTTCCAAGCTGATCCACCAGGGCACTGTGATCTAAGACAGCATTTTAGGACACACTTAACTTACAGGGAGCTTAAAATTGTATTTAAAATCAAATACCTTGCACTCAAATACATTTTTAAGTGCTTACTCCGGAATTCAGGTCCTGGTATGTTAATGTTGTTGATGCATTATCTACAAACATCATGAATATATATGTACCCTTCTAGATAAGGGAAGGAAGGCGTTGCAGAATATCCACATCACAGAAAACAAGTGTGTTTCTAAGACAGAGTCACACAGATTTTTATTGTCATGAGCAGAAGGGTAAGAGCATTTCCTTCAGCAAGCCCCAGCAATCCCACTTGCATCACAGGGCAAAAGGTGCAGATGCAAGCTGCATCCCAGGAAAGCATGCAGAGTGTGCAGCATTCCATGAAACTCATTCCTGAAGGTTTTCCTGAACTGGGGCCTCAAGGAGGACATTTCCTTTTCCTGCCTCTCAAATGACCGGCAGACTTTTTGAGGATTCTCTCCCATCCAGTGTTTAACCACTCTCACTTTCTTCTGAGCTTGCTCACAAAGCCTTTATCTTATTTGTCAATGTTTGATATTAAAATAAAAAAAGGTATTAATCTCTGCAGTGACCTTTCTGCTTTATTTCTCCTGGAAGGGGATGCTGCATCTTTTGTAAGTAACTTCAAGGCAAGATATTATGCGGCATTCAAACATATGGCTTTTATCCAGTTAATCATTGTGCATTACCTACTTTCATCAATGTTCAGAAACTTAATTCCAGGATTACTCATTCCCCCAAAAACCCAAATAAGAAAATCAGAAGAATAGACCCAAACAATAGAACTTTTATACCAGGATAATTAGAAAAGGAACCTATTACCCAGGATTATAATTACTGACTAACATATTAAATGACCTTTAACATTTACCTTAAGCCCCAGATTTCTAGAAAACCAGAAAGGTTATGAATGCCATATTAGTAATCTTTAATCTTTATTACTGCTGTGGACAGAATTTTAATGATTTTTAAATAGGCAGCGGTCACTAACATATCCCTATTAAAATAAAAAAAATCTCATAAAAAATTAAATGGATTAAGACTTCAAATGTACCATCATCAAAAGTATTATCTAATTATGGAGTTCAGTGAACAGGCCAAGTGAAATGGTTGGTAATATTAGTTACTTACCACATGGGAATGCCCGGGATTTATGCACAAATAGATTCTGCTTCTGTTGCAACATAGTAATTAAGAATTTGTCAGGGAAATTTGACCCTCTAGGGTAGATATTACTTTGTAAAATAAGAATGGCAGAGCACTAGTCTCCTTGCTGCACATAATTTAACTTGATTATTTATACATCAAAGGGAGTCTGCAGTGACTGCAGTATAATATTTAAGTAGAGGGATATTAGAGAAAGAAGCATCTAGTGAAATCTTTTTCCCAAATCTCCGTGAGAAAATAGAGGAAATTTTCATAAAGCATTTCATTTTGCATATAAATTGGTGCCTAGATTGTGCCTGTGAATTTACTGCTGTCAAATTTAATTTTTCTTTAATTCTTCAGGCCCAGATGTGGAAAGCTCTGTGTGCAGGCTGCAATTTTCAATGCTTACAGGTAGCACCCGGATCGATAATGTGTCTTTATGAGAAATTACCGTTAATGTTATTGAGTATGCATTTTGCTTTATAGGATAATAAGGTAATATGAAATGCCAATTCATTCATTAGGAGAAAGCTAAGTGCTTAAATGAAATGGGTGACAGGTCTGAAAAAAGATGTAGTTGTGGGCAGGAAGTCAAGAATGGATTTTTAATGACCTAATACCAAAAGGTTTTTACCACTTATTTGCATTTGCTTCCTATAAACAATATTAACTTTAGAATAAAAGTGCTCGAATATTTAAATTGCAGTAAGTGATTCCACTTGAAGAGGCTATTTGGAAATGCTGGGTTTCTGGGAAACTCTCTGCCTTGCCTTTTTGAAGACCACAATGTGAACTCATCTGGTACAAAAATTGAAACAAAACTCATTTAAATTGACAGGCATAAAGTGAGCATATTGTGAGCATGGCCAAAAAGCCAGAGGTTTATTATGTGAAAAACAAACAAACAAAAAAGTGCTTTAGCTCTTTGTTCAAGGTACAGTGTTCTCCCAGCTCAGTGCAGTAAAAATAGCAGGTATTGAAAATAAGGCAAAAAGAGTTTGTCAAGGGAAAAAAATCCAAGCTAAAGCCAGATCCCATTGCTGTTGTTCAAAAGAAGACTGCAGCCTCCTCAGAGTACAATATTAACAAATAAACCAAAAAAAAAAAAAAACCACCCAAAAAGTGGTGTTGTTAGAAAGTCTGTTCATAAAGTAAGAAATTAATTAATTTCTAGATACATTCAGTGTCTGAAACCGTGACCACAAGAAAGAAAGTTAAGAGACTTTTTGCAAAACCTCACTAGGTTCTTTTTTCCCCCAAGTCCTAACTCACTTTTCTGAGTTTTACGGTTTTCAGTGAGTTGTTTGCCCTCTTTTTTTCTGCGCTGGATCCCCCACACACGATCCCTGGGGCACAAGCTGTGCCAGGGGACACTGCCATCCTCATCCTGCTCAGGTTGGAGCCTGGGGGAGGTTTATCCTCTCCATGGGGCCAGGAGCAGAGCCTGCAGGAGGTGAGTTGCATGCCTGGAAGCAGAACTGGGGTTTCTGGGAGCAGTGCTCTCTGTTAGAGCCCCGGTCCCATTCCCTGCTGCTGCCCACCTTGGAAAGCCTCCACCAGCCAAAGCCCCCTTCAAACTCCTGACACAGAAATGCCAGGTTTTGCCTTACTAATGTAATTTATTAGGATGTAACACAGGACATGACAAGGAAGCAATTCACAAGGCTACCCAGGGAAAAGCACATCCGCGATCTTCAGTTTTCCTCACTCCCATTGCAAAATTTTATTCCAGTTACAGGCAGAACTCAATGTTATTAACATTACAGGAGTAGCTTAATGCTAAAGTTTCCAAAGCTGGCCTTTTTTCCACAGAAATACGGGGGCCTGACTTCCATTAAAAATGATGGCATTCTCTTCAATTAGATCAGGATTCAGAATTCCTCAACAAAGATTTTCCCAAAGTTTTCATTTGGTCTTTTATGACCTTGACATTTTTGCTCTTCAGCAGTAAATAAGACATTTTATTTACTATCAACACCTTAATACAGCAGTCTGAAAGCAGACAGCTTAATAATTTTTTCCTTTTGAATAGCTAACATTGTAAAAACAAAGGACAGATACCAGAAAAAGCTTTAAAGTTTTATTTTTATTTTTTTCTACTTTAACTTGGCAATGGCTGCTTTGCCTAAACTTTTTTTTTTTTACTTTTATGTAGGGATCTTTTTATTTTTTTTTTTCCCTTGACCTTCAACATCTCAAACTACAAAGAGAGGACTTTCTCTAATGCTGTTTGAATATACTGCATTTTTCTTTTAAGGAGCCTTCCACTGATTTTTATCCTTCAGGGATCAATGGTTTCCTCAGTTCCATAATCTGACAAGCTATAGTAAAAGCAAAAGGCCCCCACTTCTAGAGCCGTAAGTGTTAACGTGAGATGGCAACGGATGTATTTTCACACTGAACTCACAACAGCCTAAGGAGAGCTTTAAAGTATCTTAGCCTAAGTCTCTCTCTTTGGGAGGACTGAGATATGAGGAGGAACTTTAGTATTATTGTTAATCTGTATTACAAAAGCACCTAACAGCCTCTGCTGAGTTCAGGGCCCCATTAAAAGCAAGGATGGATAAAGCTGGTTCAAATGTGTTCAAATTCATAACCTATGAATGCCTTTGCTTTCTGGTAGCGTCAGACTCTTTTCCACAAAACTCTTGTTAAGTTTGGAAAGTGGGAAAAAGAAGGAGACTGGAAATGCTGATTCACTATTAAATTAAGCACTGCTCATTTTGCTGCTACAGTTACTTGGAAGAAACAAAATTTATTGCTGTAATGCAGCAGAGTAAGTTGATTTCTAAGGGACTTTTTGATCAAAATAATCTACATATCATCACATAGTTCTCAGAATGACTCCTTCTCCAATGTCTCCCTGTGGTTCTTTGCACAGAGCACCAATACTCCCTTCTGCTCAATCACATACTACACAGAGAGCTAACTTTTTAATTTTCTTCAGTACTTCAGCACTCTTTACTTTGTCTCACTGCCAGCCAAACACCTTGACATGCTGCCAAACATTCCTACAGATTGAGAAACCAGGCAGGGGGTGAACCTGGAGCAGTTTCCCACACAGGGACCATGTAAAGGGAGGATGGATTGGTG
Organism: Monarcha castaneiventris obscurior; assembly: GCA_026261815.1. NCBI lineage: Eukaryota > Metazoa > Chordata > Aves > Passeriformes > Monarchidae > Monarcha > Monarcha castaneiventris. The sequence goes on from JAMPIT010000884.1 coordinate 14,442,838, forward strand.
AGCTGAGATGTGGTGGAGGAGGAAGCTGCCCTCCAACACGGATCCTCTTACAAAAGAGGCTCAGAAACCCAGCTGGTGAGTCTCTGGGTGCTGTTCTCTGAGGGAGAACAACCATAAGCTGCCATAATTCACTTTATGCTGCCCAGTGTGCAAGCCAGGGAAGTGGAGATGGGCCCCTGTCACATCTTGCTCTGCCACTATTGTACTGTCCCTAAATGTGCTGACTTTGAAAATCAGAGTGGTATGAGAGGGACATTGATAATTTAACAGTCCTTTGATATATGCCAGTGTTCACACTGGGATGGTACAACTGAGGCAGTACTGTCACCATCTCTGATTTGTTAGAATTGATGCTGGAGCAGAACAAGTACTACCTAGGGTTTAATGTAAAACAGTTAATGGGATTCAGAGGGAAGATAATGGAATATATTCACAATGAGTCATATATTTATGTCCATATTATGTAGAATATAACAACATATTGCAACCAGATTGTGACAGGTTTAATTTACATATATGTTTCTAACTCCTGTCTTCAATGCTCAAATTGCATGGGAGCTCTAGGCACTCAAATTTCTACTTCTAGCATCAAAGTATATGTAAGCCCTTGGTTGGAAGTGGCAATTCTTGAAGAAATGAAAATCCATATGACCAGCAGACCCTCTCTGTTTTCTTACTTTAAGAAAGAATTTCACTGCCTCCCCACCTATGTCCTGTGGACATGCAGGCACTGCTCTTGATTTCTTTGACCTTGCTTACTTTGTTATCACTGTTTCAAGAGCATCATCCTCTGCTGCAGCCAGGGATCTGACATTCCAGCTCACTCCAGGCTGTTGTGGAGTCCTTGTGCATTCTCCTTCCCACCGTAATTTTGAATCAAACTGTTCCTGAGCTATGGTTTATATGTCACATCCACACAGCACTGCTCTGAAAAACACAGTTATCTTCTAGTCCCACTGAAATAAAGGAAGCTGAGAGACTGAGTCAAAGCCTATTAAACTCCCTTGGTATTTACTCCAAGGAGTTTTGGATCAGGCTTTTGACGTGCTTCATCTTCTATACATTGTCTATAGCTCAAACATATTTACAGCCAATTACCAACAGCACCGATTGTAGAGGTTACTGATGATCTATAGAGTGCAGTGGGATAATCACTGAGATAAGATATTCCTCTCATCACAGACATCTGGGCAGTATTTCTACATTGCTATTGTTAAAGTGGCTGTGCAAGTGATTTCTCTTAATAATCTAGTAAGTGCTTTGGGATCTTTCTGAATAAATGGATTTCTAGAGCACAGGCATTCCTCTTATTGTTACTTATCTGTCTGAGTACTGTCACACAGAAATAGGGATTCTCTGTGTTTATTTGGTTTTGAAATAATATATAATCAGTACAGCTATAGATCTCAATCCTGTCATGGGAAGCAAAGCACTATCTGTTAAAATGTATTAGCCAAACGTATGCAGACAAATGGACCCAACAAATTCCTCTAGTCCTTTAAGAATGTAGGGGGGATGTGTGTTTTTTTGATGTTGTTGTTGTTTTTATAAAAAAGCACCTAATCTCATATACAATATGTCATGAAAGTTCCTCTCTCTCATTTGCACAGGCAATTACTCAGTTTTTTTATATATTCACCTGTTTGGAAATTGGGTGCAGTTTCACACATTCCTTCCCTAAAATGAGGCCCACATTAAACATATTTTCCCTAAACTACTATTATCTCCTATGCATAGTTAACTGAAAACAATGCAGCTAGTCAGAGTATAATTATCCATAACTTGTTGAGCACTGATGGCATCCATCATTCTTCTGGCAGGAGCAAACTTGATTCCCACACCAAAAAGCTTATCAACAAAATCAAGAAAATTTATAACTGATACTAAAAGTATGAGTACTACATAACTCCCCAATAATATCTGTGGTGAGTTTTGAGTAATATTTGGCCTAATTTCCTAATTTAGGCCAAACAAGCCTCATATGCTAGACAAGTTCAAATTTAGCTCCTGACTTTTGTTTATAACAGCATTTAAAATACGTGAAGCCTGGGAGTTTCGGTGAGGGGGAAGAAGTCTGTCGAGATAAATACATGTTCAGTGTGCACTGAAAATTTTGAGATAGAAGTACTTATTTTTTCCTTGTTTTTAAAACCAGAGGTAAGGTTTATACAAATATACAGTCTTTTTCTTTCCTGCACTTGTATGTCTATATCTATACAGCCAGTTAACATTTTATATTCATGTTGCAAGTCACATAAAGATTTTTTTTGGTGGGGTATTGCATAGTTCTGGCCCCAGAGAAGTCTTCTCCAATGACTTAAACTTTCAAGCACTGTCACAATGCAAATAAATACACAGAAAGAAGAGAAAGTTGTAAAAGGCAACATATAAAGTTCATTAAAAGAAAAAGAGTCTCTTCAAGTTTAGTCTAAATTTTCAGTATATTCCAAGATTTCTCCTTTCTGGTTTGATACTTTAGTGGCTTCAGGAATCCTAAAGGGTGCAAAATGTTATTTAATGCCTGGATGTAACAAGGAATATGATACATTATAAAAGACCCAGAGATAGGACACTTAGGATCCTGGTTTGGTGGCAGTCTTGGCAGTGCTTGGTCAACGGTTGGACATGATGATCTTAGAGGTCTTTTCCAACCTAAATGATTCCATGATCCTATGCACAGCTGTGGGTTTCTCACACCCGGTTTTTGTGTGTGAATATTTGCGGGGTTAGTGCTTTTCTAATGACCCATCAATGGCAAAATGAATCTGTTTGCATAAGACCATAAAGACAAAGTTTATCAGCACCTAACCTACCACAAAAAAAAAAAAAAAAAAAAAAAAAAAAAAAAAAAAAAAAAAAAAAAAATTATGAAATATAGAGTTAATCTAAAAACCCAGGAAAGTCTCCTTCACTTCAGGGAGGAAATAAACAGAAAGTTCCGATCACATTCATACCCTCTGAAGGACTCTGAAGGACTCTGAAATCTCTTCCAAAAGAATAGCTCACTTTTGGCATCTAAATATTTTCACTTTTACTCTTGCACTTAAAAAGCTGAGATTTTGTCCTTTCGAACAAGCACCTCATGGAATGAGACAATGGAAATTTACAGGCAGGCAAGAGGTGAAGGAAAGACAATGCTTCCACTAAGACAAAATGTTCATATTGGCTCAACTATGTTTTAAACCAGCTTCTCATCTGCATGAACTAACAGAACTTATTAGTGTCAGTAAACAGTGGCTGTTGCCTTAATAATTGGTGAACCAGCAAGTCTGTAAGGCATCCAAGTCCTCCCCCGATCTCCATCTTAACAAAATCTTACTTAGATTAATGATAATGCTTGGGGATTCTGAGCTAAGCTTCATTCAGTCTCACAAAATTTAAATTCAATATGCAATTCAGTGGGAAATAAGTTTGCAAGATGTCACACAGTTTTCAGTTCATGTTTCAAGAAACAAGGAGCAAAAGGTAGAAGGTGGAAAAAATGCAAAATGTAGTCACTCTCTCTTTTGCACAACAAAAATGTGAGAATTTGAGACAGCTGTTAGTAGTCTCTAACAATTTTGTGAGTAGGACTTGTGGGGTCTGACTCTTCAACAGCCAAGAAAGCACACGGACCATTTTTAGTGTAATTTTCTCAGTTACTTAGGCTAGAAGGAATGGTTTCTTGATGCTGAGAGGGTTTCTATGTATTACTCTGGAGTATCTACTTTTGAAACTGGACAAGGTTCAGAAACATCAATAAAATATGAAATAGATGTTTTTCTCTACCTCCTTAATTCTACATCCCCCAAAGCATCATTCAGGTTTTAGGTGAAGGGTTGAGTTGTGTCCCCTCCATCAACATTTTTGTAGATTTGTTTTCATGCTTCTGCAAACCGTTTCTCTTTCCATCGCGCCAGAAATCAATCACAGGGTTGGGAGAGTTGAAAATATGCTGCTCCTCAAAAGAAAGAGCTGCGTGGCTGGAAAGTAATTATACTGAGAAAGCTGTTCCGGGTGGACAAAGCCAACCAGATCGCTTAAGAGTGTGACAAAATGCTAAATTGATCCGAGCTGTCTAGAGACAGTTCAGAATTTCTTCTTGGAATGTTCTGTTTCAAGACCTTATTACCGTAACTTCTCAGGGACTGTATGTCACGATCATGAGTTACTCCATTTCGATGTGTATTTATTTTCTGTTAATGTTATAACTTAGGAAATTCAAAGGATGGAAAGGGTACTTGGTTCTATCCCTAAATGTCAGCCATGTAAGTGCTTTGACTTTTATTTTCTATTTGCTTTGGTCAGTGTAAATTTCTGTGGGTTTTGCTGGTTGGGGGAAGGGGATTTGGAGATGTGCAGTTCTTGGTTATTAATATTTGACTTTGTTAGTGCTATCTGTTTACCGTATGGCTTCTGGAAAAAGATAGGAAATATTAGCTGGTGAGTCCTTAAAATGCACGATGTGTGGGCACACTCCTTGTGCCTGCACGTTCTTTGCACTGCTGCTGCATTTAGCCCGTGATTGACCATGCAGGGGGTTTGATATTGTTTTTTGATACTTCTTTGCTTTTACTTCATTATTTCACTCTTTTTACATTTAATACATTTGGATGGTCAAGTTTGAGTGAATACCATATGGTTTATACAGGCTGGTTTTTTTTTCCTTATTTCTGGAATAGAAAAGCTGAAGGCTGTTTTTAGCTGCTGTTTACATTCACAAAGCTGGATCCTGCACATAAATGAGTTTTTATACAAATGCCTGGGATTTTATACAAATCCCATTCCTCTTTCGCTTAGGACAAGTTACAAGACAGCTGTCTCCAAAAGCAGAAAAGGCTGCTATTAAGAAAGCAATAATAGGCCAGGCTTAAGATCCTTAGCCGGGCTCTTTTATTTTGGGACTTTTACCAAAGGCTGAGGTGGACCCAAAGAAAATATCAAATATCCACTAATATTGAGGGCCTAGTACTCATACTTGGCAGGGTATGAAATTTGTTTCTATAGGAAATCACTTTTTGTACAGAAAATTGAAGCTGTGTGAAAGCTTTTTTCTTTTCTTTTCTTTTCCCCAAACTGTACATGAAAACTTTTGGGGGTTGGAGGTGATGGCATATTGTACTGTGAAAAATTGGTTTATGCTCAAATGCCTTTTGCGGTCACAACACGATTCCTCACCTCTTCTTGCACGAAAAGGCAAGAGTCAGAGGGCGCTTCTCCTCTGGGTTTTTTTCCCGAGATCATTTATGCTTTCCAAAGCCGGATCCAGGTCCCACCCGATGGAGCAGGATTGTCACGGCCCGCGTGCTGTCCTGCAGCGTATTTCCAAACAAGCCATTTCCCTTGTTTTCTTTATTTTTCCCACTAAAAAGTGATTAAAAAGGAAGCGGACGTCGATGCCAGTGAAATTCACTGAAATTCCTTGGAATGCCGCTGTGACTTTCATGATTCCGCCGCCGCCGAGGAGGTTGTGCGGCGCTCTGTGCAGTTGTACTGGGAAGCCACTGGGTGTCAGCAGGAATGTGAAGGCAAGGCAGGGACACCCGGCTTTCCCTCTCCGTAAAATACAGCCCTTCACACTGCATCCGTGAGAATTCCGGAAAGGAAATGCCTGGCAGAACTTCTGCACTCTGGAACGCGAGTGGGCAAGCGGCCCTGACCTCAGTCAGCTCAGCCTGAAGAGCAAGACTCTCTTAGTGCTTCTTCTCCATCCTCTAACTGAGAGCTGATTGTTAAGAGAATGTTCGAGGGCCAGTGTTTAAAACCAGGCAATGAGCTCAACCCGGTACCTCAGCCACCTAGCAGCATTGCTCAGGACCAGAGCAAAATCATCCTCATCAAGACACAAAATCCTTTTAGCACGTCTGCTTTTCAGATGTGTGTATTCAGGGTTTGTTTCAGATGTATTTGTTCAGAGTTTGTTTATTCTTATCTTTAAACCAAAGTTTTGCACAGATTTCACTGATTTTTTAAATATGCATTTCAACAGCACCCACAGATCTTGTTCTGCTCTGTGTCAAAGATGTGCTGTTCAGCTAGCTGTACAGAGTAATCCTCTGTTAATTTGGACCTCAACCCCCCTAAAACTCGAGGACTTCAGGTTCCCCCTCCCCCCCCCCAAAAAAAAAAGCAAAATAATTAAGGTCTAAAAGTGTTCTTGCCTGTTTGCTGTTATTGATAAAATGATCTGGCTGGTTGTGAGAGACAAAAACTGAGACAGGTAACACACTCCGGACAGTAAACTCAAAATAAACTCATGTTCTGAAACATGAACTTTAATAACAATTTTAGACACATTGTTATGAGTCCCAGTATACATCTCCTGTAAATCAGTGATGGAAACAGTGGGATGAAACAAAGAAGAATCAGCCACAGACACTTTTTGTTCTTTTGAAGGAGCAGATGTAAACATCAGGAAAATTTTGAATATTTTTCCCCATAGACTTCTAGACTCACTGCTGCTAAGTAACACTGGAGGATCAGAACCCTGTGAATTGCAAAGTGTCTTGAAACTGTGCAATCTTCAGAGAATAGAGAGCACCCCTCCATCTTGCACAATTAGATGTTCACCCTCATAGATGTTCTCCACGTATTTCTCTGTAAATAACACAGGGATGCTGCCAGGGTGGGTGGCTGCTGAAAAAAGGCTCTTCCCCTTGAGAAGCAGGGCTTTCAGACCAGTGGAAACGAAGTATTAGCTCATGTGACACTCCCTGGAGTGGCCTGATTTAAATAACTATACTTTATTCATAATGAGCGGAATGCACCGATTTGCTCTCCCTTTTCCCTCTCCTCCTTTTCATTGCCCTTTTAAGGTGCAGAAGGTCGTTTTAATTCCACTCAGAATTACTTCTCTAAAAATGTTGGTAATTCTGACAAAAGCATCACACTTTACTGTAAAGGCACCCAGTGAGCAACTCTATGAAGGTTACAGGAGAGCACCAGCTATAGCTCTGTTGTTTTCATTTGCATACAAATTGTCAGCCAGAAGCAAACATTTTCATACACTGAGTTATATAAAACCTGCTTTTTTGGACTGAATTTTAATTTTATTTTTATCCACAAGAATTCCTAAAGAAGTAACTGTTTTGTTTTAGGTCTTTTTAAAAGCTAGATATCTAAACTCAGGGTAAATTTTCCAAATGACAGATATTTTGAAATTGTTTTATAAGTTCCTTATAATGTAGAATCTGGGGTCTGGCAATCAGAGATTTAGACTCCCTTATTGCAGGTGGTCTAGAAATGAAGACATGCTTGTGATCACAATTGCAAAAACATATTTATGAGGAGAGAAGAACCAGACAGACATGAAGACAGCAGGTGGGAAAGTGAGGAAAAAGCATAAGAAGTGGGGTGGGTTTTTTGCATAACAGAATCTTTATCACCTGTGCTGAAACTGTCAAATGATAAAGTAGCCAGTGGAGATTTTAGAGATACTGAAGGAGGTTAAGATTTTACCTGGGAGCTTAACAGATACATCTGTGAAGCTGCTTCTGTTTCTTCCAGACTGCAGAGGAGACACTACAAGCTGAATTACTTCCACTCCTATCTGTGAGCTTCACTTGAATATCCCTAGCAGTGAGAAGCAAACATTAATAGCAATTGATATGAAATAGCAGAAGGCACAGAACAACCTGAGTTCATCCCTCCCCAATGCGTTGTTATACTTCCAAGAACGTCTCACAAAAGCTCTCCTGCTCCCCATGAGATAACAGGAAATGGGATGTGCCTGTTGGAAGTCCATCACCACCTGACACCCATTGTGGTGATGGACTTCCAACTCACCTGGGGCAGCTGACACTTTTAGGGGATCAGTAACACCTTTTTACTGGGTAAAGTGGCAGACTAAGGCTCCTGCCAAAGCTGGAAACTGAGAGATTGGACCTGGGGATGCAGGCATTAGACATAAGGGTCTTGTGCTGGGAGGCTGTTATAAGGTTGTATGTTGACTATGTATTGTGCAAGGTAATGGCATTTTGCTACTGCTATTCTTCCCCAATAAAAGTTAAAGGAACAAAACCCAAACTATAGTATTATACGAATTACTTTCCAAATATTTATTGGCATTTAACCTGTGACAAATGGTCAGCAAAGTTTAATGTTGTATTGCCTTCTTTTAGCTGGAATTCTAATAAAAATATCAGTGAAATACTAATTCAAGTGGTTTTAAAAGCTTGCAGCATTTTGACATTGTACATTTTATTTTCTTTGCTCTTGGACTGTGAAAGATTAGGCACATCTGCATTAAACAGATAAAAGTTTGCTTGGAGAGATTTTATTGTGGTTCTTTTTCCTATTTGTTCTTCCTGGGGACCACATTCTCAGCTGGCATAAATTGGCAGAGCTCTCTGCTTATGGAGCAGAGCTGTCCTGGTCTACAAAGATTCAAAATAAGGGCTAGAAATCTGATAGCTGCCAAAAACCTGGATCTGTTGGATCTTTCTCAGCAAAGAATGTGTATATGCACACTCATTTTCTCCTTTTTTCACTCTTTGAGGTTACCAGGTTATTTCAACTCGACTGTTGCTGCTATAAACTCACCTAATTAACTGATTTATTTTATGATGTTTTTAAAGTTTGTCCCACTTGCTCACAATGCTGCCAAAGACTTTCCTTTTAGTGTGGCAGGCTGACTTCAGTGTCTATCCAAACAGGCCAGGGATGATTCGATTTAAAGAATAAACTTTTTCAATGTTTGATGGGCTATGGAGCTCAGCTGTTGCAGGTAACTGTTTCAAATGAGTGTGTCTGTGCACTTGTAAAATCCAGGATCTTATTTACAGCAACATGTAACCTGAACGTGCTCATGGGCTGACCATGACAGCATTTAGAATTTGGCAGAAACCAGTCATTAAGATGGACTTGACTGATTAAGATTGCTCTGAAAAGCTTCTTTAACCCAAACATTGTCAGCTCTGAGCTAGGCCCCAGCAGAAATGTCATTTTTAGGATCACATAATTGGCTGATCTAGTTTTTTAAAAGGGTGTACCACGTAGATTTCACTTTGTGGATGATGCTTCCCTGCGGCTTTGAGTGGGATCCATTTAACCAGTAAAAGTATCAGTTGCTGACATCTAGATCTGATATAAACACTTAGGTTCCTTTTATATTCACTGGAGTGATTTGAGGATGCAAAGATTGGAAATGTCTAAAATAGGTCAGATGAGTTATGAGCAAAATTTGCCTATTCTTCTTTATTGAGTAGAAAGGGCAGTGAGGATGCCCAGCTGAGGTAAAAATTTATGCTGTGGCCATCTAAGTCTACATGAGGGGAATCTCACACTCACTGTCTTAAATAAACTCATCAAAATAACATTGCAGGAGTGTCCTTAACACTGAGTGTGAGCAAACGCGCAGCTCTGAACAGCATCTGTGTTTGCTCAACTTTTCATTTCAATTTGAGCACTCCAGTACATCATCAGTTGAACAAAATAAAAGATTGGCTCTGCAAAGAAGTGTACTTCATGGAAACATGCAAGGATTCTTGAAAAACAGAAATCTTGACTGATGAAATGAAAAAATTCATTGCATTTAGGTTACTATTCTTGAAGCATCTTATGAAAGGAAGAGGCCTTTTTTTGGTAAATGTTAGAGGGACTGGAAGGAAACACATCCACTGTATTCACATGATGTGACAAACTGTGTGGACCTACATTTTCAATCCCATTTTAAAAACCTGGGAGAGAGGTCCTGTGGAGCTATGAACAGGCTCATGAGTGAAGTACCAAATTGCAAAGAAAAAGTATCTCTGAGTGGCATTGACCCCATTCTCTGACCTGGCCACTTCTACCTACATGAGCTAGAAGCTGCTACAAAATCAGAAAGGCCACAGTCAGGCCAGCTGTTGTGCAAGGAGGGATTGAAATTCCAATCTCTTGACTGGGACACAACTCTCCAAGAGAACTCTTGGTACGTAAACACCAGCACATGAAAAGTGTGACACAAATACCTGTCTCACAGAGTAAAAAGGCATGTTATTTGACTCTGAAGTGAATTCCTAGCCATGGAGATGGGAAGGGAGAGGGGAGAAGAAGGTCACTATGTAGTAAAAGACAAACATATCTGATGCATGCAATCAAGCAGGGCCCGTAAATTAATTTTCAGCTCTAAAAATTGACTATCTCCTGGGGAAATTCTATTATCGAAAAACAAGATATATTCCAATTAGGAGAGAGGTCATATAGAGGGCAGGATAGAAAAGAGAAAAGGAAGAAGACAAAAAAAACTTTACATATTAGAGCTCTAAAGGTATGACTGTCACTAAATGGGACAAAGGGGAGGAGGCTGTTAAGAACCTTAATTTGAAATGCCCTTGATTTCTGTCATTTTAAGTTAAAGCCTGCATATTTTAACACAGTGGTGCCTTGCAGTATTCTGGCACATTGTGTGTACTGCTACCTGCTGTGGATCTGGACCTTGGATCACTGCTCTGTCTCTCAGCATGACATGAAACACTAAGGGGTACATTTTCAAAGCAATAAGTGGGGATTTCACTGCATGATTCCCACTGAAGTCAATGTAAGATATGTAGCTGAAGCCCTGTGCAATGATTTGAATACTTCCCATATAGCTTCTTAGAATTGCCAAAAAAACCCATTTCCGGTACTAGAATTTTCCAGGGACTACTATTTGGCTTCGAACTTTTGCTTTGTAAATTTTGGGCTTTGATAGGTTTTTGGAAGCAACCAAATATCATTACAATCTGTTATCTATACATGTTGTCAGCTGATCAGCTCATTATGAAATCTGCTAATTGTTAGTGGAGACCATAGGTATCCATAGAACACTTCACTCCTTTGCTTAACAAAATCTATACAAACAATGCACATTTTGCCTGTCAAGTTCGTTTTGCAAGATTTTGTAGTATTATGGGTCACAGAATAGTACTAAAAAATTTTGTGCTAATCTGAGACTTGCTAAACTTCTGCAAAGAGGAATTATTATCTATCATGCAGCCCCTACTTCCACCCCAGAATGCATCTTTTCAGTTTTTCAGAACTGATTTTTTTCCCCATAGAAAATCAGATATTTTGAAATAAATAAATTTTATATTTCAGCAAAAATAAATTAAAATTCAGTCTATCAACTAAGTGAGAAGCTGTCATCAGCTCTGAGTAATGGTAAAAATATTGAGCAGGTAAGGGCAAAGCAGGAGGCTGAGGGTTTGCACAGCCAGGTAAATAATTTCTATGTATCTCACTGATGCAAAATTAAAGATCTTAATATGTATAGCTAAAGAGAACTACAGGATCACTGGAGCAGGCTCCACAGAGAGCTGGTACATGGAGTGAACATTAATGTAAACCTTAATTTTTACACAGAAAATAATAAAATTACTATCTGTATTGGATATAGGTAACATGCTGAGTGAGCTGGGAAACTTCCTTCCCTTTAGACTGGAACACAAGAGCAACGTGGCTTTTAGACAGAAGTGGGAAGCCTTTCCTACCAGTGCAGTGCTGTAGACAAGGTCGTGGCTGAAGGCAGGACTGCTGTGGCTTATGTTGTTTGTTCTGCCTTAAGATGGTTTAATTTCCTGCTTTCACTGCTGGGCCCAGCTTAATAACAAGAGCAAGACACTAGAGAATGTTGATGACAATTTTGGGAGACATGAGCAGTATGGATCAACATTAGAACCACATCTAGAACAACAACAAAAAAAAGAGCAAGTGGAAGTACGAGGCTTTTAGAAGCCAAAAGAACCCCATTTGTTCTGTATTCTCTGCACTGAACATGACAAAGAGAAGGAAGAGTGACTGTGAGCCACAGATATGAGGCAGCAACAAGACAGGGAAATACAGGCATTTGAGCTGGAAAGGTGATTAATGATACCATGCAAGTGTACAACACCTGGTGAGACCTGAAATGCTGTGTATAATTCAGGTCATCCTGGTACAAGAAATATGAATGCAAATGGGAGCTGATATAACAAAGTACCAGTAGGTTGGTCAGGAGAAGGGAGACCCTACCTCATAAGAGAAAATTAAAAATGCTCTAAGAAGCTGTGTGTCTGTGCTCCAAGCTGCTCTGCAGCACAGCAGCCACAACTTAGGACAGTGCTGGAAGCAAGCCAACATGTCCTAAGGCCATGAGGGTGGGTATGATAGGCTGAGCCTATCATAGTAGCTGGATAGTTTTCAATTAGCTTGATAAGTGAAAACAGAAGTTCCCCAAAATCTTGAACTTTGCTTGTCTAACACTATGGGTAAAGGATTTGAATATTTTTATAGATATAATGAAAGGATGAATATCAAAGAGCTAGAGGAGCTAAAGTTCTTGAGATTCAGAGTATTCTGGTGAGAGGTAAAAAAAAAAAAAAAAGTTACTATCTGCCCCAAGAAAACCTTCAGCTGAAAAATTACAAGAATGTTTCTAAACACTGGAAGGAGTTGTTGAAACAATTTCCAGTAAAAGTAGTGCAACTAGCTTGACAAGCTTAAGAAATTGAGTCTCTAATCCCAAAAGACTTTGTGATGCATCTGAAAAAGATTTTAAAAACACATACCTGGAGAACAAGGCAGTCCTACACAGGTGTGAAAAGCCAAAAATATTTTCCTCCAATTTAAATAAATTTTACTTTACATAAACCTTATGTTTTGTTAAAATCAATCTAACAAACAAGCAACCTACGAAAAGTGGAAATCCTTTTTAGTTTTATCTCTTAAGTGAAAGTGACTGATGGGCAGTTTGTTTTCAGCAAATCAGCATTTGAACAGTGGAAGGTATTCCACCGGAGAGGGTTGACAAACTCTGGTTTCCTGGCAGTAGATGTAATGCTAATTCCTACAGCTATTTTGAAATAAATATGCTGAAGGGAGTAATGGGAAAAAGCAGCAGTGTGCAGCAGATACTAAGTCTACCCTTGCAGTCACTGCAGCAAAGAAAAATCTTGTAAGGAGGGTCAATTCTTTCACGTTGCAATTGTGAAACAGTCTGTTACCCTTATTCAGGGAAGGAAGGGATGATCCCTGATCAATGCACAGAATAAGGGTCAGATTCAGCAGCGGCAGAAGGCAGACACCTTAGTCACTCTTCTATGTATCTGGCTGGCAGGACCTGTCCCATTACTCATTTTCTGAGCACTCCTGCTAGATTGGCTCCATTCTTCTGTTAAATGGGTTCACTGATTAGAGCATTCATATGGGAAATGTGGGTTCAATTCTTTTCTCTCGCCGAGCATAAACAAGCCTGCATCTTCCAGGGGAAAACTCCAACCATTATGCTAACAGGTATTCGGGAATTATGATCTTGCTCAGTCCTTCTTGTTGAAGCTTTGTATGGAATAATAAACATACATTAGACCAAGGAGGAAAACGATCCATGAGTAAGACTTTGTAGCCAATGGGGAGCAGACGTGCACCAGTCTACGTGCAACTACACACGTGTGTAGGTCTGTAGTCACACTGTGGTAAGTATTTCCTGGGGCAGGGAGTAGCCCTTGGGTTTCTCCACCTCCCAACAGGTCCCACTGCCAGTAGAGAACAGAGTGGTGCCAATCCTTGTGTTTTCCGTGCCCCCCACCTTTCTGTTCCCTTTAGTTCTTATTCATGACAGGCTGAGTGGGATGGATGGGCCAGTGAGGGATTCACCCAGCAACACGTCTGGCTGGCAGGTTCATGGAGAGCCACAAGTTCACACTCTTTTTTTACAAAGCAGAAATGAAAACCCAGATCTTTCACTTCCCAGGATAAGCCCTCTGGGAATTTGTCAATGTGATGGAAAGAAAGAGGCAGAAGTGGTTTTTTCCTTCACCATACGTTGTGAGGTGGGATGGACGTGGGTATCAAACTCTCCAAGACTCAGGGTTGGTCAAGGCATGGCAGAGGATCAGGGTTTGATGCTTCTATATCCACTGCTGTTTGAAGAGGTTACTTTGGATGACCCAGCTTTCTTTACACTTATATTGGCTTTTCTGGACCTAAGTTTTAGGACCCAATTGCCCTCATCTTAAGCAGCCTGCAGGCCAGTTGGGGTTGTACATTCCAGCAGAAGGTGTCTGAGGCTGAAGGTGCTGGAAACAACAAGCCTTGTAATCTCTTGTGAATTTAGCTCTTAATGAGGGCTGTAGATCTAGTCCTAGGCACATATCCCATTTTGAAAATGTTCTAAGAGATTGAATAATAAGTCAGTAGTTATCAGTTAATTACCGAATTGTGAAAAATGTCAGAGCAGATGAAGAAATACTCACACAAAACCAATGTATTCATCTCAACAGCTACATTTGCCTGATAATGCGGTTCAAAATTATTTATTTAAGCTCATATTTGCACTGCAGAGCAATAATAAATGTTGTGAAGTATTTTTTCATAAAGAATCAATCTCGTTACATTTTGCAAAAAGTCAAGAAGTTGCAATAATGTGAGGCCTTCCAAAATATTGTAGCTGCTATTAAATATTTGCTGAGAAATGGTAAAGAAACCATTGTTTTTTATGTCAGTTTTATGGGATATGTGGATAGGTAAGATGCAACTTAGTGAGCTTTTACTGTATTGCTTACTGATTCCAGGCATATAATTCACAGGATTCGAGGATGGATTTGCATATGTTTGTCTTATAACATAAACTGAACAGAGATTTCTTGTAGATATCAAACAAAACCTGCTTGAAATATATTCCTATGGCTGCCAAAAGGGGGTTTGTAATGTGCTGCTAGATTAAACTTGTCAGTGGTAAACAAAATTCAAGAAAACCCCAATGAATATGCAGAAAAGAGATTTGAAGGTGCACTCTCTCGGTTACAATTACATTTTACTGCTTTGTGGACTTGCTGATGGATATTTTCTCAGCAGCTGGTTCAGGGAGACCTGCCCTGATGATCCTCTCTGGCTTGCAGTGTGACCAAACACTTTATCACATCAGGACAGATGGCCTGAGATGTGAACTTGTCAACAGGAAGAAAATGCAGGAGGACAGTGTATCTCTGCTGTGGCAATACTGCAGCAAGAATATTTGACAATGGGCAGAGAATCTTTTCCCACCTCAGCTTTGTAAGGCATAGCTGTTAGCCATCTCTCCATGACATGTTATGTTCTGGCACAGAGACAATAACAGGTAAGGCTTCAAAGAGGTGTGATTTCATTCACTGAATTTAAAGAAGCGAGGAGAGAAAGCCCTCAGATTGGAAAGAGGAAAAATGAGCAGCAGTTAACTGTGATGTTAGGATTTCTTTATGCAGTGAGGTAAGAGGCTGGAGTTACCCACAAATCACACCACTTTGAGAAACATGGGATTTGTCATCACTGATCAGACGAGTACTCTAACTTCTGCCTCCAGCTGTGACCAATACCTGATGCTGGGATAAAAAAGCCCCTCAATACATTTAACTCAACTGAGTAGAGGGAAACAATTGAACCTGGCTCTTACAGCCCAGAGTGTGGAGCCAGAATTCCCTTATTTATCTACACTGCCAGAGTTACACTGGCTGAGTGCAATATGACATTTTTTCATATCCAACCCTTCCTGTTGAAGTCGGTGGGAATGTTGAGTGCACATGAACTGCAATGATCATAAAATTAGTCAGACTTATTAAAAATCCACTCACAACATTTAAAACTCCATGACCATCTGTTGAAATGCATTCCACATGCCAGCTAGGGAAAACTGAATTAAAAAACCCCAAACTAAAATCAAAACCAAAAATCCAGTCCTTAGTAATTCCAGCAGGAGAAGTGAAATTTTAAGCTTAGCCACAGCTGCAGGAGGTACGGATGGCAAGTGGGATGAAAGAGGAGAGAGCAGGAGACACAAGAATATCTAATGCCTAAGTATCATTTCAAAGAACATTTCTTTCAGCAACAGGTCAGCATAAATAGCCTCTGAATCATCCTTCATCCCATCATTACCAAACCCTGTCCCTCCTAACTGCTCATGCAACTGTTTGGGTTTGGTTTTGAGTTATTTAAAGGCTGAAGAATCCTCTGACCCCATTCAGAAGTATCCCCAGAAACATGGCATAGAAGGGAAAGCATGGGGGAGAGACCAAATGGCCTGAGGGCCTGTGAGGTTTTTGTGACCTTGATCTCTCTGAGGAGTTTAAGAATTCACACCCTCATCATGCTTAGGAATGGTCAAACTGTAGCTGAGAGTTTGCATTTATTTTTGGTTGTTTAGCTGTGTGGACTGTGTGGACAAACGGGAGCCTCTGCTGTGCTCCCATTCCAGTCATGGCAAAGCTGTTCTGTGCTTCCTCTGTAGCAAAGGGTCAGCTTCAGTTTGGAGTGTCAGAGGCCTCTTTCCTCAATGTGGGTGCCAATCAGCTTTTCTATTAGTTGTTTATATCTCTATATTACTTGTTTATGTTGCTGCATTATTTTTTTTTCTGTCATGCGTAATTATTTGATTTAATCTCTTTAGCAAATAATTCTTTTTAATAAAATATGGAACAAAAAGACCTTAGCTATGTGGCTTTGGGAGGCCAGCTCTATGAATGTGCTACCAGGTGTGTTAGAATCTGGGATACTTTTGTTTCCTGAGGTGATTCCTGCAAAAAGAAATGTGCTTATCACCTGAAGGCTTCTAAATAAACCAATACAAGGAATCACATATACCAGCAAGGTGAATTGATTATCCTCATCCATAAGAATAAATTTTTTGTTCTCCTTACCATAACATCTAAGCTCCACAGACACAGAGTACAGGAATTTCCTTTAGGACAATTTAAAAGTGTTATACATTAAAACGTAGTAGATTGAATCTTAGATACTTGTGTGCTCCAAAGCTCTGCTCCCTGAGGTATGTCAAAATCTCTAATGAATATATTTATCCTCATAACACCTACAGAAGCCAGGAAGGCACAGTTATGGGTGTGTACAACTGGGAAACTGAGATAGGTAAGGTTAGCCCCAACGAAAATATTTGTTTTTCCAAGGTAGACAGTAAGTGCAGGACTTCGCAAATCCTCTGTAGATCCCAGTTTGGTGCGTGAGAAACTCTAGGAAGCTGTGGTTTGAAAAATGTCTTTATAAACTGGGCTAGTTTTTACTTAGACAACTGAGGTTTTGTTATTGATGAAAACAAAGCTGTCTCATCTTTGCTACACCGAATGTGTCAGTTCAGGTGAACATCCCCTATCAAGGAAATCCACCAAAGATCACTGATAAGAAGCCCCAAGGAGCACCTTCCAATCTGTCTGTGCCAAAAATCCCTGACCCACGTGGAAAATATTGAGTGTACAAGACATGACTTGATCATGTCTATGACTAAAAACTCTGGTCAGAAATGTTGGGAGGGTTGTTACCATCACTTTTTTTTAGTGTCTCAGTGACTGGATAACTATCTAGAAGGTGTGAAAACTGGAGTTGTCTTCATCAGCTCTAGAAAATTCAAACCCACATCACCCACGTCTCATTACAATATATAATGTAAATATCTCACGTTCATGCACCGTGGAACTGGAGTTCTCTTACCTTGTGTTCCTGGGCTACTCAGAGGTGAGTCCATGGGCAGTCTCTGGTACTGCCAGGTTCTGGGAACTCTGTTCCTGGGGAGGGTCGTACCCTAGAGATAGGATGGGAGGCAAGTGAGCTTTGTTCTTCATTCGCAACAAACTTCTCTCGGTTGTCGAGTGACCGTTTTGTGCCAAATGCATAAACACTCACTAGATTGGATCAAGCATTCCTCAGTCTGTTAAATAATACTGGGGAAAAAACCCTGTAAAAGTTAAATTGTCAATCTCTTGATGAAAAAAAGGCTAAAGATACATGATACCTCTTCTTGCCACAGATATTTTCACTGTGAAATAAGATTCTTGCCAGCATAAACTAGTGTGAACAATACACTTGTATTCAGGTAGGATGGTGAGAAACTTACTTATCCATTTTTCAGAAAGATTTTTTTTGTAATTGTTTGTACTTTTATGATAGTCTTAAATATTTATGGAAACTTACCATATTTGTAGAAAATTCTGTTCTAGGAACATAACTGTTATTGCACCTATGGCTGAAAGGAGTAAGTTTCAACCACTGGAGTAGGGTATTATGAAAAATCAAAGTTCTAGATGTTCTTGCCAGGAATACAGAGTTAAAGCACAGGATAGATATCTGCTGTGGAGTGGAATACCTCATGACAGAATTAATATTTGTTGCACTTTAAAAGAAGGTTAAAAATTTTTCCTAAGGTCTTCATTACAGTAATTTAAAATAAGAATAATTCCACTTTAAAATGAATGAAATTTTCCCAATTATATTTTAATTTTCCCTGTGGGAAAATTGTATTTTCAACAAGATGAATCTTTCAGGATTATTTTTTGTCAGTATCAAAAATGCAGTTTTTCTTACCAGGTAAAGATACTGATTTTTACTATCACAGACTTTCAAGGGAACTATAGTCCATGTCATGTTTTCTGTCACCCCAAAGACTGGTGGTCAGTGTCTTTTCCCATCACATGTAACAATATGGAATTCTTATTAAGATGCATTACTTAGGAAAGGAACATGGACATTACAGCAAATATTGTCTGAAAAGAAAGTTGGACTCCTGATTACAAGTGTTGGAAAGTAATTCTGCTGTGAGGGACTGCAGTGGCATTTCTAAATAAAAATATTCTGACTTTAGTCAATGTGGTTTATTTTCATTAGTTAAAAACAAAACAAACCACCAAAACCTTTTTGGACAAGTATTAACAATCTGTATGCATGTATTTATTTTCACCGAAATTTTCTATGAAGTTATAATTTGAACAACTCTGCATACTTGAAACCCAATAGAAAAATCAGTGTTTGTGTTCCTTCCAGATATATACATATTAATAAACTCAATTCAAAGTTCCTCTGGCTGAAAAAGGTGATAAGAAATAGGTGAGTGAATATACTAAAGTAGTGAAAATAGATACTTCATCTGAAGTAAAATTTAAGCATTGTGTGGGATTGTTATGTAACAAGACAGAAAGGACCGAGGCTTTTTTGCAGCTGAAGAAAATGAGCTTTGTGGGTTTCCCAAGGTCAAATTAGCTATTGGATGAAAGGCTCTTTATTGAAGTGGGAAGCAGCAGATTAACACAACACTGGTGTTTCTGCAAACGAGGCACTTTGATGCCACCACCATTGTGATGGAATGTTGTGATGTCATCTGAGTCCTCACTTAACCTCACCAGCCCTCTTTTTGAAGACACCTTGCTGCAGCCAAAGTGCTGAAATACCACAGGGAGGGCTCCACAAGCTACATCCACAATGCAAAATAAGAGGAACTGCTTAGGGGTGGTCCTATGGAACTTCAGCACACAGCTTAAAAAGTGCTGAAAATAAGGCAACGGCTCCCAGGAGGGAAATGGCAAAGAACACGCATTCAAGAACTCTTCCACAGCTTTCATTTACATATTTTGCTTTCATGGGTTGACAAAGGGATGCCCTGCACTCGACGGCTCTTTCTGGAATCCTCAAGAAGATACTTCTGTGTTCTCATGCAATTATTGACATTCACAGAGGGCACAAGGAGAACTTTTATCAAAATGCAGCAGGGATGCAGCCCAGGGACTCTTTAAGGAGAGAGGAAGGCTACATAAGCAATTAAAGAAGGTTTTTAGGAGGCCTTGACAGATTGCAGTCTGGTGGCACCACTGTTACTTTCTCAGTCACAAACTGGCTCGATCTGATTAACGACAAGGGACTGGAACAGCACAAAACCAACACTGAAATATGTCTCAGAAACCATGGAGCTTTATGAGGTTTTTTTCTTTTTCCAGGATAAAAAAAAGGGAATGAAAAAAGTTTTACAGAATTAAGTGAAGCACAAAGTCATAGTTCACTCATCCCTGTAGGGTGAGGTAGCTGGGATCAGCAGCCTGGACTCTACTCCATGGTAAGCAATATCACCAGAATGGGTTCCATTAAAACAACATCTATCTACACAAAATGCTGCAAGAAGTCATGGCGTCAATGGTATATCCCATATGAGGAATCTTGAAGTACCACTGTCATGGGAAACAGCCTACAGGGGATCATAGACCCTTTCTACTAATAGGGGATAGGTTGTGCAATGGTAAGAGAAGTTTTTGTGGTTTTTAGACTAGCAATTAAAATTTTTAAAAAAATTTATGTGTAGACTGAATGTTTTTTACAGGGAATAACAAAAAAATATTAAGCCTGGAGCTGTTATAATGGAATCCAGTTTTAAGGTAGAACACTTATTCCAAGTTGTATGCATAATGAAAGGAGTCAAATAAAAATACATGGTGCTCCCAGGTATGTAAAACAAGAAAAATTACAAGACAATTTGCATATGCATCTTTGTCATCTGCGAAGTCAAGTCTGAACCTGCTCCTAGCACAAGAAGCTGAAGTTCTGTCATTAAATTCAATGAGCATGGATTTAACCCCTTTAGATCTTACAGTCAGCATGTATGTTTTAATAGATATAAATTCACACCATCCACTGGTTAGAAATCACCTTTTCTCTGTATAGATTTACTGTCTGATGCTGATCAACTTTATATAGATGAAAACCAATGACCTAGAAGCAGAGGAGCTTTACCAGTTTAATATTTCCTCGGGCTACTTGCAATAAGTACTAAAGTAGAAAACAAATAGATAACAAGAAATACAAGATCAAGAAACTGATTAAATAGGGCAATATGTTTGTGTTTAAGCAGGCTCAGCAACCTCCTAGGAATAACTAAGCAGTTTCTCCCTTTGGGAAAAGTGGAGAACACCACATCCAATTCGTGACAAGTGCCACAGGAGAGGAAGAGATTTGAAATATCACACATAAGAGCATGAATCAAGTTTTAAAAGGCCATAGAAACATCAAGATATTAAGGTGCTAACAGCATTATTAATAATCCCCAGGTTAAAATTTAATGGTTAAGATAATCATCAAAACAAAGTTCCGTGCAATGTATAGAAAGTGGTTTTAAAGCAAGTCTTCAGGTATATGAAAGGAACATTTCTAAATAGGAGCAAGGTTGTGGCACAGTGCTCATATTAGCTAAAAAAAAGCCTTTACAAGCCTTTACTGGAAGGCCTTAAACTTGCAGCACAGAGCCACTGCCTTATATCCATATTTGCCTTTGAAAAAATACTGCATTTATCCACTGCAAGAAGATGGTTGCCTCTGACCTGCATAGGGCAGAACAGAATGTGAGGTAAGTCAGAATGAACGACATGCACAGATACTCACAGAGCAAGTCCAGATGGTGCTGCTGGCCATGCATTCCTAAAAGAAAGGAAAGAAAGGTCAGTGGAATTAATATCCTCATCAGTTTCCCAATCTTCAAATGAAATTCAGAAAAGAGAATCTCTTGCACAAAGAGATCATAACAGTTAAAACAATAAAATAACCAAACAAGCCTCGACATAATGGAGGATTTTCTGCTGCTCTTTACTGCACCTCTGGTCAGTCAAATATAGAGGGAAATATCTATATAGTCAGATAGAAAAACACACAGAAAACAAGGAAAAATTAATTCTGAAATTGATCTCAAAAATGAAAAAGCAATTCTGAAGAAGATGCTGATGTTTGCCTAAAGTTTAAGATGATTTTCAGGGGGTTTTAACTTGAATTTTAAATAAAAGTATTGCTTATCTTCTTCTTTTTTCATATAATTATTTTCAGTATAAAGCTCAGCATCTATTTCAATAAAAATGTTGACAAAAAATATCATGGCAGATTCCACAACAAGGGTTTTGGAAAAGATGGGAATTCTGTATGCAAATATACTCAGTTTTGAAAAAGGTTCAGGCTGATTGTTTTGCAATTAGCACATGCAGTTTTTACTGCTTTTATTTTATTGGAAGAACTTCAGACTATTTCAAAATTTGGATCTATATTTGCATTTTTGAAATTCAAGACAGCTGTCAGTTTTCATATAAAAAGCCCACCCTCCTCTACTGAGAATTTAACAGATTTTTAAATTGAAATAATAAAAACATGAGAAATGTTTGCTTAGGCACACCGTAATTTCTCCTTGTATCTGCTATGATGTTATAAATTTAAATTGACCAAATTTTGATGATTTTGTGCTTGTTGGGTTCAGTTAAAACCTTAACACAACTGAAACAGCAAAAATTCTGGTGAAGTCAATGAAAACTTTGCTTCCATGACCTGAAGACTCAAATTTTTACAATGTTACTGAAAGAAAAAAATAAACCCAAACAAGTTCATCATGGAGATAAAAATAAAAATTAATTTTTGATTCTTAAATCTTTGTTGCACTTAGGTAAATGCAAATAAATTAAAAATTATATAAAGTTTAAAATTTCAGTTAATGAAATTAACAAGGAATAACATCCTGCACAGCTGGACATTTAAGAAAGGAGTGATGTCTAACATGTATTCAAGCCTGTGTTAGAATGGTTACTGGAGAAAATAATCCTTTGTAGTAGTGATGAGTGTCTATTTAATCTGTCACACTGCATAACCATTTCCAGACTTGCAAATTATTATAACATACCCCAACTCAAGTTTGCTACTGCTGTACACCCATCATGCACTGACAGAGCAAACAAAAATATTAATGCTAAGTAATACAGCAATAAACCCCCTTTTATCCCCTACAGCTTTATTAATTATAAAATGAAATTCTAGCAAGCAAGCTTATGCAAGGTACACAGTGAGGAAAACCGAGCTGGGTTTTCATTCCTTTTTAAAAAAATGTTATTCTTTCTAATTTCCAAAAGTCTATACATAGTCCTGTGTTTCTTGCAAGAATTCCGCCCTTTTTGATTGTGGTTAAAAAAAAAAAAAAAATTTCCAAAATTTTCCAAGCCCCCAGCATGTTATTCGAGTGAGAGGGATCTCCCTGACCAACTTTCACCTCCACCTGGATGTGACAGGTCTCCACAGACAGTTCTCTGGTGCCCAGGCAAACCACAAAGAGAATTTATGGTGATTTCCCCTCTCTCTCTTCCAAGCATTGCCCCGTCCCCTGGCTTTGCCTGGTTGGTGTGTGGTTGGTGTCACAGAGAAAGGGCAACACACACTCGAAATCTCACCACAGTGGGGACATACCCTCTCTTCACAGCCACTTCTGCCTCCTTCCAGCATTGTGAGCCATGGACTTGGGCAGCAGCTTCTGAAGGGCTTTCTCTGACCATGATTTGCAGAGCAGTGAGGGTTCTCCAGTGAAGATCAAAGAGTCAGAATAGTGGAGGCATGTTGTGTGCAGATAAATTTGCCAAAGGGAAAATGGGGTGGGGGGGAGAGACAGGCAAGAGGTAGATGAGCCATCCCAACTGATTTGAGAGCGTGTAAGACCTTCCTTTACACAAAAATGTGATATTTAAGTTAACCTTACAAAATGAAGTCCCTGATCTGGTAGAGATTTAAGCACATATGTAGCTTGACACACATGAGTAGTCCTTTAGGACCCAAGCCTGTTAACATTCAACTAACGAAGCTCTTGCAGAGCAATTCACCCACAATATATTCAAGCCAAATTGAGAAATCTGAAAAAGAAAACAGCTGAGATATGAATATTTAAAACTTTGCTGCAGCAGTGGACATGTGTAATAACTTTTCAAAGAGATTTTCAGAGGATTTTTTTTTTAATACTGTACACACAGCACTTGTCCTAAATACATATTTACATTATGGACTGGAAAAGCTCTTTTAGAAACTGTTCTGGTCTTCTGGGTAAATAATATTCCTTTTAAAAAATTATGAATACATATTTAACTGATAAACTAGAATGGCTCTATTAGGCACATCATAAACAATTTTTTTAACTGTCTAGTGAATCTGTTTACTGCAGCACAGAAATGAATCCAGATTATTTAAGCTCTGTAATTTATTTTCCAACTGCAGCTCTTTTGCAATTTTAAGCCCTCTCCCCAAACAAAAATAAAAAATTCTCCTTCCCTTCCACTCAGTACTGTCCAGTATGAAGCTTTGTAGAGGTAACTGTGAAGAAAACAAGTATTTTTCTGTGAACAGTATAATTGTAACACTGTGTTCCAAACTGTACATCAATTACTGTTGGCTCCTAGACATATGATTTTAAAAAACTTGTGATCCAAACTGTTCTGTCAATGATATGGGTGCTCTGCAGAGTTAGAAAAAGGGATTGGAACAGTTTTTCTTTCTTTTCCCAAAAAGAAAATATAGAATCCTAACTGATCCCAAAGAACCTAGTTAAGAACTGAACTCATTTGTAGGAAGCTCTAAAAAGTACTGCTAGACAGTGTTGGTTAATCCATGAACATTCAACAGAATAGAGACAATTTTGCCTTTTCCTACAGAGAAAATATCTAAATACACAGATTTATAAAAATTATGACTGTTCATAGGAAAAAAAATAAACCTTGAACTGACTCTTCAGCCTGATTTATTTTCTCAGTTTTGCTCAATGCCTGCACTGTTTGTGAAGTGCAAATACCCTGGCAAGCTGGTCCAGATATCCACCTTACCTGCAAGCATCTTTGGGCACCATTCTTCCATGGCTATTAATTCCTTTTAATGTAATTTGTAATGCTTTACAAATTAACTGTTCAGGTAGATTTTAAAACTTCACTTTTGCTTACTTAAAGATGCATGGAGGTTTATAACCTAACAGATGCCACTGATCTTAACAATGTGAAATAGAAATAGGACCAACAATTTCTCACCTACAGACAGATTTCTTAAAGGTATTGGAGGCAAATATTCATTTGCTCAAGATTTTCAACACCATAGTTTCAACAGAGTCCCAACTTCATTTAGACATGCAGAAAGGCTTCCAAACATTCCTTAACCAGAAGTTCCCATAATGATATTTTATAGCCATAGTTTCAAAAGCTCTCAACATTCAAAGTGCTTTTGGAAATCTGGCCCCAGCTGTGAGCAGTGACCTCTCTTGAAAATCCGTAGGGATCTGGCATGAAGGCATACGGAACATTGCATTTAGTTGCAGGAATCTTAATTACCAAAAACATATTGACAAATTAGAGAGAGTTCAGAGAAGAGAAACAAAAATGGTCAGGGGACCAGAGGAATTTACATACGAGGGAAGATAAAAAGAGCTATCTATGTGTGGCTCAGCTATGATATAATTGAGAGAGCATATACATTAAGACTCTACAAGTGTTCCTAATCTTGTGTGGAGAATGGGGAGGAAAAAATTAAATGGGATATGAGGTTATAACTACAACTTCAAGTAAAGAAGGAAAAAGATAATCTTCTGGGTCTTCAAAAGAGCAGCCTGGCAGTGAGGTCAGGCTCTGAAATGTGGTCTGAAGGGAACGAGTTCCAATGCTGGGGTTGTATGAATATTTACCTGTGTGATGCAGCTCTGAATGCTCCAGAGAAGCCTGTTCAAATTCCACCTTCAAACTAGATGGTAGTTTGGAGTGGTTAAGCTGAGTGGGATTCTTCTTTGGAACTGAAATAAACCCATTTGAGAGAAAAAACAAACATTGAGAGTACCTTTTTCGAACTAAAAAATAGGCATTGAACTATCCCATTTTTTAAGATAATACCATTACTTAAAGAGTTATAATGTATAGTTGTTGTGGCCCTGATCTCTAAGGAAATAAACACCAATCCTTGACCATAACTAGTATTTTAGAACTATGGGATTAAGAACAGCTAACTGTGACCCATGAGGTCTGGTATGTCACGAGTACCCTGGCTCAGATGAAGTGGTTACTACGTGATTTGGATACCTGTGTGTAGACATACCCTTGTAGAGGCAGCAATTAATTAGTCAATATATCAATTAATTAGTCAATATATCAATTAGTCAATATATCTAGGTTTATAAAGTAGACAGTCGCTACTAAACTTGATTGAGGGTTGGGGGAAATTGGGCAGGCAGGTGAAACAAAATGATCTGGGCTGCAGAGGGACCTGTGCTTGTTCTCTCTCCCCACTCCATCTCACACCTCACAGGATCTTGTGCTTCCTGAGCACACTGCATGATCACAGCAGACATTGTACCTCTGGATGTGCAGAGAGCCACAGGATCGGTCATAAAAAAATTGTAACCAACTTTTTGAAAAGCCTTAATGGGGTTTTACCCTTGAGACCCCAAAGACATCCTTGAGCCACAGAAATGAGGGAACCCTTCTCCCTGACAGTCTTTTTCCCCTCATTGCCTCAAACCTCACTGTACAAAGACAAGGGCTGAAACTACACATCTAGGAAAGGAAAAGAAGAATCTATTTTCTGCCTCTAATTCTTGAAACAGAAATGTTTCCAGAGGTGGCCTCCAAAAGGGCACCTCCCAAGGAGATTTGATTATATATCAGCCTCTCAGGCACTCATCCTGCCACAAGCAGTGACCCTCAGCAGAGGGGTGCCTGTGGGCACTAGAGGGGCTCTGCAAGGAAGCTGGAGCTGTGTGCACAACACTCACAGCAGTGTGGTGGCACCAGCTTTACTGGGATTCACTGAAAATTCCTGTCACAGCCAGGTCAGATTAACGTCTGCATTATGCCTGCTCCACGTGGGAAAGAAGAACAGTCCATCTGAAATAATTCAAATTCAGGGTCATTCTTTTTAAAAAAGTGACTTTCGGCTGGAGGATTCCAAGTTCAGTCACTTTTACCTCCTTTGCATGTAGCTCCAAAAAGGGGCTGTGTTGGGCAGAACTATGAGACAAGAACATAGAGAGGTCAGACAAAATAGACTGATCAGGAAAATCTGGCCCAATTTGACAGTGAGTATTCAGCTCTTCCTCCTGAGTATTCAGCTCTTCCTCTCCTACCTTGGCTAATTTTATAATCAATATGAATAAATTTTCCTCCCCAAAATGTAGCCCAAACCCAGGGAACCAACTGCTGCAGGAGGTCATCGAGTCAGATGACTCGATGTAAGGTTTAAAAAAGGACTGAATACATTTTATGGCCAAACAACATCTGTACAGTCATCCAAGCTAAGGTAATGGTGATGAAATTTCATGCTTGAGTGTGTAAAATGATTGCTACATCACTCAGAAAGGATTTTTTTTTTCTTCCCAGGTAGAGGATTACACAATTGAGAAGATGCATTATAAAGAGCTTTCTGAGCTTGGGTTTTTTTAACCTTTCTCCAAAGAGTGAAAGATCAGCTCCTGCACCTCACTGAACAATAACTTAGCCTTCTACTTCTTCTCTTCTTAAACATAATGAAGATCTTAAATGAGATGTTTCATTTCAGGACCTCCAAGTTTCTTTCATTTTTTTCCCCACTAAGTGATCTCATGTGCAGGTAAAATAACTGAAGCAAATCTTAGCAGCTGCCAAGGTTATTAATTCACCCTCTTGACCCCAACAGGTGAGAGATGTGAGTTTGCACATGAGCACAGAGAGGCCTGAGCCTGATATTCGATGCAACAGCTGGCTGCATTTCTCATGCAGCTTGCACTTACTGTACATCTGGCTTCCTTTAATTATAAAGCAAAACAAAAAAAAAAATTGATCTTCCTTCATAGTCAGCAACTTAATGATAATTTTGACCATTTTTCCCTGTTTCCATCAGCTCAATTCTGTTTCCAGGACTTAATCATGGAATGAATTAAGCAGGGACAGAATATACATCTAGCTGAAGATTTTTGTGATAACTTGCAGCAAATTTAATTCACTGGGAGTACATAGGGGAGGAAACTGTGGGGTGGAACGACTGCTGAAACACTTAAAACCTCATTACCACATATCCCCACTTCACCCTGAGAGCTCCCAGCCTGTCCATTATTGTCCTGTCTCTACTTTCTATGGGACTTTGAAAAGAAAAGGTTCAAAGAGCAAGACTTTCATGCTCCCCTTTCCATGTCAAACACTTTCAACTCCTGATTTCAAAGTGCCACTAGCTTGCTGTTCAAAGGCCTGTGGACACATAGCGGGTGAGATGGGAGGAAAAGGTTGCACTACAAAGCCTGCTGCATTCAGAGCAATACCCAGCTCGGAGATACAAATGATAATATAAACCCAAGTACCTACCAATAAAACCGACAATATACAAAAGGAGGGTTGGAAAAATTCTAAACAGCCTCTTTCTGCCCCCTCTCCCACACGGGCATTGTGTCATTATTGGTTTGGATAAAAGCCTAATTTATATTTTGAAGTGCAGCTTTTCCCTCTTTTGCAGCTATGGCCAGGGGACTGCAGAATCAGGAGAGAAGCCCAAGCCCCAAATAAGTTAGCTAAGAATACCTAAAGAAGTTCCTACCAACATCTGAAAAACCTGCCTTGCTCTCTTTGAGTATTCATCTACCTCTCCTTCCCTATCTGTATCCTTTTCATCTGCCTGCCCACAAGATTTGGAACACCATTAATTGGTCCTCGGGGAGGCTGACAGGCCTGCGCTTTTATGACTCGATTCTTTGTATTGTACACATGTGGGCATCTCTCAGGAGATAAACAAAGGGAAAACGTGCTGAAAGGGGGGCAGAATTTGTATAAGACTAAATGCAGAACAAACCACCTTCCCAATTTGCTGCTAATATCCTAAATTGCATGAATAAATCCACCTCCCTCCCTGTCTTCCCTCTTCCCCACATCTGCTTCTCTTAATCTGCTTTTCCTGATCAGTACAGGCTCATCTTCTGAGGAATTTCACCTCCCATTTGAAATCAAACAGACTAACTCTTCTTTTACCCCCCTGCTCCCATTCTCCCTCCCCCTTGCCAACAAAAGAGTGAGGTGGTCTTATGGGAAGATAAAAAGAATAGTTGATCATAAGAACTAACCTGGAGCCAACACCTTGGTCTTTCGTCCCTTCAGCAGTTTCTAAACCCTAAGCACCTGCAGCTAATTTTCATGGCTTCCAGCCTTGGTCTTGGATTTGCTGAGAGTGAGAGACTTTCTGGCACAGCTTTCATTGCTCAGGAAAAATAAGCTTAAAAACTCAGAGAGTCACCAACACACAAGCACAAGCTTTAGAGCCCGTGTGTGCTTGTGCATGTACATGCCTGGGGAGAAAGCAGTCTGTGTTACACAAAGGAGCCAATCATTTCTAAAAATGGGTACTACCAACCTTGGATGCTGACCAACATCATGCCACAATTCCTACAGAGATTTGGTATTTACCAACACAACAGGCATGTTAAAAGTTTTTTCCTGAGCTGGACATTTGCAAAGCAGTTCTGGTTCGAGTCCTCCTGGCCTTGCTTACAGCAGTTTTGATGGAAAGACAAGGATTTATCCTGCTTTCAGACTGAAAACCACTGTGAATTTGTGAACCAGATTCACAGCTGGAAGGTGGGTGTGTGAGTGCTTTTATGTCCACCTCAGCACATCCTAAAAATCTGGTTTTTAGAGTCTGTGCCTAGAAACTGAAACAACACAGGCAGAGCAGGACTTGGGAATCAAAATCCACCATTTTCATTCTATCTTCTTCCTCCCCTTTCTCTCTTAGCCTGCTTATGTTCCAGGGGTTAAGTCCACGAGACATAGATGTGTATTTGAAATCTTCGGTAGAGGTGGGGACATGGATCTACATACACTGTGGCTGGAGTGGATGCTCTGACTCCTAAAAATGTGCATGAAATGTGGCACCTTCTTATCCACCGTATTTTTCAAAGATAGAAGTGGTTGGTCTGAAGGAAAGGGCCTAAGTAACCAGAATACTGGGTATTGCCAAGGAAGGCACCTGAGAGAAAAGTGGAATTTCTCACAATCTTGTCCCGAACTTTTTAATTCATTACAATAAGGAGTTCCTAGCTCAACATGTAAATTTTTTATGAATTCAAGACAACTAACTTTTCCTTTCATGCAGGGACAATGTATATGGTGAATGTATTTTGGAGGTTAGAGACTGAACTTGAAATTGATAGAACCAGAGTCTGTGCTAAGTTGATGCTAAGACTTCAGGCCCCAGAGCCTGTAGGACTATTTGAAGATTTTAGCTATATGAAGAGCTTAACTACACCTCTGACTCAGTTTACACATCTGAAGAAAAATCCCATTTGCAGCTTGATTTCTTTTTTTTAGTCCACAAAGAATGTTTTCATTCTTAACCTTTGAATACATACTCAGCATTGGTGTATTGTTTATATTTCTTCAAGGAGAACCATGTATACATAGCACAAGCTAATTTTTTTAAATTTATTTCTTTTTTTTTCCCAGAGGCTGGCCTGTGAAGGCAAATTTCTTCAGGGAAACTAAAGGAAAGGCCACAGTGAACACTTTACATATGTCAGTTCTCATTCTTCCAAACTTTTACTGAGGCATGGCAATTTCCACCTGGTTTTCATACCACACTCAACAGCAGGAATTTCAGTGTGGGTTGTAAAACCTGCTTAAGAGCCTGTGTAATTTACCTCATGTTGATTACACTGTGTGGAACAGCTAATGGTACATGAGTTAATTAATCTATAGTTGCCTTGCCTGTCTGTGCTAAATAGTTGCAATGTCTATATCTTTGAAAATCTTGAGATACCATTTTTTTAATTGTTACCAGTGACTTTGTGCACCTGGCAGAAATAGGCATTTAAATTACAGACTAGGTCTGATTGGAGCCCAGGGTCTAAAGACATCTATAATGGGAAAATGTCCCTGGAGAGAAATACATTCCTGCAAGACAAACACTGCTCTCAGCTTGGGAAGAGACAGCAGCCAAGCAGGGCAGATTTTGGTAAAGGTGAAGGGGAGCTGAGAAAGGCATCAAGTTGCAAGCTTTTGGTCTTGTGTTGTTCCCACTATGCTGGCCTGAAAACTAAAGGGCAGTGTGAAAGGCCCCATGTGTTAATACAGTCATAGGAAACACTCTCACTATTAATTTCCTCTGGCTTCCCTGAAAATGAGCTGAGCAACCACTGCTAAGCAAGGTTTCTATAAAACAAAAGGCACAATTTAAATCTACTTAGCCCAGACAACATCCCTGCTCTGTATAACGATACACACACACGGTGTGGCCGTGAGCAGCCACTGAGGGGCAAAGCATTGCCATTCCTGCAAACTGCTGGGATTATTTGCCTATCCAGACCTCCAGGTATTACCCATCAGAGATGTGCACTGAAGTGGCAGTGGGAAGGACAGGGGAGAGTAACTCGGCTCAGCTCTGTGTGATACGTGAGATCTTCCTCATTTTCTTCCTGATGCTGGAATGGGGCTGGGAATGCAGATTTGTTTTTCAGAACACAGTAGGATTGGTGGCTCTAATTTCTCTGCAGTTTATGGCTCCATTTTTTTTCTGTTTTGAAGACTGCAGTTCAAGGCAGAGCAAAAGTGGCAGCATTTAGGTTTGCACCCTCACTGTGCTGCTCAGCTGTGTGTCTGTGGGCACCAGAAAGCCACAGTAATGCACCTTTAAACATGACAAAGAGATCATTTAAATATAGTTGTTTGTCACTGGCTTATAGCCTATCTGGCATCCAGTCCTAAAATCAGTGTCTGGAGCCTGACTTTCAGAGATTTTGTGCCATTTTACATGAATAAAGGACTTTTCCTTTTAATGCTTAGGAATACATCGTTGCACTAAAATAGACACTTTTCAACCCCAGCTGAAAATGCCCCTTTGGGGATTCTCAGCATATGGATAGTTACATTGAAAATCAATTCTTCTGACATTCAGAGCTTTCTTTTGGAGAGGTTTATTTGCTCTACTAACCATTTTAAGCCTCTGTGGCACCTTCTTACTCACCATAACTGCTGTGCTTAGTATCTGGCTCATAAGCATTATTTGATTTCAGTACCCTGTACATTGTGTCACTTTTTAAATGAATATAAAAATTGCTTCAGCAGTCTCCTTGTTTGTGTTGGTGTTAAACCTCTCTAGCAGAAATGTGAGTGGTGATGGGGAGCGTAGGGCATTAAGGATTTGGGGTGCACAACCCCCATCTGCCCTGGTGTTCTCCCTTGCTCCCACAGTGCAGCTGTTCTCCCCAAGCCACCAGGTACATACCAAAGGCACTTTCTTCAGCACTGGTGATGGAAGAGGTCCGTGGCTCAGCTCACAGGTCCAATTCTGCTGCAGTGTGCAGGAAACCTTACCTGAGGAGAAAATAAAGAAGTCGAGTGCTCATATTCAGAACGTTGAATAAGAGCAGTTGTGGAGTGTCACACACAAGACAAATGACAGGCCATGGGTTTGCTTGAAACAATTTTATACTAACAAGCCATAGAAAATATAATGGATTACTTTAATTGTAGGTCTTCTAACAACAGCATTTTTGGCTGCAAGTTTCTCCATTGCTCCAATTCTGTTAGGGGCCAAAGAAGTCTGTTCTTTTAGTTTTCAGTTAAATATTTTCTACCAAACTTATTTTTCTATTGACTATTTGTATTGGTGGTGGTTTTCTTTTAAGGAGAAGGTCATCTGAAAAACAAAGAAGTTTGGTTGGGGTTTTTTTTAATACATGCTGAGTCTTGAAAATTCTCTTGGAATAAATGATATTTCAATTTACTTCTCTGCAGAAGAAGCTGTTGTTCCGTGGAACTTCACCCCCATTTCAAACTCTAATGTTCACTTCATCTGTAGATTTTCAGTGCTTCTTGCCTGCTAGAGTAGAAAATATGGTTAGTTTTTCTGGAGCTAGTGCTAAATTGCTACAATGCTCTGAAATTGGTCAGTCTTAGATGCTAAGAAATAATGCCTCATACAGCATACCCTGGACAGACTATTTTTTTTCATTCGGATGGATTAACACCAACAAGAGAAAAATTCAAGCACCTCTTTTGGAATATATGTTTTATATGGCAACTGTTAAAACTTTTTTTCTTGCCAAACCAGTCTAATAATTAAAAAGAGCAGTATCCATAGAACAACAAAGTATTTTTCTAGTTCATGTTTAAATGTCTTACTGTGACCTTCTTTCCTCTTGCCATCACTACCTTACTTTTTGGCTGAAGTCTCTTTAAGATGGGGAAGTTACATCAGCAATTTCACCTACTCTGAAATCACCTCATTCTGCCCTGATTTATACCCCATGAAATCCTATTGCCCTCAGGGGGGTTCTGCAGAGTGTAAGGCTGGGCAGAGTTTGATCCAGAATGTTAAATACTGAAGCATCAAAGTTATAGGTTTATTGCAATTATTATTGGTCCCCATTGGTTATTTACTTATGCTATATCTCAGCTACAGTTAAATTCTATGCTACAAGGTATGTGGGGAGAAATAAAAGCACAAATAGCAAGTGAGTGCATTGATTTGGAATGGGCTTGAACCTGTTTTTACGCCCCAGGACACTGAAGAAGTGGAGGGATTTTCAAGGCTCCCCACAAAGTGACCTGAGAGTTGGGATTCTGGGTTGTCTGAAAAAGCTGTGCTGTAAAGTGAGGCAGCTCTGGCACTGATAC
This sequence comes from Monarcha castaneiventris obscurior, assembly GCA_026261815.1. NCBI lineage: Eukaryota > Metazoa > Chordata > Aves > Passeriformes > Monarchidae > Monarcha > Monarcha castaneiventris. The sequence continues at coordinate 14,475,939 of JAMPIT010000884.1, forward strand.
AGAAGAAGCTCAACTTTCTCAGTCTCAGAGGCTGGGGTGGCTGTTGGCACCCCCATCTCCCTCCCTGCCATGCCTCTCTCACTGATGAGCCCCTTCAGAGGCCTCAGTCCCTTGAGCATCTTCACCAAAGCAACACCAACACATCTGATTCCTTCAACACCCCAGGTAATGTTTTCCTGAAGATTAAGGGCCAAATCTTGGTCACTTCTCTGTTAATTGTGTCTGGAGAAAGACTCCATCCTAAATTACCAAACTTTTGGCTCAAGATTTTCCACAGTCTAATCACAAATTTAATAATCTGGTATTGTATATATACATCAGGTCTTTTACTACAGATTCCCTCAGTCATGCTCCAGAAGTTAAGGCAGAATTGAGAAACTAAAATCATACCTATATATGTACTTTTTCCACCCTCGGAAATTTTTGTTTTCATTTATGTACCAAAATCACAATATCACTGCAAATACTACAGGAATTCTCCATCAAATGACTCACAGATGTTCATAATGGACACATACATCACTTCTGAAGTCAGGTGCCACAGTGAACATTTAAAATCAAATATTTACATGTCAAAGGGATATTTTGTAAAGATGAGCTAAAATAAAGGCAAACCAAGCCCCTCAGGCAGCAGTATAAATACCACTGCCCCTGAAGCCCAGAGGATTTTACATTTCAAGCTTCATAGAGCTTTCCCTCAGCAGTGTTTGGGCTGACTGAGATGGTCTAACACTGGTATGAGCACCACAGACACAGAGTGTACTTGGGAGGGATCAAGACAATAGGATAACACAGATCCCACTTTCTAATTAATTACCTTAGAAGTAAATCACCATTATAGGAAATCTATCGACATGCCACGAAATTTAAAATATAAACCATACTGATAGAGGGGCCAGAACTATAGACACCAGAAAGACTGACTTTAAATTTACATTTTTTCCTTCCTCACCCTATGCATGAAAAAGCAGTGCAGAGTCTACTATAGGTAACCATACATCTTACATCAAGTGACTACCCAATGTTTTCCCTTCTAGAATATCTGGTCTGACATGTAGGCCTTCAACACAACAAAAAAGGTATATCCCATGTATCTTCCTTCATATAAAGTCTTCATTTTTTTTAATCAAATAGCTGAAGTTAAGAAATACTCCGAATTAAATCTCATTCTTTCACTGTGAAAAGTCAGTAGTTGAAAAAAGAAATGCATTTTAGAATCAGTTTTATAGCAGTGAATTTTAGGTGGAAGAAATTTCTAATTGAGTCTGAGAAGTTCCCTGCTACATTAATTTATGCCTATCTTCTCCATTTTGCCCACACTATCTTGAATTTATACTTACCAAAAAATGAACTTTCAAATTTAGCAGTCAGATTTGCTTGTCATGATAAATAGCAAACAGAATGACATGGAAAATGTTTGTCCTACCAGTTATTATCAACCAGCTTCTCAAGACTTTTACTGGTCGACAAAACATTTTTCCTTCCTTTTTTTATTGCACTCACTAATCAGGATCCAGTCTGCCTCACAACAGTCAGCTGCCATTGTAACAAGTTACGGGAAAATTATAATGCTTCCTAAGCATTTCCACAGAAACAAATTTCATGTGTGTGTGGGTGGACAGTAGGAGGAGAATAACCTTGGGAAAAACACAATTATAAACAGCTGCAGCATGCATTAAATGTAATTATGATTGATTCCTATAAATAATTCTTTGTGTAAATTTCCACTTAAGCTGGATTTGCTGTTCGGGTGCAGTGGACATTTCTGCATTAAGTGATTATGTCTTTTTATTATTATTAAAAATACAGTTGTTTTTTTTTTTCCACTCAGGAGAGAAGATGGAGAAAGAAGACTTACTGTACCAGCATGAAATGCTGAAAATCTGGACTATCACAATTAATAGTTTAACAGCCTGGACATGATGAAATTGAACAACAAAGAAGGTTTAAAATGAAAAAGAGTGCATCATCCAAAGTTATTGTCAGCAAAACCTCATAACACTATTTCAACAAGATAATAAGTGTATAATGATAGATAGCACCTGATCAACCACTATGGAACAGCTGACTGTATTAATAGGACTTGACATTTGTTCTGTTTAATGGAGAAGGTGCTGAGCACCTAGGTTTCTGCTATGCTAATTGCTTGGTCATTTGAAAAAGAAATCAATACAATACAGCCCTCACAGGAGAAAATTTTGACTGATTCTTTACAGTTCTTACAGCAAAAATACACTAAATCATAGTCATTAATTCATTTGACTAATTCAACACTTAAAATTTCATTCATTCTCATATAAGATTTTACAACTGTCTATTACATGAACATTCAGCGGTGGTAATGGCAGGAAAGGTCATATAAAATGACTGGGAGAAGGAAGGGTGGTTCCTCTGGAAGCTTTACGTAGCACAAGCCTGATCCCACCAATATTAATTACAGCTGACCATTTACTTCAGTGAGAGAAGACAAGGGCAATGCATGGGCCTTGGTACATCTGTGTGCTCAGTTCTCATTGCATATGTGGGAGATACCAAGAGCTGCTCAGTGCTTTGAAAAGAACCCCAACAAACATCTTACTACAGCTGCAACACTGATGGGCTGCAGCTGACCCTCCTCAGAAGGCTCCATCCCTGTATTCAGTAGTATATTCACAGAAAAGGATGGAAGGGCCCTCTGGAGATCACCCAGTCCAACCCCCGTGCCAAGGCAGAGTTACCCAGAGCAAGTGACACAGGAATGCCTCCAGGTGGGTTTGGAATGTCTTCAGAAAGAGAGACTCCATGCCCTCTCTGGGCAGCTGTTCCAGGGCTCTGCCACCCTCTGTGGGAATCAAGAGTGCAGAGAATATTCCTCTGCCTGTTTTAAAAAATTTAACCCCTATGAACAATGTTGTTTTTGACCTTTATCCATGGAGAAAACTCCCTACACTCTGGGAAGAAATAAAATCTACACCAATGTGAACTAGATAGTAGAATATTATGTAAGAATGACACAGGGTGAAGAATTTAGAGGTTTTAGGTTTGTTCATGTACTAAATAGATAAATAGTGAGGTTTCCAAAATGGTGGATGTTTACATCATTTTAGGCTTCATGCTCCTTCTTCCAGACTTCCATTCTCTGCAGTAGAAGTAGCTTAGCATGATTGGGTAGAATTTCCCACAGTTCCTGTCTGCGTTACAAGAGGATTTACTGGACATGGGTGGAAAAGTAAAAATATCTGTTGTTTGAAACCTCTATTGGGTAAAATGCCTTTAAAAGGCAAAATCTTGATACCAGGTCACTTGCAGCCTTTCTCTACTCTCACTACGTTCCTTGTAACCTTGTAGCTGATAAGAACTTAATAAACAACTCTTAGAAGAAGAGGCTGAATGCTGGTCTGTCCCATCCATCTACTGAACTTCTAGCAAGGACTCTAAAATTCTCTCCCATCAGGAGAGGCTGATTTATGGCACAAAACGTGTCAACACTCAATGCAAAAGAGTTCTTCCTCGTCTTGAGGTGGAACTCCTGTCTTTTAGTTTATGGCCACTGCTCCTTGTCCTGTCACTGGGCACCACTGAAAAGTGCCTGGCACTGTCCTCTTGGCACCACTTTTGAGACCTTTATATGCATTAATGAGATCCCCTCTCAATCTTCTCTTCTCAGGCCCTGCTCCAGGAGTCTACTTCACCAGCGAGATGCTCCAGACCCCTCACCATCTTTGTGGCCTCTTCTGGACCCTCTGCAGTGGCTCCTTGTCTTTCTTGAACTGTGGAAACCAGAATAGAACATGGCACTCCAGATGTGGCCTAAATAAAGCTGGGTGCAGAGGTGAGGATCACTTTCCTTGACCTGCTGGCCACACTCTTCCCAAGGCACCCCAGGACAGTCAAGCTCTTAATGACATTTCTAACCATCTCTCTTCCTCAGGAGCCAATGACACATGCTCAAAGTTAAGCTACTTAACCAATATGATGATCCAAGGTTATCTTTCTACTCTGTATACCTCCTCAACAATTTTGGTTTTAATTAAAATTTTCTTTCCAGCTGGGATAAATCCTTGTTTTTTGGTATAGAAAGTATGGACATTGTAAAATATATCAACATTTGTAAGACAAAATCAGAAATATAGGGACCTGCTTTTCTCATCTATATCTCTAAAGGTGTTCTAGACTTTTCCTGCCCTTGACACCTTTCATCATGCCTTTTTTTTTTTTCCTGTACATCTGCTGAGCACTCAATTAGCTAACCAAGCTCTCTGCATGCAGTAGGGATGGGGTAACCATGCTAGAAGTTGATATCTTCCAGCTTAAGTCACTCGGGGGGTTTGTCCAAATTAACATAGTGTCAAAGGCAAAACTGGATTCAAAGCTGAGCTCTGCCCATGCCTCAACATGGAACAAGGTTTCCTTAAAAAATGGCTGCCTAGAGAGCCTTCAAACCAGAGCTAAAATACTGTGCAGCTTATTTGCTATTAGATCCATGAATTTTTTTTTTTTTTTCCATTTCTACTTCCTCTGCATGGCTGTGTGATTAGCTTGATTTAAAATAAAACCTTGCTTTCTTTATAATAATGATTTGGTGGCACTACAAATGAGACAGCTTTCACCTGACATGAGTTAGGCTATTTTTACAGACTTTTGTTGGAATTGCTGGTAGTTCAGGAGCTTTAATCTCTGCATGGAAGAAAAAAGCATTATTTGCTCCAAAGTTACAGTAAATTAATATGAACAACCCTGCTGATGTTCAGGTTTCATTTAGTACGTAACATACATAAATGCTGTTAAGACTCCACAGAATACTGAAGATTTGTCTGCATGCTTTTCAAACAACAACAAAAAAATAAAGTTAGTACATGCTTAACCCCCTCAGGCTAATTTTTTAAGGCATGCCTCTAAAACTGCATCAAAATATGTTGTGAATACAGTTTTTCACACTTGACCTTTATTTAGGTATTAGGTATAGGAACCAGATGCAGTACAACGCAGAGATATTGAAGCTATATTTATCCTTTTGACTGTAAAGGGATTCCTTTATTTTTATTTTTCCTTATGACTGGATTTAAAGAGCTTTTTTCTTTTGAGACTCCATTATCCTATTTTAAATAAGCCAGCAAAAAAACCCAAAAAAACCCCACCAAAAAACCAAAACCAAAAACAACTAAAAGCCCCAACCAGCAAGGGCTGTACATATTTTGTAAAAAACATTCTTACATCAATCAAGCAAATATACATTAGCAAGAAGGAAACACATTAAGACTCATTTTCCTTTTTCCTGTGCCAGGTTGTTTCTTTTGTACTATATATCAGAATGAAAGTAATTCACCTCTCAAAACAAAATATTAGAGAACAAAATATGACTGTGATGCACTTCTGCCGAATACAGTCAAATTTCCATAAAATGTCTGCAGGGTTTTGCACATTAAAATTTCTCTTACTAAAAATGTTTATGGAAATAGGTCATTATGCACATTACTAATAGAGAGCAATTTGTTGCTTTTAAAGGAGCTTTTATACTAATAGTTGTGAATAAACACATTTATCAGACATCCTAAATAAAAACAATGTATACACTGGCAAGCACAGTGCTCCTCACACACACAGTAGACATGGATTAAAGGAGCTGCTCATTTGGGGCCCAGTTCTGCTACCATGGAGCTCGGGGGAATTTTTGACAGTTTTTGTTAGGTTGATAGAAGACAAATGGTGTCTCAGCTGTGCAAATGGGATAACGGAAGGTACCGCAGAATGCAGTAATTCGAGTCCTACCTGCTTCCATACAACTTGGCCAGACCCATTAAGGCTCTTCCTGTGTTTATTTGGAAAGGAGAGCAAAGGTTGGGATGTCCAAGCAAAACCTATCCTTTCAGCCACAGCTGCAGAGCCCAGGCCAACAAGCCCAGGCCCACAAAAGCATCATCAACTTATGGAAAACAAAGTAGATTTTCACTTCAGTAGTAGCAACTGTGCTCATATGACATCAGAATTCTGTTTGAAATTATATATATCCCATTATCAGCACTTGGAAACAATAAAAGAATGATAACAGCTATCATAATTTTTCTTGACTTTTGAGGAACAAAGAAGATACAGCCAGGCAATTACACTGTGTAGGTTATCATAGCACGAGAAGCAACAGGATACCATTTTAAAACTGCAGGACTCACTGAGGAACATCTTACAATATATTTACACAGTAGCCAGCATCCATTCTCTTAAAAATCCCACTTAAACCGCAGATTAGATCACATAGAAAGTGCAAATGAAATGAGCTGTTTTAGGAAGATATGTTGATTCCTGTGGTCCCTTGCTTGGTTGTCAGTAAAAGTGAAGAAAATGTAAAACATCTATCCAATTATTTCAGTTAATATACAAGCATTAGGCATTCAAATTCCTAATTAAGAGACAACATGCCCTGTCAGGCATCTGCATGGGCTATTGAACATTGCCTAGATTGTTCCATAATTATCCTGGCTTAATAGCTCTAAAAATGTAAGCAATGTGCATCCATTGAGGAAATGCAGTGCTTATCACATGAGGAGGAACAGCACACAGAACATGCTCTGCCACGGTGTATTTGTGCTGCAGGTTTTCAGTGGAACATGGTTTAATTAACAGCAGGCAGCCTCAGCTTAGGAGCTGGCTGCTGTTGGCAAGGAGGAAATGTAACTCACACATCAAAATGTATTTCCATGACCAGGTTTAAACATGAAAAACTCAACTGTTGGGAACGCTCCATTTCAGATTCCAGTGTCAGTTAGGCACCAAAAAGTTAGGCACCAAATATCATGTGCAAAAATATATATTTGTAGTGATTTCAGCATAATATTTTTCAAGTCTCCTTTGTTAAAATCTTTGATCTCCCAGTCCCATTTGCCAAAAAACAAACAAACAAAACAAAAAAGCAAACCCAAAAAACCAGCATCCTCTGGGGCAGTCATGTTGTCAAGGAAACAGATTTTTGCCATCTTCTATGATTTGCGTTGTCAGTAAATTTGCTACAATCTCCTTTTTAAGCCTGATGCCTATGTGCAAGACTTGACCCCAGTTGCCTTAAATGGTGCAGCCATAGCATCAAGATGTCTATTCTTTCACGGTTTCTGGCAAAACTGGGTAAATCATGGATGTATTCTCTGATGTAAAGTCTTCAAGGAACGCAAAAAATGAAATATTTCAGCTCTTTGAAATGGATTTCTTCTGCCCTTTAACCAATAGGCTTTGTTTTGGAAAATAATGTGTTTTAAAAAGACTCCGTATACCTTTCTCTTTCTCTATTCTTTTTGCTTTGAATAAGATAGAAGGGGGGAAAGGAAAAACAAAGAAAAGGCCATTTTCAGAAAGGTAGTGGAAATGTGAAGAAATTTTAGAATGGCTGAAAACATGCAAACAAAACCTATTTTTTCAGCACTGTTTTTGTTTTAGTTAAACTCTAAGTTAAGAACTCAACAGCCTCTGGTCAAGTTTACTGTTAAAACCCCTGTAAATAGATATTGCATGGGATGCAGCTTCTTCAAATCCACCAGATGCAAAACTAAAATTTGTAAACTTGGCAGCCTCAGGATGTTTCATGCAACAGAGTGAAGGAGAAACCCCTCAACATTTTTCTTGAGACTACCAGGAAGGACTGAAGCAATTCTCAGGTTCCCTGTAGACTGCCATTCCATAAATAAATAACATGAATAAATATATCTTCTTACCTGGGACAGATCCAGCAGGGTTGAGCTGATTCAGCTGGTTTTACGTGGATTTTCTTCTCCTTTTTTATATCATTGTAGGCATTATTGCCATAGCATCTAATGGTGAACTTCCATTTCATTAAAATAAAGATTTTTGCCATAGAATCTCACACCTATTTTGCCAGTTCTGGTGTGAGAAAACTTTACTTTTTTCTTCTAAACAGGGATTACTGATTTTGAAAAAAATTGTGTATTTACCTCTTCTTTTCTGTCCCTGCCCCTAAATAACTAGAATTCTACATATCAGAATACAGTAGGCCTATGCTGTGTATTTTCTAGCCTAGAATCTGACACCATAATGGGTATTAAAGATCCTGTTTTCTTCACCGGATATGTAAACTTCTTATTAATTAGATAGGAAAGTAATCATCCATCTGCAGGAATCAGAGAAATGTCAATCCAAATGATAGAATTGATAACATATATTTTGGCTGTACTGTTCTTGTCAAAAGACAGTTAATTACAATTTTCAAAAATATCTATATATAATACTATTTAATGTTTTAACAAACTTTGACAATGACCTTTAGACAAATTGAAATTATATATTTAACGACTATTTTTATGTCTCAAATCATTTTTCTTTCCTTTCCTCTTCTGGTACGAAATTTTAAATTACAACTCCTTTTTTGGTCTCAAATCAAAAAAAAAAAAAATAGGGTCCATTTTGAACAGAAGAAAATTTATTGTTCCTTATGAGATCACAAGATAATTAAGGCACTTAACAGTACAGGTCACTTAACAGTATAGGTCACTTACCAGCATTAGATTATATCTTCTGTGGACAGAGGTCACCTTGCAGACTAAACTCCATGATTGGAAAGTAAATTGTAATAAATTTATGGTTTTGGTTTTGATTTGGTTTTATTATTATTATTATTATTATTATTATTATTATTATTTTTCTACTTTGCAAGGTAGCAATAATATGAACACTTCACTTTGGATCCTTCTAACTTCTGCACCATAAGGGCACAGGAGGTCTTCTGCAGAGGGATAAGGCAGCATTCTTCCCAACACAACATTCCTGGGACACAGACCTGGCTTTGCCTCAGGGGTGTCTCAGGACATTTGCCTTTTGAGCTCAAGACAAGTGCACTGCACTCTAATTGCTCATAAATTTTGAGGACAGTGTTAAGTATTCCCATGGTAAAAATTTCAGGGTACTTTGAAGCTTTCTCTTTGCAGTTTTTTTCTTTTCAGACGCGAGATGGAGAGAACCCATGGAACCACTAGAGCAAGCCAGGGATACCTGGTTGGAAGCTTTGCACAGTTTTTCTCCACAGGCTTATGTGAGGGAGGAGGGGAGGTAAGACTCAATATTTTGGATGTATAACTTTGGCTGCAGAAATGAACAAATCTAAACTCAAAGGCTAAGGGAAGCCAAGATGCCCTTTGCTGTTGTGTGGAAGACGGTTCTACACACTTGGTCCCTTTTCTAAACACAACACATTGGGTTGGTTTTTGCAAGCTACTACATTATTTGCCTTCTCAGGCCCCAGCCTCTGAAAAACCTGTTTCATCTGGATTGCTAAAGTGCAGATTCTCATAATCAGTCAGAGGAGACAGCTCCCAAGAGACAGCTCCAAACAGCTGCTTCCTGCAGCTGGAAAGTTCTTCAGCGCCAGTCTAGACCTTCATGTAGTAAAGCTCTAATGTTCATGAATAGTCAGTTGATTTCCACAGGAAGTTTGGGTGCCTCACTGCATAGGGTCCTATAATAAATGTTGCAATAACAGTTTCCCTTTGTAGGTAGGCAGATATTACAGGCTTGTGTCATTCCAAGGCTTATACATGCCAGAAATACAACTCATGTGGGGTTCACAATGTCAAGGGTGTTGGCTGTCCCTGTAATATGAGATTCATCAAATTTGGATGAGCAATTTGGGGTGTGTTTTGTTTTGTTAGGTTTTTTTTTTACTCTAGGGCAGACAATTTAAAAATAACCAGGCAAAAAATACATATGGTGTATGGGTAACTTTGAAATGACAGTGAAGAACATTATTTAAAATGAAGGTCCACTCAGAGCAGCTAAATTTATCTTTAAAATGAAGAATTATGGGGACTATGGTAAGTACTAGGTTTCACCCCATTTTTTCTTTCAGACAAACTATGTACTGCCAAGCACAAACAGAGAAAGTTCTTGGTGTTTTGCTTGTCTGCTTATTTTGGTTTGGTTTATTCATTCATTTTTCTTTGTTTATTTGTTTTGATTAGATCATTCAAAGTCTTATTTGCTCCATAAACTGCAGCTACGTAAAGATCCATTTGGAAGCTCAAAACTTTTCCAAAATCAAGAAAAGGGGAACACCAAAATAGTTATTAACAGGCAAGAGAACTCATTATATTTTGTATTAAAGAAATTTGTTAACTAGGAACCTTTTAAAAGAGTGTTTATCATGACTGCTCTTTGGAAGTGCAGAGTCTGCCTTGTTAAGTATTCACATTTACTGAGTCATTGTTTATAAAATCAGGTGTTCCAAAGACAAGAGGTATTTTTTACAATAAGCAGTTCTGTAATGAAACAGAGGAATATAAATCAATTTATTAGATATCATCTGCATATGGAGCTATGAAAAAGACCTCAGGAAAAAAAGCACAAGACTGCTGTAATTTGTACTTTGGGGAAGCATATATAAATATCTTCAGGCTCCATAAATTTAGATGGTTTACCAGAAAACATTAATAACTTCTCCAGTACAAAGGGTGAAACGCCCCACCCACAGTTTCCATTCTTCTCAAAATACCTTTACTTCTGATAAGCATAAATTCTATGTTTAGATTTGTTAAAAATAATGAAAAAGTGTAGGAAGCAGTCTACTTTTTTAAGGGATGCAGGTGGGAGCTGTATCTTCTTCATATCTCCATACTTTCACCTTTCCCTACACTAAAAAAAAGCAAATTGCTTAAATGTTTTGCTAAGCCGTACTCACCTCTTGGGTGTTTCAATGAATTTAGTTGATATGGCTCCTTCACAATCAGATGTATTTTCATATGCCTATAGCTTGTTGATTACAACCCATTTCTCACACTCAACTCCCCTGAAAAAAGAGCTCTGTGTCCGTGTGCTTCTCACAAATCAGGCAACAGTACAATTGAGCTGCTTTCCTGATGAGCCCTATCAAGCCCATTTTTGGAAATGACATAAAATAATACATTTCTCTCTTTTTTCAGGTGAAGATATTTTGTATCCTGCCTTGTTGCATATAGTCTTTTCAGAATGCCCCATCCTCCTTTTCCGAAGTATGCTGTAGTAGATGAGTACAACCAGACTCTGAATCTCATTTGGGGAAGAATCAGCAGTTTAGTGGTGGCCATCTTTGTATTCATGAGGGTATCAAGGGAGTGATGCACCAAAACCGTGGTATTGTGTTATTTTTTTCTTGGCAATGGTATTTCTGGCTAGTTTGCAATAACCTAGTGTTTCTAGACACAGGGAAACCTTTCTGAATGAAAACCTTTGGAATGAAACAGATGGATTGGCTGGTAGTGGAACTATTTAGTAGAGGAGAACCTGGTGCAGATATTCCCTTCTCTGATGTTCCTCACATAGTTCTCCATTGCTGATGACAGCAAAGTCACTTTGCCCAGGTATGTCCTGCCCTCAGATATAAAAGATCAAGGCTAAAGGAAGAGATGGGAACCTGTAAACAAAACCTGATGGTTTCTCTTTCCCCTTCAGCTCTGGCCTCATGTGCATGATGGCCTCTAACAGTGACAATCACACCACAAAGTAACTCATCCCTTCTGTAATGTTGCAGTGGTTTTTCTTCACAGATCAGACAATAAATTATTGCATTTCCATGGTATTCTCCTTCATTTGTCTTATCACATACTGGTGAGAAGTGCTGAAGCACTTTCCAAGTTCTGTGGCCTCACCATACCTGAACACCATGTGTTCATGCTGAGTGACCCAAGACAACTTCATTGTAGCTTAGAAGCCTGTTAGCAATTTTTCTCAATTGAATTTCCAAATTCAACAAACTTTAAATTAGGCAGTTTCTGTGTAAAAAATTAAGTGAAGGGACTACAAAGTTTTAATCAACCCTTTCACACAGTTCTGTCTGTATCAGATGTTTTTGTTCATTGCACACAACTGATAGCCAGCACATCATAGTTGTCCTAAATTTAAGTGTTTAGAGTGCATTGCTGTTCTGCCTTGTGTGTGAAGAAAGGTGATGGAAAGCAGGGTAAGAATGAGAAAAAAAGGATAATTCCCTGTACACTGAAATAATTCCTTGTACAAGTCTTTCTTCCTTTGCACCTTACCTGAAAAACATGGTTGACAGTATTATTTTCTCCCTTCTGCAGTCCATCTAATATAAATACTAACTTCTACTGTCAGGAATATTAATTTTTATGCATTAGAACAAGGGACCTGGGCCAAAGCTGGTTTTTCTCTGCTACAGCAGAAAAAAAAAAAAAAAAAAAAAAAAAAAAAAAAAAAAAAAAAAAAATTGGTGGATAGTTATTTCAATATGGTCGGTCTCATGCTAATCTCCTCAGGTACAGGATAAATCTAACTCAGCTGGATATTTATTATATCTTTAAGATACGACCTGCCTTCCCCAAACAGACAGTTTAATATCTTCCTCAGGTACTCATTATCCCTTGTTTTGATTGCTGTGTTTTTGTTGCCTTAGCAAAGCTGTTCACATCCACGGAGAGCACTGCAAAGAGCCCTCTGCCAGTCTCCTGTCCTGGCCACAAGGTGCACATCTGCATCTCCACTGCCAGGTGTTTCACAGCCCACCTCGTGTTACCCACAGCCCTTCATTGAACACACAAACAGGAACTCCCTGGTCTTTACTTTTCAACAAGCAGGTTTTACAAGGGATCCTCTGACTTTCCACTCGAAGCTGCTCCTTGTCCTCAGGAGAAGTAACCTGAAAACATTTGCAGTTACCTCAGTGCTTTCTTTCAGATACCTCAGTAAAACTCAGAATTGCCAGAATCCCTTTGAAAAACTCCATAATACACTGCTGATATCCTGAGGATGACACCCAGTCACAGCCAGTATAGTGGCCCGTTGTAATCCAATTTTTTCCATTAAGCAGTTCACTTCTGTTATTTCCCATATTGTAGCAACTTAGAGACAAAGACATTTTTGTATTTAATATGGCAGTGGGCTGGTCCTGATTACAGTACATAGTGTTGTTATAGCAGTAATAATAGTAATTGAAAGAAGTCCCCAAACCCTTTATTTAAAATGTCTGTAGGTATATATAACGTAACATTATAATAATATATTTTTATAAAACATCATATATGTGTGAATTTAAATACAGGTGTACATATGTTTTATATTAAAATTTAAAGAAATTCAATAATTACAAACATTGAAATGCCACAAAAACAGCCCAGTCATCTCAAATCTAATAAACTTAAAAACAAGGGCATGCCATTAACAGACCTCTAACTATGCAAATAACATGTCAGATCCTGGACATGAAACAACAAGATTTTATCTCCATAAAACTTTTTTTACTGTACTACCATCTTATGCAGCTTATGTTATTCAACTGATAAATAGAGTTGCTTTATCACTGATTATTTTCTGTAATTACTTGAAGACACAGAGGTCAGACTTGTGTGTTTAAGCATGTATGCATCCTTTCACTTAATTTTGGCAATGTTATTGAAATGTTTTTAGCTGAACAGGCTGAGACCTAGAATTTTTTTTCTCTGTCTAAAAGAGAACACAAATGAATCATACTCTTAGTGTCAGTAATTTGAAAACATCAGGAAAAAAAGTACATGGGGAGCACCTGCATTGGTGTAAGTCACTTTAGTGACAGAAAAACTTCTGTTAAACCTGTCTAATTTGAGATCATACATAAAGACAGGTGGACAAAAGCATCAGAGTGCCAGTTCTGCCCAATAAAGCTGCTCTTAATCTCTGATCAAAACATATCTGGCAGCAGAACATAACTATTTATAAAATTGTCCTTTTTGACAAATGAGACATCTCAAGGCACCTTGATTAATTTTTTTTTTTTTTTTTTTGGTAAAAAAGGCAGAAGACTTTGGGCTCCTCAAGTGCCCTCTGAGACCCTGGATGAAACTAGGCCTCATCCTTCTCCAGAGTCATAATTCACTTTGTGCCCTGGGCAAAGATTGGTAGGAGACAAGTTCACATTGCATTATGGAAAACCCTCTAACCTGGCCTTTGGAGAAAAGTGGAAGGCCAGCTGAACTGCTATTCCCATGAGTATTCACAGAAAAATGCTCTTTAATCATTTAGTGAACAATTTAAAAATAAAACCATTTATCTTCTTTCAGCAAAACAAAAGCACTCTTGCCCTCGTTATGTCCCATGTACACAGTCCAGGAGATTTTCCCTGGGTGGAGGTATTGGGGGACTGAGATGTAACTCCCCACAAGTAAGACTGATGGATATAGGACTGTCTGGGCCTCTGATACAGCCTCCATACTTTGTATTTAGCCATGGTCTGGACTGGACCTGTCCTTAGTTACAGCACCTGTGAATGAGGCAGAGGAAAGACGTGCTTATCTCAAGTTCCTCTCCATGAAAGGTACCTGTAGATAATACTTAGCGACACAGTGAAGGAGCAGGATGGGTCCAGAATGGTGTTTTTCCTTCCAGATTAGCAACTACAGTTCTAAGCCAGAGAATGCTCTTCTGACTCTGTAATACTTTCAGTCGAACTTTCCTTTCATCAGTTTCCCAGAATTTATTTTGAAGGCATTTATTCTTCTGAATGTTACAATGTCACGGGGCAAAAAAAAAAAAAAAAAAATCAAAGTATAGCTATAATTTGCATTTAAAATTACTTCTTTCAGCGTTATATCTCTTATGTTGATATAAAAGTCCACTGGAAACAATGATCTTTTATGCCATGTAGGTGTGATTAACTTCTTTTGCAAAGCATGAATAGAGGAGGGAAAAATGCTTGCTGGATTTCTAATGGAAAAGTGAGATCCGTGGGATCCCCATAACACATTTGCCTAAAAGTTATTTTCTGTTCTTAAGGAAGACTGCAGATGGAGACTTATGTTTGCATAAGCAAACAGAAGCATTCAAAGCAGTCAGTTATGGGAATGACAGAGAAAGACACTTTCCAGCACTCTGACAAAGGAAGGTGCCATTATGCAGCCTGGGAGGCAAGTTTGGAAAAAAAATGCCACAGCTCTCAGCCTTTAAAGCATCCGTAGTGTGCCTGCAGAAATGTCAGCAGCATAAATGACAAGCATTCTGTGTCTTCTAACAAAGAGCAGAATACCAAAGCCTGTAATTTTTGAAGGGAACATGCCTTAAATGGTGTCCCTTTCATAGCTGGCTGCTTGCTTGTGTGGAACAGGTGGAGAGCAGACCACACAATGGAGACAACGTGTGGAAGGTGTATGAGGTAAATCCAGGATGCCTGTAGGTTTTAGGAAAACACCTGTGTCTTACTGAGCATCCTGGTCTAGTGCAAGGTGTCCCTGCCTGTGGCAGGGGGTTGGAATGAGATGATTTTTAGAGGTCCCCTCCAACCCAAACCACTCTGTGATTCTATGATTTGTGGGACATCTGAAACCATAATATTGGTGTGCAGCCTGCAAGTTGCCCTGGCTCTGGAAACTCCATAATGCAGAGGATGTTCACTGCCTTTCCCCCATCCTGCTGTCGACCCCAGAATTTCTGCAGGGATCTGCCAGCCCAGCCGTGTTCACCAGAGCTGGAGGCAGGCTCCCAGCTCTGCACAGCTGCTGTGGCCTGCAAGTGCCCAGACGTGGCACTGGGCCAGCCCCAAATAAAACATGAACCTCGTGTGGGTGAAAAGCCCTCTTAATTCCAAATCTGAGGTGCTCCAGGGGAGTTTGAAATTAAGCAAAACACATCTGCCCATTCCTCATTATTGTTGTTGTTATTGTTGTTATAACCTTTCCTTACACTAATCCACATTTCTGTTCCACATTGTGAGTATGCGAGAGGCTGGAAACAGTCATTAAAATGCGATAATGCTTAAAATTCTAGCACATTAACACTGACATTTTGCCTTCTAAACAATCTCAGGTAATGAAGGTCAATACAAGCAAACAGTCTGTCTATGGCCCTTCGTTAGAGGCTTTTTGTGCTTGGACTTCACAGCAGGGGACTGTCAGGCAGCGTTTTCCTCTGTGCAGCTTCTCTCCAAGTGCTTACTGCAGCTGGCTTCAGCATATGGTAGAATATGAAGATATTTTCTGGGGTCCACTGCCTCAATCACTGTTTAATGATTAATTACTGCAGGCTGGTGTCAGGGTGAGACATTCAAGGCTTCAGGCAAAAGTCTTAACTATAGAAAATGACAGCAGGCGGGATTTTGCCAAAACGAGCAACTTTGCACTGCTAGTTCTAATGATTCGCACTGCCTTTTGATCCATTTGTAAACAGCAAGATGGTAAAAGGCTGAAACTATCAGGCAATAAATGCCAACAATAACAAGAAATTGTTCCCAGAGAGAGTCTTAGGATGTTTGGTCTTGTTGAGAAAATGTTATAAGTAGATCTCTTGAAACAAAGTGGGGACTTCTGCGCTCCCTTCCCTCAGACCATCTCCAAGCTGGAATGAACCCAGCCTCCAACCACCAGGACAAAGAAGGTAAGTAAGAGGCAGAGAAGTGGAGTCCACAGTAGCTGTGAGTGTGAGGAACTGAACTTGGACGTCCCAGCTCCATCATGGCTGAGAGTATGGAAGTCATGGTGTTTTCTGCACCAGATCTGGAGCTCGGAGGGACCCTGTGGGGAGCTCCTGGACAGCACACAGCCCCTCACCAGGCACCAGAGTGCAGCATCCCCACCAGCACTGCCTGCTGGGGCATTGCTGGGGGAACTGGGATGTGTTCCCATGGTCTGCAGGGATATATTAGGGAAGATGGAAAGCTGCCTTCACCTTACCCTGTGGTTCCACACCGTGCACAGCCCCGTTGGAGGACAGACCCTTTGAGCCTTAACCTTGTGATCAGCAGCCCTCCCCTCCAGTTATTCAGCCTCCAATTGATGTAATGAGGAAATAAGAGATCAAAGCTGTTTAAAGGCTTTTGTTCAGTTCATTTAGAAATGCATCTTAAACCACATTAATTTGCTTGCATGGCTCTGTGTGTGTATCAAAACCACCCATAAAGATACAATTATCTCCCACCTACAAAGATAAGAATTGTATGTGTGCTTTAATAAAGCCCAGGTTAATTTTCTTCAGATTGCCCTTCATCAGAAATGCAAAATCAGTGCAAATTATATGATTCACATTTAGTATCATGTTGCAACTGCTTTGTGCTTGTGCCAGTGAGTCTACAGAGCAACAGAGAATAAGATCTTTCATCTCAATTGACTTTATCTTTGATAAAAATATGAAAAACACTTACTTTGAAGAAGGAGTGTTTCACAGTGGATAGCTTGTGATTCCATCTTCCTCATGCAGTGCCACTACAGAAGCTGATATCTCACCATCTTCTTCCCAGTGAAGGTAGAATTGATTAGCACTGGGAATGCTTTTGGTGATTCGATGAAAATATTTTTCATACCCAGGGAAAAACATTATCCAATATTGTTGGCTGTTGAAAGCCTAAAAAAGTTTATGTTTTTGGAAAAGAGGAGCAAAGAAATCACTTTCCTTTCTTCTTTTATATCAAATAATATCTACTAAAGTAAAAAAGAAAATCCTGTAGAGTGTATTTGTTGCAGGAAACGTTATTTTTTGAGGAAACAAAACTGACTCACTTTAAATGAATTTACGGCCTTATAAAGGTATTTTATTTTCATGAATTAAATAAATTTTTCATAGACCATAATCAAAAGGCTTTTCTATTCCTCCAGGTTACAAAGTATGAAGAAGACTCAGTTGTCTACTAATAAAAAACTAATTTTAGCTGCATCCAATCTTTACTACTTTTTTTATTATGGGAAAAGAATGATGGTAAGTGAGAAGCTGCAGATAATTAATGGGCAGGTTACCTAGCTTGTACAAGTCACAATGAAATGCAACATTATTTGTCAGTTTTTAATGTGATATTAACCGGTGATGGGTGAACCACAAAAGGTTGAGAGACTGTTTGAATGATCACCAGAAGCTTAGATGCTTATTTAAAATTTATCTGAATGTCTAAACACTGTAGAGTTGGGATTAACTCAGTGCAGGTGCCAAGGTAAAAAAAAGGTGATGACATAAAAGGCTACTCTTCAGAAATGAGACTTTTGGTACTCCCATGAGGACTGGAAATACTGTGAAAACAGCACTTATTTCTTCTAATAGAAAGCACTAGAGAAGTAACTCAGCCTCTTAAAGTCTTCAGAAAAGCCATGAACTTTTAGCTGATATTAAAATATTAATCTGCATTAGTCTGCATATGCCTAATTTTAAAAGTAATATGAATTCTTGATAAATTAATGAAGCTTTTTGAAACCAGATGCTTTTTTTTCTAAGCAGCACCAAAGGAAAACTTGCTATGCAGATGGAAATTTTGAATCCAAAATATTTTTTGTGATCTTAAAAACAATTTTAGAGAACAAAACCTAGATGGAACTTCAAGGCCCATCAGACACAAAGGCACAAGCTGTATAAATGTAGATAACTTCCAAGATGAGTTTCTCATTGTTAATGCAGACAGTTCCAAAGGCAAAAGCAAACAGTATTTGGCAGTAGGAACTTTTAATGAGAATCTCATTAAGGAATTCAATTTACAGACCACAAAGTGATGCACAGCAGACCCAGCTGACTTCCCTGCATCTCATACCTTTAGCTTCCATTACACATAAAGAAGATATTTTGGGTGAACTAAGTGTGTGTCCCCAAGTGAGGAGCCCTTCTTGCAGAAAATCACAGATTTGCCAGAAGGTTACTATCAGCTTCTGGCAAATTGTCACCATGGGTGAATGATTTCTTGGATACCATCTCTACTCATCTTCTGTGAAACTACAGAAAAATACAGAGAGGACCCATATGGAGTCAACATCCACCATCAAGAGGAGGGGAGGAGTTTGACTAGAAAGTACAGCCCAGATGGAGTTTTGGAACAGGGCTGAAAGGCCAGTGCATTCAGGCTTAGAGAGCCTGTTTTCACACTGAAAAGAATATAGGTTGTCAGTCTAGCCAGGAGCAAAATCTGTGTCCTTGCTATCTAACATTTGTAACTCCGCCTGCTACCACCTGGAAGCTCCTAATGTACCAGAGGAAGGACGCAAATCAAAACAGAGATGAACAATGGGCATACAAACGCATCCTAAACTCAAGTTGCTGTTATTTTGGGTTGGCAGAGCTCATGATTAGCATCATCAGACGCTATTCAGGTTTATGTCAGGCCAGCCTTAAATCTTCAAGTAAAACTTAAAGGGAATCTCAAACATTAATCATCTTCCTTTAAAAAGAAAAGAAAAGTGATTAATGTGCTGTTGCAACTGTATTATTGTCATTACCTCGTGCTTTAGCTCCTCCACTCCAGAAATCATCTAATAGCATTTCAGATTACCTAGGAATGCTCCTCGTTACTTATCTGCCATTTCATAAGTGCACAGGACTCTCAGAGGTCATGTCACATCTACCAGCACTGAGGTGACGCCCAAAATCCACTAGGTTGTCGGCTAACTGACTGGATATATTTAGAAACAAAAAGGCAACAGTGTGATTTTTCTGAGATTGAGACTCCCCAGCAGCCTAAAAAGGGTAGAAATTCTTAAAAGATTTAGGTGAACAGTAGATTTTTGGATGCCACCCTATGAAAGAATATATGCAAGATCTCTGATCTCGTTTAGTTGAGCTGGCATATTTATATCCCAAATTTTATGAGGCTTGAGCTTTCAGAGTAAGGGTGTTATGATGAGTTAACACCACTGCTTAGATTGTTCACCAGCCAAATAGCAAAATTTCTTAATGTCATTTTATGGGACTTATAAGACATTAAACTAAATATGATTGCTGCTCCATAAAACAGAACAGTTCTCCATATACTGTATGTATGCAAATACAACATCCTATCTCAGCCTCCAGTGCCCATAGTAAGTTATCCTTAGAGTTTAGACTGAATAGCTATTATTGGTTTACATGCTCCTATATCTTTGCATTTCATATAACTAATAAAGGGAGAAGCTTTTGAAAAAATAAGAGCGATGTCTTATGTGCCTGAACGTGCAGGCTTTTTCTTTCAGCAAAAAAGGTACATTTGTCCAATTGAAACACATTTTCAAAATGCAGAAGAGGTGAATTTTCAAACCCAGGCAGGTGGGATAGTTAATGAATGGCAAAAGTTTCCTTTAAAACCCATTGTCATCTGAGGCCAAACATTCACATGGATCCATGGACAAGGTAAGCAAGGTACCTAGAATCAATAGATCATACTAATAAAAAGAATACCAGGTGAAAGTTTAAAGATGGCTTTAAAAAATTTCTGTCTACTAAGAATGAGAAAAATGGCTTTTATCATAATTACCTACTCTACAAATTTAACTTCAAAGTATATTTTACACTCTTGCAAAGAAAATTTTTATCTATGTGGACCCCAGTTCTATTTCTGAAAATAATTTCATCCTGTTTGCTACAATGGGAAGAGCAACCTTAATAGAGGGCCATTACTATGGTCCTATATTTGATGTTAGATATTGAACATAAAATAATTTTTATTGTTTTCCAATAAATTCTGATTTGGGATGCATTGAATCTGGAATATTCACCAAATAATGCCTGAATTGAATGTTATGATTCTGAGGGCAGACAAATGCTTGAGGTTTATAAAAGCTGGGGTTTTGAATGAAAGAAGAAATGAATCATCAATTTATGAAATTACCAGCATATGAAAATCACCGATTAACGAATGCATGTTAGATAAAATCTGAAAAAAGTCACGTGTGCTAGTCAAAGTAATAATTCATACAGCTACTGATCTTGGCAGCACTACAGAGGTAACATTTTTACAAGGTTAAGCTGTCTTTGAACTTTTCTATAATATATTAGATGCAAACAGACATTTCTTCTGTATCGAGCATATGCATCTTTTTGTTCCTTTACTTAAAAATTATCTCAAATTTTGACAACTGTAAGAGAAAAAAGTCCTCTTCATCGCATTTTGCTACTCCACATCATATAAAAAAAATAGATATTAAGCCAACAAAGTATTGTTCCACATTCCCAGCCTTTGAAATGATTGGCAAGGCAACTCTGAGGACAACCCCTTGAGAAAGAACACTATTTGCTCTGTATGCGTCATCTCTTTTATATTCCTTCACTGCAACTATTTAGCAGTTCTTTCAGAGAAACTCCAATTTTGGGGCTTTTTTTCATTAGCCTGAGAACAGAATCACACATGATTGAGAACTGTGCATGGAAAACTGTACAGATGCATAAGTAAAACTGCCATTAAACTTAGAGAAAGACTATCCCTATATATAAAATTTAGGCAAATCTGAGCATAGGGGTCATAAAATTTATTCCATATCTTCTTTATGCATTAGTATAAAAGTTCAAGTCTTTGATTCAGTTCTTTTCAGCATTAGTGGCAGCTATTGCTGCAAGGAAATTAATAGGGCTATCTTGCCGACTTCAGAAGGAACGTGCTCAGTCCCTAAACTCAATCCCTAAAGCTCTGCTGAAACATAAATGTCACTGTTTTGAGGGAATACTCAATATATTTTGTTCTCTGAGGTACATCAGTCTCTGAAGCTGCTTCAATGAAAGTTGATGGAAACTCAGGAAAAGTTAGTTGATACTTCCTGAATATATTCAATGAGAAAAAAAACCCCAAAAGGCAGTTTACCTTCCCCCACTTCTTTCACATTTTCTTTTGGCTAGTTTCTGTGAAATAATCTGTCTGAAATCAATGGTTTAACTGAGTGTAAGAGATCTGGATCGGGAGCTTCTCAAGCAACTGTCCCTGGATGGGAATTTCCAGTGTGCAGGGTCATGAAAATTTGGGGTCCATGCAGTTCCTTTCAGCAAGATTCCCAAAGGACTGCAGCATCACAGCTCAAATTTTAGCAGATACAAGAACCCAGATTTCCATTATTTCTTAATCTTAACAGAAATAATTAAGCTCACTTACTTCAGAAGTCCTAAAAAACAGGTAAAACTAAGGATTTCTCAATGCTAATCATACAAGAGTTGCTGAGCCATCAAAGTAGTGTTGTACTATATCTTTTCTCTACATTTGATATATGACCAAATGATAAGCAATCTATGTTAAGGACAATATATGTGAATATTAATTTTTTCCTTCTATTACGTGGCTTCAGATAAACAGGATTCAAGAGTCTTGTGTTCTGAGAGTCTGACTGATCTGCTTTACAAAACCTTTTCATTTTTCTCCCTTTTTAATAAACTGTTTGTTATGCCTCTTTGTTCTAAAATGAGAGTAAATGTTTTGCTTTATAATCTTACTTTTTAACTAAATAAAAGTTGCTGCATAAAGTTTTAATATAATTCTAAAATACGTCCTTGTAGAAGTTGCCATAAATGTCGACATTTTCAGCAGCATGAATTTATGATGACACTGAATTTTTACAGCACTATAAAAGTCCATAGTCATGATGACATCTACAGCTGCCTTTTCACTAAAATATAAGAAACTATATTAAGACACATAGTTCAACATTTCCACAGACTTTAAGGAAGAAGTTGTATACACCAACAAGTGCTCACAGCAGTCTCAAGACGGAATAGATGTAACACCCTATGATTATTTATCTGCTAAATGTTTTTATATTGAAATGGAAATCAGCAGACGGTTCCTTTGTTCCTCTTTAGTTTTTATTTTCTTCTATTGATTAAGGCAAAAATTGTACTTAAAGAGCTCAAAGCAAGCTTGACTTGAAGTAGTATTCTGCCAGGTAAAGGTTACCTGATCAGCTGGAATGCCTCAATGCACACAGGATGGGGAATAAGCCGGAGGAGTGAGACAGGAGTGCACATGCCTGCAGGGCTGTGATCTCCTTGGCATCGCAGAGATGTGGTGGGATGGCTCCTGTGACTGGAGTGTTGGAAAGCAAAGACAGAGGGTTCTCCGGAAAGAAAAGGCCAGGAAGATGAGGAGGGGTTGTCACCCTCTGAGTCAATGACCCTCTGGAGTGCAGGACATTCCACCTGGGGATGGATGAGGGGCCAGCCAAGAGCTTCTGGGTCAGGATTAAAAGGAGAACACTCTCTCATGAGACCCCATCCAGAGTACTGCTCTGGAGCTCCTGACATAAAGACATGGACCTGTTGGAATGGGTCCAGAGGATGATCAGAGGGGAGGAGCACCTCTCCTATGAAGACAGGCTTCTATTAAAGAGTTAAGGTCCCCACTGGAGAAGAGAAGGCTCTGGGGAGAACTTATAGCACCTTCCAGGACCTAAAGGGGGCTGGAGAGGCACTTTTTACAAGGGCATATAGTGACAGGGCAAGAGGCAATGGCTTCAAACTGAAAAAGGGTGGATTTATAGACTGTGAAAAGACTCTTTACCATAAGGGTGGTGAGGACAATAAGGCACTGGCACAGCTTGTTCAGAGAAGCTGTGGATGTCCCATCCGTGGAAGTGCTCAAGGACAGACTGGATGGGACTCTGAGCAACCTGGTCTAGTGGAAAATCATCCATGTCAGTGTGGTTGGAATGAGATGATCTTTAAGACAAACCATTCCATGATTTTATAATTGTTATGTTGTGAATTCACCCTTACGTAGCCAGAGCACCCGGTTTTCATTTTGCAAACCAACAAAAAGTTGCTCAAAGACACCAGAAACCTTCCTAATTTCTGTAACTAAAAGGAAAAGGAAGGACTTCTACATGGGATTCCAGTAAATATGCACTTAAATATGAAATTAAATCCATGAAATATTATGAACCATAAAGTCCTATACCTTGAGCAGATGAGGACGATTCACATTGCATGCCAGAAACAAAAACTGCAACAAAAGCATTACCGTACTGGAGGTGGTGCTCTTATATATGGTCAAGTCCCAAACTATGGAAAGTTTGGATTAAGGGAAGTCTTAAGACTTCTCTCATTGATACAAATATTTAATTTAAATGAAATATTTCAAAGACTTGAATATTTCCATATCTGGTCTATGGGTAAATTAAATATACCACTGGATAAGACATTTCCTGATTATCACAACAGGACAAGTATGGACCCAACTCTTCCACCAGTACACACTCAACGATTCCATTGAATTAAATATGAGTTACATGTACAAAGGGACTGAGGCAGCCTGGTTTAATTAGTGTGAAAATG
This sequence comes from Monarcha castaneiventris obscurior, assembly GCA_026261815.1. NCBI lineage: Eukaryota > Metazoa > Chordata > Aves > Passeriformes > Monarchidae > Monarcha > Monarcha castaneiventris. The sequence goes on from JAMPIT010000884.1 coordinate 14,499,837, forward strand.
TCAAGTCCCTGTGTACAGTGCAAACCTAAAAACACCCAGACAGTTAACCCTTTCATTGATATTGAACAATGTATACAAGTCAAGTTAGGAAACCTCAAGGGAATCAAATGAGTGTAAATGACCCAGAATTTCTACAGGAAAGTTACTAGGAAAATAGGTGTCTGAAAAAATCCTAATAAAAACTCAAGTAAACAAAGCAATGCCTTTTAAAACTGCTTTGAATTTAGCCCATCAAGTCCATTGTTAGGCAAGTGGTCAGATATTCAATATCAGTGAGAACTTGTTAGTTTTCATTGATCTGGAATAAACAAACCACTTAGGGCTGTCCATTTCCATGGGAAGTTACAATAAAAATAAAGAAACTCTTAGGTTTGTCCAAGAATCCCATTGGCTTCAATGTCCAAATATTTGCTTGAAAACTGAAGCTGGGTATCACAAAGAAATATTTTGTTGAATCTAAGAGTGGGGATTTTTGCTCAGATACTTAAAAAATAAAATGTAAGGTCTCAATTTTTGCAAAATGAAGCTGTACGGAGAATTGTCTCCATTTTATAGTGTAACTTCTCTACAAGTGTTGTTAGATGCCTAGTCTAAAAACACTTGTTATATTTTTTTTTCTTAGAGGATTAAACTCATACTGCGCCAGCACTGTGGCTAAAGCAATAGGAACCCCTACAGAAGTTGTCTGCTGAGTGGGTCTGCATTTTCTGGAGACACTCACTGTCCTAAAGCTGCTCCTTTCCACAGCTGTCAGTAGTCTTAGCACAAGTTCCCTTTGACTGAATTTTCTCAGCTTAAGATACATTTGAGAGTGTCATGGAAAACTCAGAGTAAGGCTCCAGTTCATCTACGAAAGGAGCCTGTGCTCCTTTTTTGGTATTTTGATACCTCCTCCAATTTTTATATAATTCTTCAGCATCAGGAGTTTTTAGGCAGGGTTCCATACTACTGATGCCAACATGCAACCAGATACAGTGCAGAAGGAAAAATATTTAATATTCCTTGGCTTAATTTGTGGTTTTCAGAATTAGTTCCAAAGTATGTGAGCATAGACAGGTATTTTCAAAAAACTTCTCCACGATGCAGGAACACCCTCCCCTGGTAATTAAAGCCTAGCACATCATCTGGGCCAAAGCAGCAATGACAGGACAAGAGCTGCAAGAATGGTACAGAAAATAGGCAGGGTACAGCAATATCTGGAACACAAGCACAGCACCAACAGCCCAGTGTTGTGTTCCCCTTGTGTGTTAATCCTTATATGAATCCCCTGCCTATATGCAGAGAAATTCTAGAAGAACAGCTCCACTGTATTTAGGGCCTTGTGCCACTCAGCAACCAGAAGAGATGATCATTAGTAAAAGAATAATTGGGGCACTGCATGGTCTCTGAGGAATTATGTATTTTACACAGCGCTAGTGGTAAATCTGTACAACTGTAGCTAGTAGCATTTATATATAAAGAATTATAAATTAAGACACTCCATTGGCAAAAATAAGAGTGCATGATGCAGAATTCCTCCATACTGTTCCTTTTGGCTTGAATCAAACAATTGGAGTCAGATAGCATAATTACTATTACAAACCTTTTAATCACAGCACAAGTTAGTAAGATATGGACAGACATAATTACATAGCAAAAATTGTCTAGGCTCTGCTGACTCCAATATTAAGATATTTCCTGGGAAATGGCAAAAAACAATGTCACATTATTTCTCCAATTCATTAATAAGCATGTTTTTTGCACACTGTTCTTCATGGTGTATTAACTTATGACAGGGGTCAGGGCTACATTAAATTATAGGATAAATTATTATAGTTAACAGTGCTATTTGACAGCTTTTTAGGTATCTGCTGCTCTTAAGCTTGTTCTGCATAGAATTATTTTTTTAACAGCACAATAAGAAAAACCTTGAATAATAATACATTTTACCTTGATTCCCAACTCTTTGTTATCCTTTGCCACACATGGCAAGCAAAAACCAGAGAGACTTCTAAAAAAATAGTAAGTGATAATAGATCAGATCAAATTTAACATTTATAGACTCTGAAGGTTTGTAATACAAAGCATGAGTTTGTCCTTCCTTCCTCTGCTTTCAGGTAGCATCTGTCCTCACCTTCTCCAAATTCAGGGTGGTTTGAGTGGAGTAAAAATCTGGTCCACGGTCTTGAACTTCAAAGTCTTATATGAAAACTTAAACATAGACCAAATGTTTTCTAGCAAGAGGGTTTGCCACAATATTCAAGGAAAGACGACATTCACAAGCAGGTAGCAGGTGTGTTTGTGTGTTCTTAAGAACGTTTTCCTGTTCCGTATTTGCGTTTCCATCATTATCTATAGCTTTACACACATAATGTCCCCTTTTCCATCCCTGTCCCTGTGAGCTGTACTCCCTCTCCTCCTGTTCCTCACTGCATTTTGTTTACTGCAGTCACAGCCTGTGCAGAGATGGAGAGAGTCCTTTGCCACACCCTGCACATGTAACCACCCCTCTGAAATTCTTTCCTTCCCTTCTTACCTGTGCACTTTGATTGAGTCCTAATGTTGCTGGTTCCCATGATATCTCTGTCTCTAGGATTCCATTTGACTGCTGAAACTGATTTCTGTGCCCCCTTTCATGCCTCTGTGTATAGGGCATGTTCTCTGAATAAACTCTCTACCAACTCATATCCCCCAATTAGCCAAACCCTGGTGTTATTGTAGCCATTATGGCTATACTATGAGCCCATCTATGATTTCTTTTTCTTTTTTTAATGTGTTTTATTTAACTTTTTTTTAATTTTTTTTAATTTTATTTAATTATTTAATCAGTTGTTACTGATTGCCACAACTCGTGGTTTTCTTTTTTTACTCTTTTCTTTCTTTCTTGATGGTAGCTGAATTTGTATGTCTCCAATGTGCACAGGTAACCATCAGTCCCAAAAGTGGTGCCTTTGGTAGCTGCTGCTGCTGTTCAAACTTTAAGAATTATTAAGAGTCATAACAAAGACAAGCAAAACTGTGGAATCTGCGGGTGTCTGTTAAAAAACAAAGTTTGACACAATTAGGGAAGAATCACATCACAATTTTCTAGGTAAAAATAAACTTTGGAAAATGGCTTCTCAAAAAGGGATGAACCTATTACAAAAGACCCTGAAGTCAAGAATAAGAAAATCCTCAGACTTACCATGAGACTTGCTTAGGTGCAATACAGCAGCCACCGAAGACAAAATGCCTGTAGACAATAAGAAAAAATAAACAAAAATGTGAACAAGAGAGTACAGTTAACTAATGAAGATCAAGAGGTCACTGAAGCCATGTAGGCACTCTTCAGGCAGTGGAAACTGACTCCTCCAGTAAGTTTACCTTTCTTTCCTAAGTCCTTTTCTTACACTTCAGTAATCTTAAGACTTCAGCAGAGTTTTTTTCACTGTTAAAATACAGTCCAGTGCTAAAAATACATTTGAGAAAAACACAGGTGGGACAGGAATAAATATTTTGTAAATATTCTATTCCATTGCACAAATGTGCCTCAAACTGAATTCAACAATGAAGCAGTTTAACCTGAATGACCCATCCCACTTGACCTTTCTATGGATCTCTCTAACATTCACATGACCAAGATGGAATTAAACAAAGAGAAGTACAAACTTTAGCTCTTAGGAAAGGGAAAGCAAGTACATAGCTACAAAATGAGGGATGACTCCTAAAACACAGATATAGAAATGCATGACAAATAGGTCATGTCAACTACATGCAGCAACAGAAGGGTAAATCTCATCCTAAAAGGTGTTATTAGGAATGCTTTACCTAAAAGACAAGAATCCACTGTCCCACTCTTTCCAAAGTACTGTTGCCAGCTGGCTTCCAGACTTTAGCAAAGATGTAGGTTAGCTGGAGATAGTGCCAAGTAGAATAATACAAACTACGAAAAGTGGCAAGGTTTAGGAAACTGCTTCTTTTTGTGTGTGTGTAGAAAAATAAAAGGTTAAGGTAGGACATTACAGTGACTATGCAGATGAAGGTTTTCCATTGTCTATTTTTCTGCTTGTGGGATACACAGAAAGAAATGGGTGCTGGCCAAGCTCAGCTACTTATTTAGATGATAGCAGATAGATGACAACTCTTCCATGGAAAATACAGCTGGTTGATTCAGCAATGCCAAAGTCACTTTGCCAGATCTACCATTAGCAAAGGTCTCCTGGTTTATACGTGAACTGAACTTCAGGAATCCAGAGCATCATATTCCCTGCAGAGCAAGGGAGTGGGAATACCACAGAAACAAAGCAATGAAAGGGCAATCTCTGAATGTGAGATAGAGCAGCCTTCCAGCCCTATCCAACAGCAGCTATGATTACAGTCCCATGAACAGCTTTCTCTCTGAAAAATGTAGTTTTGTTATTTTCTGTTCCTGGGGGATCAGGGAGTTGGGTATGGGAGTGATTTCTACACGCCAATCTGTAATGCAGATTCCCTCAAACTGTACACTGCATCAAGCAAGAGTTCAGCAAACACAGCACATTCTGAGATAAAGGTTTCTGCATAATCTCGGATTTTGATTGCCAATTCCAGACAGCATCCTGAAGGTTACAGCCCATTTTCCAAATCATTATCCAGGGTTACTTTGCAAGGCCACTGGTGTCTAGACCCTCTTTGCTGGACAAATAGATTTGAGGAAAAATTGGTAATTGTGTATTGAAGTGCACACAGAAATTCAACAATTAGCAGTACAATGAAAACTGACTGCTTTACATTAGCAAGACAGCATTAGTTATGAAGCCAGCAAATATCCTATTGTGCCTCAACATGAAATTAGTCTCCAATATGCAAGTGGTGCTTGCTTGTTTCAAAATCAATGCCTGTGTGATGTGAAGGAAGTTGTGCTGGAGATGCTTTTGCTTTACGGCAGTGGAGAGATGAAAAGCTAAAATCTGTGTGCAGATTTTGAAAATCTTTAAGTTCAGAAATCAGATTTTGTTTCGCAGTAATCTTTCATCTTAATGGAAACAATACTGATGATTGGAAAAAATAGGAAATTGTTGGAGTGAGAAAAGGTATATTTGCTCTCTGTGGGGAGATTTATACACTTGCAAAATTATGGTAAACTATTTCAAGTATCAATGCAGAAACCTTGTAATACCTTGAACTGGGCCTAAAGCCCTTTCAGGACTTGACAGAGCTCATCATTTCTGAAAGCCAAAGATTTCTCTCTGTGGTGTTAGGCCTGGCCTACACAAAGTTACATCACTTTAATTAAAAGTGCATTTTTAAATCAATTTAGCAAGCCCATGCAAACCCTATGTGGACACTTTTTATTTCAGACTTGCATTAATTTATCTTAAGTGAATTCCTTCCTGACTTAAGCTAAATCAATATAAGCCAGGACAAAATCAATTTAGGAGTGTCCAAACAAGTGTTCACATCGGTTTAACAAAATCGATTTATAAAGCGATTCAAATTACTTTGGTGTGACTTCTGTGTGAAGACAAGCTTAGCTTAGCTAATTTCCTCAAACTAGACATTTTACAAAACCAACTAAAATGAAAAAACATGGAATTTCTTTTGGATCCAAGGTTATATGCATTGACTAATTAATCATCTTCAAAAAGTTTATCGCATTTGAGTAAAAATTCTGAAATGGGTTAGAAGCACAACTGACAGTTTGGTTATCAGAAATTTGTCTTAATCATTTATTCATATGAGCTTGGTGAAAGACAAACAGAACTAGGAAAATAACCAGGAAATAAGATGCTTTCTGGATACTCATCCCTAAATTTACTGTTTCATGGGTTAGACTGAAGAGATAAAAATTTCCCTTGAACTCCCTGACATTTTTGAGGTGCAGTGGGAGAGATTTGGTCTGTATGCCTTTGGAAATACTAGCTTAGAGTCTGTGAAGAAAAAAGAAAAAAAAAAGGCAAAAAAACCAGTAATCCACAAAAAGCAGAGTTCTAACAAAGGCATTTTGTGGGAGGAATTCTCAGAGTGCTAGAGGAGTGCAACCAGATCAGTATTTGAAACATTTCCAAAGAATGAAAACCTTTCTCTCCTTATTCAAAATAGTTGATCAAACTAGCATGAAACTTTGTCAGTTGTGTCAGGATGCATATTAAACACTTGCAAATGACAAGATTTTACATTAATCAGCTAGATATAAATTTTTAAAATGTAGTTTAGGAGGAATTCACCATCTCATTTCACTTTCTGAAAACTGAACATTTCTCTGTTTTAGTTGTGCATTCTACTAGCTAACCCTAAAGTTTTTAATGTTCACAGACTACAATTAACTCCTAAAAACTGAGTTCATATCTAACACATTCAAAATTTTATAACCAATCTTGCAGTACTTCTTTTGAAAAGCTGAGTCTGATTTGAAGCTTTTAGAAGAGGAAATGGAAACAGTTTTTCAACATCCCAGTCCTCCAAACAGTGGTACAAATGAGCTGTCCTCACAATGCTCTCGTTTGATTTAAGAACAAGCAGGAATGTTTTCAAAAAGACAGAAGAGAAGATTGTTAATAGAATCAGTGGCAGAAGGGTCAAGTTGTAGCATCTAATTGTAAGTGTAAGAGATGTTAATTGTGGGCTCAGCATTACAGTTCCACACAAAGCCATCACAGTCCTTGTTCAGTGTCAGTGAGACAGAGCTGAGAGACGTTTCTGATGCAGATTACAGTCATCCTTGCAAAAGCTCAAGACAGTGGGATAATCTCACCAAAAAATCCGTTCAAAATAAAAAAAAAATTCCATCTTTACATCCATAATATTAGGAATATTTTTAATAGCATGAGTTTTATATTAACAATACGACTTTATTTCAAAGTGGGGTCAGTAAAATAAATTTGAACGTAGGGTATTGTACACTGCAGATCCATAAATCTCCTCTGGGATGGATGTGCTATGAATTGTCATCACATATAGCCCACAGCCATATTTCCACTCATTCACACACTAATCCTATGGCCTATGGGAAATGGCCTTATCAAAGATACAAATACTTTCCTGAAGTTTGGGCTGTGCTTTGCTCTCTGCTGAAGTAATTGCAGGTTGTCAGTAGAAATTAGATTGGTGCTGTTACTTTAAACACAGAGGAAACACTGTGTTTACATTGCTCTGGTGTTTTTAACCAGCTGTATAAATGGGAGGGAGAGAGGATCTCTGCTATTTCACAGTTAGAGGTTGCTCAGGCCAGGCACCATTTTAGATCAAGTCTGTGCTCTGACTGCGTGTCTTCTCCCCCCTCTCCTCAGGTTTCCTAAGGTACTCCTGTCTTCACTGATAATGCTAGAGGGCAGGAAGGTGGGCATCAGGACTACCAAGGAATATAAAAAATTACATCATATACTTCCACCTTGCCCGTGTCAAGGATGGCTGAGCCTGTCCCCGTGTCCCTGCTCACTGCTTTGCAGAAGGGACACAGCAATGCCCTGCTACCCTGCCATGCCTCAGGGTCCAAAGTCTCTGCAAAGATCAGGCAGCACCTGAATTTGTGCCTTAAATGACAACCAAGAGCCATGGGTTTGGTGCTCTTCAAAATGGATCCACCATCTCACCTTCTCTCCCCAGAAAAGATCTAGGTCAAGTTTAACTGACCCAGGGAGAGATGGTATCAAGCGTTCCTTTCCCAAGGGAAAGGGATATAACCTACAAAGACATGAGACTAGGGAAGCAGGAAAAAAAAACAATCAAAAAAAGAGAAAGAAAAGCATGACACTCTAAAACTAGGCTGTTGCATCTGAGTAACTATACTGTATGAGAAACAGCGCATCAGGAGAGGTTAAGAAACTCTGGCTGTGCACGAACTGGAAATATTTCTGTGGAATACAAATATTTTTAAGTCTCCTGGTGAAAACAGATGATAATTTTGCAGAATTTATTTTGTAAAATCTGTGTGATTTTAACCTGTAAGTAGTCCTTCTGAATGAAGCCCACAACACCTTTCTCCGGGCCACAGGTTTCTATAAGACCTATCCCTGCAGCAATTGGAGCAACACTGAACTTCCACTTCCATACTTCCATGAGAGCTACTCCTTTGCTTATAGAAAAGATAAGGGGGTTTTATTTTTTACTGCAAAGTGTGTGATCTCCCATGTCAGAAATCAAGGCTCTACTGTTAGAGTGAGATACTGAATCCTGGTATGTCTTGTCTGCTGGATGTAGCAGTGCATTTGTTCTTTGTTTTGTTACCTTTTTCACACTGCTAAGCACCCTTTCTGCTTTCACAGGTAGCAGTAATTTTGTCTTCAGTGCTGTCTGCTTGCTACCAGAGGATACAGGCAAACTACGCTTTTTTTAAAAAGTTATCCTTTGTTCACTCTGCTTTTATGTAAATTAAGTCAATTTGAGTAAAGGTACACAAGTGGCAAGTTACTTTTTTTTTTCTTCTTCACTGAGTTTCTTTCTTGCTTTCTTGTTATTTTAATCATATTGTGTACCTATTATTTTTAGAGTCTAATTTTGTCTCATTAATATTTCTCAGCTTTATCGGTGAAATTTCTAGAACCTTGTTTGTTAATCAGGTATATAAAGCACTTGTATAGCATCTATTCACAGCATCTGCCAGAGAGATACAGAGAAAAATATTTTTCTACCCCAAAAGATTTTCAGACATTATAGAATATTGGCAAAATATGAGGACTAAAAAAGAAGAACAGTGAAAGACAGAAAAATCCAGATGAGTAACCAGCACAGCAGAGGTGGTTGGCCATAAAAGATGAAAACCCTGGAGATTAAAACCAGTCTCTGCCAACTCTTCATCTTGCACAGTAATTGAGGGTAAATTTGGTGGAATACACAAGAACCTTACACAAACCCCTGGTGGCTGGTCAGAGCTTTAGGTCTGGGCCAAACAAAAGCAGCAGAGAAAGGCCGTGGGAAAGCCACCTTTGCAACCTCGTGTTGTGCAGGGCAGATTTCCTCTCTTACCTTTTAACCTGTCTCCAGAAGGGGCTGGCCCTGGAGTACCCTTTTTCTGAGTTTTGCAGCTTACATGGATCAAAAATGTGTAACAAGACCCGAGTTGGATAGGGCCCTCAGACTTACCTGTGTCAATGCAGTCATTTGGATGATTATTTACATTTTCCTTTCTCTCTGTGAAAGCACTGTTGTGGCACACAGGAATCAACAATAATCTTCCTTCCATAATTCTGTAAGCTATTTTGCTCAGTCTGCTTGCCAAAATACTCACTCATGAATATGCAATGAGGTGGAAGAAATATTTCTTTAAGTTTTAAGCCCCTTGGGCCTTTAATCTTGAAGCCTTTTAAATCCAGGATATGATTTTTTTGTGCGTATGCATGTATATGTGCTGAAGTGTGTATATTGGTGTCACTTCTCTTAACTTGTGTGCATACTTGATTGCTGGAGGGCTTTCATTCTCATTTAGAAATATCATGTACTCATGCACACGTACTGCAAGGACAGTTTTTGCCTATTTTTGATAGTATGGAAGAGACAGATTATCCAAAGTGTTTCCTACTGCAGATATGGGAAATAAATATTGATGCATTTTGTAGTAGGGAAAAAAGGGAAATGAAACTTTTCAAGGGCACCTGCCATACAGTGACCACAACATTATCAGAAGTGTCCAGCCTGACAGCAAGTGTTGGTATAGGAACATGTGACAGCTTAGGCAGCGATCAACTGGAAAGCACATGTCAACAAAAACATTTTTCAGGACAAGCAGGACACATTTTTAACTGGTTTTTATATCCATCCTTCGGAGTGTTGCTTGACTCGTTGGGCTCTGGGCTGATGAAGAGGAGAAGGCTTCTGCATTTGCTGTGTGCAGTGAGGTGGAAGGAAGAACGCAGTGATGGCAATACTGCAGCTGGCAGAGAGCTGGGCTCCACTCCCCAAGCTGCTTGAAGAGGAGCACTGATGATAAAGTGAGCTCCTGGCCTGGGGTACTCTATCCTTCCCATCACATTTGGATGCCAAACTGACGTTTTGGGCCTGACAGCCCTAACCCCCATGGAGCCATTCCTTGTCGAGCCTACCTGGTGGAGTTTCCTGCCTAAGAGGAAGTGCGCTCATCCAAGGGTCGGGTTATCAATGACCAAGACCTTTATCCAAAACTGGCAAGAGTGAGTCCCTCAATCCACATGGATCTCCTGTATCAAGCTATATTATTCATTGAACCAAGGTTTCAAGTATATCTGCATCATCCAATTGCAAGTAGCATCAAAATGGAACTCAAAGCAGTTTGGGAATGTCAAAATTCCCAGTTTTGTGCTTACTGAAAATAGACAAGAAAACATTGAATGAGAAGGGAAGCCAGTGGTTGAGCTCTTTGACTCAGACTTCCAAGTAAGTTATGGTGCTACAAAATCACAGTTTTTGAGCAAATAAACAACCCTACAAAACTAAGGTATTACTTCTTACCAAGAATTACTCACCAGTCATATAAACACTTTGCAAAGAGACAGTTCTTGCCCAAAAGACTTAACAACCTAATGCCCCACGGAGTTCTGCTCTGTCTGGAGAATATACCATAAAAAATAATTATGAACTGGTAGGACAAGTTCTATACTCTGAAAGTGGTCCACATATTTATTGCAGCAATTAAAACTTCAGCTTTTGTGCTCTCTTCTACTTCCTTCCTTAAATTTCTGGCTCTCCAGATTCTGTTTGCTGACTTGCATGAAAAGTAAGGCGTGCACTAAAGCCTTATGAATTCCTCACAAAAAGGAATTTCAGAGATGTGCAATCAAGCATACACTTTTATGTTTTAGGGGAACATGGAGATGAAAGAGAGTTGCATGGTTAATTTAAAAAAAATACATGATATTTGTCCATATTTGGGGAAAAATGCAGTTTTTCCACCAGAGGTAGGGCTGATAAAGTTTCTGGGTAGATTAAGAATATGTCCAGTGTGCCCCACAACAATCTGAACTGGGGAAGGAAGAAAAAACAAATTTTCCCTAATCATGAATTAGCTCTGTGGGTTCTTGCTCAAAATCATACATTTTACACATTGGGTGGAGCAAGGAAGGCTCTTTCTCCCATTTGTTTTTTTCATTTATGGGTGTATGAGTGCTCCTAAAAAAACTGAAAAAAAAGAGGGGGTAGTAGAGAAAAATCTAGAAACAAAGAAAGGAAAAGAAAGAGATGTATCTGTCTGATGCTGTTAGATTAAATTAGACTATAATGATTACTGTGTGCCTTCACGAAAGACATTTTGTAACATTTAAGATTTCTGCTAATTGAACGAGGTACATTACCATGCAAAAGAATGTTAGTGAAGGTTGAAAAGGACAAACCAACTATTCTCGTACATCACCATAATTATGCAGCCCCATGTTCGAACAATTACATTTATGTAGACCCACTGTTAAAATCAATGTTACTTGTACAGCTAGTCCTTAATCAATGGAATCAGTCAATTTACCATGGTCACATCCTTCTTCTTAATTAAGACAGTGATATCTCTGGAGCGCAGGGTCTCAAAGAGATAAATAAGTACAGAGGTTGGGAAATGTCAAAGAGGTGACTCCCCGATTTTACTCTCAACGAACTTGGGAGGAAATAAGACAGTTCCCTCAGTTCAGGGAAGCAGCACAATCTTCTAAAGAGATGGCTTAGCATTCATTAAGAAAAGAGCAGGTAGCAGTGTCTGACAGAAATAGCACTAATGAGCAAAGAGCGCTTTCAACATGCATATCCTTCATAGCCATAGTCTGAATTATGAAGGTTGTGCCACCTAAGCCAATTTTAATTAGAGTGAGCATGGACCTCTTTGGACAGTTAGCCTTTCTTTCCAAAATCCATTTCAATATGGTGTCATTTTGTTGTCATAATCAAAATGGCAAAGTGATGGAATAACCTACTTAAAATGTCTGCAGTGTTAAAGCAGATATGGCAAACGTCCTCTAATGACACATGTAATAAGGGTATTACCTAGAGGACTTTGACAGTGTGTTCCGTGTTGTCAGCGTAGCTGGAATAATGATAGAGGTCTCCTCTGGAATAGGACATAGGTCTTTAAAGATCAGGTCTAAACTTCCTGTTCTACAGGTAAGCTATTAAACTCCCATGTGCTGAAAGAAAATAGGAAAATACAGATCTACTGAGCTGCCAAGTGCTGACGTGGTCATAACTCTGGAGGTTTTTTCCCTCTGCAAAATATACTTGTACTGTCAACCTAAGATTATTCAGTCCTGCTATAGAAAAACACACATAAAAGACTATTACATAAAGGGAAACAAAGCTTGAAGTAATTTGCACTTCTGTTTATAAAAGAACGACCTTTACAATTATTTCTGATAGCACATCAATTTGATATTTACAGTATAGTAATAATAACAATAATAAAAAGAATATAATTCTGTTCACAGGGACCTGCAATGACCATCTAGTCCAACTGCCTGATCACTTCAGGGCTGACCAAAAGCTAAGACATGCTAATAAAGGCATTGCCCAAATGCCTCTTAAACACTGAGAAGGATTAAACAGTAAAAGGACTTCTCCTGAAGTATGTTAAGTGTTCTAGGTCCAAAGTGAAGGTATTTAGCAGCAAAAAAGCCACTTAACTGGCGCTTCTAGCTCTTCAACATCAGTTAAAAATCATGACTGATTTCTTTAAATTTGCATGAAGTCAATCAGTCTCAGTGGGTTCCTATCTGTTCTACAGGGTATTTTGGGGAAAGTTGAAAAACCTGGCCACAAACATTTAAAGAACTTTAAAAAAAAATGGGATCTAGGAGTCTCTATATCCATGTCCAAGTGCTGGACAAAGCACTTGTAGTAGGCTCAAATCAATGACTCCATACAAAAGCAGCAGAAGGCCAAGAGAAATATCATAATGGTGCAAATGTACTGTTTCCCATACCCAACTTAGCACCTGCGTCTGGACTCCAGAGCACTTCTGGCACAAAAAATAAGTTGAGTTTGGAGCAAAAATTTTAGTTTTGCTCCTTTTCAAAATGGAGTAAAGGCAGTAAAACATAATAATATTAAAACCCAACTCAGTCAAGAACATCCCCATATAAATTCGAAAATAAAAGCAGAAGTTTGGCATTTCTCTCATCAATTTGGTTGAAGGACTCAAAAACCCTTAACTGTAGAGAAAAATCCTGAAAAACTTATTGCTCTTTAAAATGTCATCTGAAAGAAATTCATTTATTGAAAACCTGAAAAGACAATCAATTTCTGAAACAAGACCTTTTTCCAAGAAAAAGCATTAGAATTTTTGTTCGACTTACACTTCCTACAGCTAGTAAGAATTAAAATAAAAATGAATATATTAGAAGAAAAATAGGGCACTTTTGTAGAGATAGACAATTTATTTGTAAATATTTCCTATAAAAACTGAACTATATTAAAGTTTTAATGGATTAAGACTATCATAGAAACGAGCCACTCCCCTATATTCAATCTCTACTCTGTCCTACACTCCCTAGATTCTATTGTATGAGCATTGTAGCAATCACTGTATTTCATGGCTAAAAATTGGAATATTTTCTCTCCCTTTTGGTGTATTGTTGAATTTAATAAGGTAATGTCTTAAATGTGCTTTGAGAATTTCAAGGCAAAGTAGAGAAAGCTAGTGGTGTTAAAAACTATTATCCTAAGACTGAGGCAAGAAAAATTCTTTTATTTGGACTAGGTATAAAACCATGCATATGTCTGAAGTTTGCTGCAGCAAAAGCAGTAAGGAAAAAAAAATCATACCACCATACAAGAATAAATAATTTGACTTAACTATAGAACAATTCTTCTTCTCCGTCACTCTCTCTCCATTTTATGACTTGAAACTCTGTTTAGCTTCTCTAGAATTATTTACTTCTGCATTTGGGGTATTCTGGTGAAAGCCAAAACTATAAACTTGAAATGGAAGAGATTTAATATTTGGGGAAAATTACAATAAAAACCAGAATGATTTTCATGGTGTTTTCTGTAAAGGAACAGCATTAGAAGGAAAAAGCCAAGAAAGCTGCAGGGATTAAAGACGATATTTTATAAATTTGAAAGCAGCTGTTCAGCCATATGTGCTTACCTTTTCATTTTTTCTCAGCTAGCACTCTTTACCCTGGATCTCTACCAACCTGGCTCGTTTTTAATCCAGCACTATCATTGCCTGAGTAACCAACACCCTCCTGGTCTTCACAGTAGTATCAGCAGTAAGGGGGCTCTGCTCTGGTAGGATAAAACACACAAATTCTTCTTTTCCTTTAAGTTATTTTAAATCCTGCAGATTCCAGTATGTTGCAGTATTTCAAGATCATGAATTCCTTGAGCAACTTGGCCATGAACCTCACAGCCTATGGCCATAAAACAATGCAGCCATACATCTGTTTGAGAACCCAGATTACTATGCCCCCCATTCAGTAAAGAACATAAACATGTGATTAACTTTTATCATATGCTTATAACTTTGCCAAAGAGAGGCAATATAAAGTAAATGTTTACCTACTTTTTTTTCATCTGAAACTGGCAACAGTACCTTTTCAGGTTTAAATATGATGTCCCTATAAATATAGGCACATGCTTCATCATAGGCAGAACTATGAATAAAATAACCTGAAATGAGAGCCAAATATTCCCAAATGCTCATGAAATTTCCATTCAGCTCTCAATATCACCTTTTGGAAAAGCTTTCCATGTGCTATCATTTTGCAGCTACCATCTCAGAAGCTGCTAATTTACGTGGTATGCTGTCAGGTGTGTGTTCTCTTATGTCAAGAGGATATTTCTTATATATTAATTTATTTCATACTGAACTTCAGAAAGCCTGCTCATGCTTTTGTCCTACTGGGCACTTATTAATAGAAAAATGTGACAAATGGTAGAACTACAGCCAAGATAGCATATTTAGAAAAGGAAAATGAATCACTGCACATTCGACAATGGATCATATCAAAACTGTTCTTAGCCTTGCATACTTTACATTCAATGGTCAATCTTTGAACAAACTACTGCCTGAGCTATAGGCTCCCCAACTCATTCATCACAGCATAACTCTACCTTCTGCTATTCAAGAAAATTACAGAAAATGGAAGTGCAATAAACCCAAAAAGCTGGAAACACAGATGACACCCATGACAACATTAAAAACAGAATACTGAAGGTGTGCAGCCATCCATTCAACTTACAATTAATGCATCTCAAGATAGATGTCTGCTGTTTTCTAGTGCTAAATCCATCAGATAATCCATAAGAATAGCACAAGGCTTGTAAGAGTCATAGGATGCAAATAGAGACCAGGGATGGAAGAACTAGACAGAGAAAAATCAGAAATATATTAAATATTTTTATATGAAGCCAAATATGTAGCCATGTTATAGTGCAACTCTGGATTCAAATACAGTCACAGCACATAATATAAAGTCCAAAATCATGTGCATGGCTCTTCTCCCTGTAATGAAGTGACAAAAACTTGTGTTTCAGACACTGAAGTGACTGGCACTCGATCATGTTCTGACTTTGCAACTTAATGTCACCTGTAGTCAACTCCACACAAATTAACCTTCTTGAAAAAGTTACTTCTAATTTTTTTTAACTTTTCTGCATTCTACACATCCTGATTCTGGCCCTGCCAGAAACATTACTGCCAAACTATTATGCCAGATCTTGGGAGCTTTCCAGCCAAGCTCCATCCTCAGGATGATTATGTTATTTACTGAAGTTCACTTAATTATCCATATTTTGAAATGCTGAAGCAGCCCTCTAGTTGAATTTAGTCCTTCTTAATTTTATTTTATCCATGTATATAAAAAGTGCTCAGAAATCAAATTACATGCAAAAATTTTACCTCCTTTATGGTCATATATTCTTTTATGGAATATGAGACATCTCTTGTTCTTCTGGTCTTGTATGCAACAGAGAGATGTTAATCAGAAAGGCTTGTAGAACATCTGTCCCATGTCTACAATCCAACACCCACAAAACACCTTTAAAGAGCCTGTAACACACTTAAGACTCATAGAAAATGAACATAATTACAGTTTAATATGTCCCAAAAAGGTGATTGGAGAAATCAAGAGGACTGAGAGAATAGTGAGACTGCTTCCAGACCTTAGCAGTATTCGGGAAGAGTAAAAGGAGCCGCTCAGTATTACCTATGAAAAGTTCTGGTAGTACAGTAAATATGACATTCATGACACCAAAATTTAAAATATGGCTTTTAGCTTTAGCTCTAGAAGCCAGAAAATGCTGTTTTGATAGCAGTCCTTTTATACTTGTTACTTATAAGGAGTTCTTTGCCATGTCTCATTACAGAGTTATAACTCTACTGAAACAATTTTGAGAGTGAATGTCAAACATCCAAAAAATAGTTTTGTAGTGAAGAAAGAAAGGCCACTGTAATACAGTTAAGAATGGTCTTTTTCCTCTTCCCCCTCCCATTGTCTCCCATGGCCCAGAACACTGAATATGCATTGGCACAGCTTGGGCACCCTACGGAATAAAATAGAATTTATAGAGATATATGGCCTTTCATATTCAAGGTATCTCAAAGCACTTTATGGAGCAATGACTTAGATAATGGAGTGACTGTGTGGGCAAACTTGACTCTCATTACACCCTCAGCAATAGATCATACATAGTCAAGATATCAGAACAGTGAGAAGTAATAGAAATGTTGGCCAAAATATGGGGCATACATTAAAAAAAAAAACCAGAACCACAAAGGAGTCAAAAAAGATGCCTACCTCTTACCCAAAGGAGGGCAACATACAGCATCATTTGATTGCTCAGAGTAAGTGATCTAATTGATTGTATAATGGAGACTTCCTGTGCTGTTTAAAAACAACATTCCAGAGAATTTTTTTTTAATGTCATATACCATTCTTTTTCAAAAGCGTTTGCATGGTTTAGAAATCTGTTTGCATGATCATGACTAATCAGATACGGCAATTGTTTTCAAACATCATATAAAACGCAACTGCACCACTGGAGACCTTTTAATCAGCAAAGCAGCCCTGGAAGAGGCGCATAAAGCAATGCTGATAGGGCAGCATTATGGGAACTTTTCTGTGAAGTCAGCAGGACTGGCAGCATCTCCAAGGTAACTGTAAATAACATATGAGTCACAGGATGCAAACAGCAGGAATTAGAGATCTGCATGCACGTGTAGAGCCATGGTCCCCTTGGGAGCACAGAAATGTCTGGGATGATGAGCCATCTGGGGCTATGGGACAGTGGAGTTCAGGCTCAGGAGAGAAGAGGAACAAGGCCAAAGAGGAACCCTGCAATTCAGGAGGGGAAATTGCCCTGTTCAGGGACCTCATTGGAAGAATCCCTTGTGATATGGTCATGGAGCAGAGTTCCAGGAGAACTGGTTCATTATGGAGGATTGTCTTCTGAAATTTCAGGAACAGTGCATCCTAGTGCGCAGGAAAACAAGCAGATGCACATGCTACTGAAAGGAGACATAGTCCTTTCTTAAGTACCTAGTGGCTGGCCAAGAGTCAATGAGTACAAGCTGAACTACAATAAATTCCACCTAAACATAAGGAAAAAAATGTGGGGGTGATTGGGAAGAGGTTGTCAAGAGAGGCTGGAGAGCCTTCATCTCTGGAGATGTTCAAAACTGAACTGAACACAATCCAGAGCAAACTACTCCAACTAACTGTGTTTTGATCAGGGGAGTTGAATGAGATCCCCAGAAGTGCCTTCCAAGCTCTGCCATTTTGTGACATTGTAGCTCATTGAAAGCTAAAAGAGATCACATTTATGAGATGATACCAATGAACAACTGAGTGACAGTGAGACACATAGAGTCACCAAGACACAGAGTCGTTTAACAGGCATGGCCACACACACATTATGTCCTGAATAGAAATAAAGAAATAATGTACAAAGTTGTACATTAAAATACTGGCCAAGGTCTCTGTCAGTCTGTTGCTCTTAAATCCATGGAAGGTGACTAAGAAGATAATGTCTTGGTTCCTCTCTCAGTCATGAGCAGATAATTGTTTTGTTTCTTCCTGAAAATGTAGGATCTACATTACAGTTTCACAAATTTCATGCTTTTTACAGCTCTGTTTACCTCCTGTCTAATCCTGTGCACCTGGGGAGTGACAGTGCAATGATGATGCATAGAAGGGGACCCCAGCTCAAGTCAGAGATCTACCTTTAAAGACTCTCCCTGGGGTCTGTGATGAATTTCTACAGGATGAGAAGGGGCTTAATGTATATCTGGCACATTCCTCCCTTCGCTGCCCTAAGCTTTTAAGCCCCCATTCCAACGAGGTTGTGTCAAACAAAGTGCACCCTCCAAAGTCTCAGGTACAGAAGCACCCAATGCCTATTTCTTGTTTTCCACAGAGAAAACACTGAAAACCCATGTGGACCCTCCACACACAGATCTGTGGGGCACTGCTGCCCTGCCCACAAATGAGAAAAGATCAAATGAGGAGTAATTCATATTTATAAGGAATCAATTCTAGCAAGAAATTGAACCAAGAAGCTTTGGGCTCAAAGTAGTGGGGCTTCCTGCTGAGATAAGAAGAAATGACTTTGTCTCTAGCCAACTAACTAGGTGTCACGGGTGATGTTCTTGCTTTAATGCCTGCCTTACACATGGTGCCTGATAACTGCGGGGATAAGGGGATAGAAATACATGTCACAAAACACTACCAGCATGTGAGTGGGATATGCATAAATGAAGGGATGTGAATGACTCTTTTCTAGGCCAACGGGCTTTCTGTCGTTTCTTCATTATGTCTGAGAGTAATCTTCAAACATGCAAGTCTTCCCTTGAAGAATACATTAGCAAAAGAAGGGTGTAAAAGGTTCTGTGTCATTAAGAGGACTTGACTTTAAGAGCAGCTTATGCTGCTCGTGAAAGAGTAAATAAATAAAACTGCTGATTTTGAAATTAGTGTTTTACTATACAGAGCAGAGGTGGATAGTGAAAAATGCAAGGATTTGTGCATTGGTAAAAATATCTCCTTGCCAGTTTGTCAATAGGATAGTAAAGTGGAAAAACTTTATTAACCTAGTGCTGTATGTAACTCCCTAAGTAAAAACCTAAAATGCAGAAAAGGCTTATTTTTGGAAGAGCTGGGACATCTTTGGTCACAGAGCATCAAGCTGGATCTGGTTTTTTCTGGTTTGAATTGGTTGGATCCACTTTAAGCCGGTTGGATCCAATTTGACATCTAAAACAAGCAGGCAGACAAGCCTTTGGGTTTCCCTCGGTCACTACTGTGGACAAATGACCAGTGCAAGACCACTGCTGAAATGTGGCGAGCATCTGTCGAATTCACCAGAGCTGAGAAAACTGAGACTCAGATGAGACAATATCAGATTCCTCACCCTGATTTTTTTTTCCCCTTAAGAATTTCCATACATTTTCAGTACAAAGTTCAATATTTGGTTTCCAAAGAATGCTGTAACTTGGATTTTTCTTTCTTTCCATAATTCTGTATGTTCAGTTTCATATTTTTGTAGACAACTGTGGGTTGCCAAAGCCATCACATTCAGGGTGAGTGGAAAAACCCCACCTCTCCGATCAGAATATTTATAGCTTCCATATTACTTATGGTTGTCACTGTGCTATGCCAGTTATTACAATATTAACATATTTATATGCCATTTACTATTCAAATGCTAACAAAACAAAAACAGAAAATTAAAGAATGGTAAAATACCCCATTTTAATTTTTTTAATCTTTGATATAGATTTTTTTGTAAATACAGCAAATGCTTCTAATTATATTTTAACAAGCAGTTAGGAAGAGGTATGCCTCCTATTGGATCCTAAGTGACTAAAAATGACCTACTTTAATTTTATTCATTATCTCTAACTGTTATTAGAACCTGTATTTGACATATGTGAATATTATTTGATCTTTTCAAACCACATTCATTCTCATTAAGAAAGCCCCAAGACATTTTCTTTCAGAATATTTTTCAAATATTCTGAGATTTTGCTTGTTATGTGAAATGTGACAGCACTTTCAAGTTCTTTATTATAGTTTTTTTCTACGGCAAGAACCAATTATCCCTTCCCAGTACTAGTGTCTACTTCTGAACTCAATATTTAAGCAATTAGTATCTGTATCTGTAAATTAATACATCTATATTGCTAATGTAGTTTTAATCATACAAAATGAGTAAGAACAGCCTTTTCCAATGTTGCTAAATGCAAAGAAATGTTTATTTAAGTTAAAATGAAATTAAACTAGGAGAGGACAAGCAATGGATATAATTTTTTATGGCACTTCAGCTTTTCTTTTTCCGAAGAAGACTACTTAAAGGAACACTACCTTTTTTCCAAGAGAGTTGCTTGTTTTGCAGAAATCGAACTTATTTTCATACTTTTACATACAGTAATTGCTGACTATACAGACAACTTCATGACAGACTCAAATCCATTAAAGAATTTGAACTTTTAATACAAAAAAACTGCATTTAAAGTTAGGAATATGCTGAGTGCTATGCTGAAAATGTTTCAAGTCAGAAATTATATTTAGCTGTAATTAAGTATCAGGGCTATGAGTTATTATGAATACACAGTGATTGATATAGATTTTACTGTTTGTTATAAAGCTCCCTTTTTTGGGAAGTATCTGTGATATTTCACTAGATCAGAGAAATGAATCTTGATATGTACAGATGCATCAGATTTCAAAATACATTTCATCAGTAATCTACACAAAATAGCTCTTCTGGCAAATGAAAACTAATTTGTTCATTTTGTTTTCTTATCTTGCCTGCAGAAAATGAGTAATAACAAAACTGCACTACACAGATTTGAGTTCATTATTACCTTCTTATGTTAATCACCAATTAACGTTTTCTTTCTCTCATGAATAAAAATTCTATAAATATTTTAGGTCCACTTGCTGATATGCTGATGGATGGGTTTATCTGACCTGCAGATGGCTGTTGTTACATCCTATTCATACTGATAGTCTTGGAATGTCTATCCAGAGATGCTAGAGAGGAAAATAGAAAAGTTGAGAATGAAGAGAAAAACTACTAAAATTGCTTTGAGTCTGCTATTCAGTTCAAATTTTGTGTAATACGCACGTCATTATATTTCTTTTCCTGATGTGCAGAGATTATTCTAATGCTACACTTACAGCCAAGTGAACAAGCTGACGAGAAAAAAATCGAGAGTTGGCTTAATGTTTGACTATTGCAGCTAGAATTGCTTTAGCTCATCTCTGTTAGATTGGTGGGAAAAGATAAATGCAAAAATTAGTTCAGGTAAAGCTTTTCCTAGGAGTTTCAAATACCTAAATATGGGAACACTGAGAAAGGACAGTAGGTCTGAATGCTCGGCAGACTGAATTCAGACTGAGTGAAGCAAGGCATGGAGAGAAGGGAGCAACATCTGTGCTTTGAATTTCTAACTTTTCTTGTTGACTCAGAGATCTCACTGCCCAGCTCCTGCTGTCATTAAAACACAGACATTAGCAAGGTTTTATCTTAAACCCGCTCAAATAATGGTTTTTAACATGAGAAAACAAGGCTTATTTTTCTTAATCTTGTTCTTAGAAACAGTTGAACTCTTTTATCCTATTCAGCCTGAGGCAGATATTCAACCCAGAAAATTTCAGCCAAACATTTCTGGAGTCTGAAAAAGCTACAAACAGCAGAACAGGTGTCTTATACTACAAAGCGGTTGTTAAGCAATTAGAGGTATAGATGTTCCATCTAAGGTGCTCCCCTTAGGTCATTCATGCATGGACAAAAATATAAACATTTTGTAGCCTTCATTGCAAAGGGAGTTGTATAAAACTGAACCAACTAGGTCAAGCCAAAATTAGTCTTGGATACTAGCACTTAACACAATGAAGAAACAGAGAAAATATGCTTAGATTCAAGATATCCTATAGCTTTTGGGTGCACATGAACCATGAACCAAGGCATGTAAAGATTAACTTCTAATTTAAATTATCCCCAGTGACAGTTTAGAACTCATTTCAGGCCACAGGGAAAAGGGATAAATCTTTTGGTTGGTCTATAACAAGTTCCATTCTATCATGAATTACATATCAGCTATAACTGATGCAAGATGTGAAAATACTGCAGCATCGTCACCTCCTGAACTCGTTCTAATTCTAAATACTCTTATTTGCTCTTATTTTTTTCCACTCAAAGGATATTTTCACAATTCTTGTTGATGACAAAGTAGGTTTTCTTGCACTGATAAGTGTAAGAATTTTAATATTTCTATATTCTGTTACTTACCCCATCTCAGAGAGTGTAAAGATGTTTTCCAGGGTGTAGTGTGAAATCTATTATTTCTACTTACATGATTAAAATGCAAAACTGTGTTGAGGAAGCAGATGCAAAAGTGAACAAAGAAAAAGAACATTTTAATCTTCTTGTATACAAAAGTTACTGCACTAAAACAAGGTATTACATGCAACGGTTTTACAAAAATTCTCGGACAAGATTTTTTTTTTTTTTTTTTTTTTTTTTTGTAAATTGGAAGCATTTCACTCTTCCTTTAAATGTAGATTTTGGCTATGGGAATTCTGATTTCTTCACCACTTATGTACAAATTTAATAACTTTAGCTACCCTAAGAAAGCACATTCAAAGGCAGAAAGCATACAGTTTATTTAAGGAGCTTAATCTCCACTGAAAAATCATTTTCTCAGCCTGATGCTTTATACCCAGATCGTATTTGTTTCACATGGGCTTTGTAACCTTTACTGCTCTTTCAGAAAATGCATCTATGATCAATAGAAAGATGATTCTTCAGGTAGTTCTTAATTTGCTCCACGGAGAAGTGATGCCACTGGATAGGTGAGCTGACGTATTTCACACAGAATCAACAAGGTTGGAGAAGACCTCTGAGATCACTGAGTACAGCCCATGAGCCAACACCACCGTATCAACCAGACCATATCCTGGAGCCTTAATGTTGCTTCTGTTTTAAATCATATACATAGTTATCACAGTATAATTTGGCAGTAAGGAAGACATCGATCACTTTGACAAACCCAGGAAGAGGGAAAGCTTGCTTACTTTTTTACTGCTACAATTACTGACAGGATATGACTCTATGATATAGGTACAAATTAACTAAATGGGGTTATGAGGCTACTTGCTGTTTTAACATCTCAAGTACCTGCTCATCCTTTTGCCATTTACTTCTCTTCAGGTCAGAACAGGAGCTCTTCTGCCAGACTTTCATACCTTGTTGGTTACTCTTCCAGAAGATAAGCTTTGTTTCTATAAATTGCTAACAAAGAGCCGACTGTCCACTGAGACTCAAGAGGTTATTCAACAGCTTGAAAAAAGCATGATCTACCCCTCCCAGTGTTGGAAGCCTGGGTTTTAGGTTTATGGGATATAATAATGTATATTGTAATGTAAAGTATATGCATGTAACAAAATGGAGGATTTTGGGTGTGGGTCAGTCCTTCTTTCTTCTTCTTCTTCTTCTTCACAAATCTAAGTGTTATGGTATCGGTTCAAAAAACCCACAGTGCAGATAATAAATGAATAGTTACTGGTTTATAAGTAAAAATAAATTAGCTGGCAATTCATAACTGGGCAGATTGCATTATAAGTGGCCTTGGAAGTTAGAACTTGGGGCCATTTTCCACCTTGCTGACAAAGAGGCACCCTCTGTGCAGGAATGCCACAGATAAGAATATAATAAACAATCAAATTCGAAGAACTGCACGTCTCCTGCCTTTTAATCCAAACTCTGAGTACAAGAACTCACAAGAGGCAGAAACAAAGCAAAATTAAAGAATTTTAACATCTCAGAACTGCAGAAAACTGGAAGCAAAGGAGACAGAGAGGCAAAGATGCTGTGGTTGAGACTATGACTAATGCTCCAGGAAGGCTGAGCAAAGTGGCCACTGGAGCCATCTCTTGGTTCTACAGAACTTGGTCTCTGAACTGAAGTTGGCTACAAAGGTTCAGGAGTCTCCTTTAGCAGGTCTCCTTTTAGCAGAAAGGTGAGGCACCATTTTCTCAATGACTCTCTCTAGCTCCTAATGAGGAACTGCTTGCATATGTGCAGAAGAGCCTGGAGAGCTAATCTGTGCTGAGAGGTCTGGGGCTGATACGAGTGAGCAGGAGAGTAAAAATATATGTTTCTTAAGGACTGCAGCCACTCTGAATAACACTGAGAGTTCTTTATCTCCTATTCAAATCATGATGATCATATTTTTTAAAATTACATCAATTTTTAAGCATCATTCATCTCTACCTTCTGTTAATTAAAATGTTCTCTGCCTAGTCCATATACATGCAAAACTGCAGTTTGCAGTTTGACAGGATATTATTGAACAGTATGTGAATTGGTTTAAAAGTAACCAGATTTGAAGCATCCATCAGTCAGTAACAGTGCACTCATAGGTCACTGAAGCTGTCAATTTCAATCAACTCTGTAATTAAATACATCACCAATATAGATTTTGTGTAAGAATGTCACTTGTTCTTCAGATGTCTGCTACTAGGACAAATCGCACTTCAGTGTCTTTGAATGTGCCTTCTAAATACAGTTTTTTAAAACAGCATAACATATCCATCCATCTCAATCCAATTTGCTGAATAGAAATTTGTTTAACTAATACATAGTCTAAACACCAAATTAAAAAACAATATGTGTGTTTCCTTTTCTGTTTAAATGAATGCTGTAATGCTACAGTAGATATTTTATTGCTTCTCTTAAAACTCTTCTGCTGGTATTTGTTACATGGAATAAAAAGAAAGAACAGTATGTCACAAAAAGAAAAATTGTTCACATCATCTGTAATTAAAATTGCTTTGCTTCATGTTTAAAAATAAAAGAACAAAATCTTCAGACGTGAGGAAATAAATCATTAATTCTAATTTTGCTAGGGTTAGAAATACCAGACAATTTCAAATTAAAAAAGAAAAAAGAAGAAGAAAAAAAGAAAAACCCATTTAGTGCTTTTGAGTGTCAGATTCTTCTATTATACTTGCCACTAGATTGAAAAAGTCTGAAACAAAGCTGAATTACCAAATATATATTGCCTGCCATTTGATTTAATCTTCAAATAAGCTCCAGGAAGCAGGTCCCTGGACAGTTAATCTTTAGTTTTGTAGCCCATGCACATTTTCAATAAGGTTACCAGGGAATTAGGCCCGGTAGGGAGGGGAAAGGCATATTGTCTTATTCTAAAGACAACTGTCAAGATCCTGCTAGCAAATTATAACTCCCTTAATATAAAAAACTTTATTAGCTAAGTCCCTGCTGCAGTGAAAGAGTAGGCACTCAGGAGGGGAAAGTTCTTCATGTTTTCTCCCTGGAACCAGATACTTGTCCAGTTTAAATTATATAAACTGTAAATATTATAGGTATAACACACTTTAAGGTGCAGTTCTGCAGCCTAGACAATGTTAAGGAGGCTACAGCTGAGGATTCCAAGGGGAATGCTAATGGCTGGGAGGGGTCAGAGATTTACCACATGCAATAGCGAGGTTATGGAGGGCTGGTTTTCTTCCCTCTTTAAGGAGCAGTACACAGGTTTGGGGGAAACTGGCTCCCTTAACAGCTGCACCTTGAGCCAAGAGGAAGCTCTAGAAAAACTGGAATACATAAATAAACCCAGGGCTTTATTTCCTGTGTTTTGCTGTCCACGGGGTATGAATGAAAACCTGCAGCAATGGAAACACTTTAGAGCTCTTTAGACTATTTAGGTCTACATTCGCAACTCAAAAGCATATGATACA
Source organism: Monarcha castaneiventris obscurior (assembly GCA_026261815.1). Taxonomy (NCBI): domain Eukaryota; kingdom Metazoa; phylum Chordata; class Aves; order Passeriformes; family Monarchidae; genus Monarcha; species Monarcha castaneiventris. The sequence continues at coordinate 14,525,432 of JAMPIT010000884.1, forward strand.
GGCAAATTTTAAAATAAAGACATTTTACAAAGACATGCAACACAAGACATCACCATAAAAATCCAGCTAAAATATGCCAATGTATGTGTCCTACGAGGGAAATGTATATGTCTAACAGAATAGTGGAAAAATACTAATAAACAAAGGACAAGGAAATGGAATAAATATACTTTGAACAATGGTAGTTTCAGGAAGATCTAGAGAAATGCTGATAAGACAATTTTTTAATAAGGCTTGGAGGAGTATAGAAGATACTAGACAGCGATTGCATCAGAGTGGAAGTTCAATAGCTAATTTGCAAGAGTAATTTTGGCATTGGTTCTTCGAACAACTGAGAAACCTTATTATCAAATTAAGGTTCAGGTAAACATGTGTCTCATTTAAATTCCACAGCAGCTTATATAGTCTATTTGCATTTTCTAAATTGGCAAAGTAAACAAACAAACAAACAACAAAAAAAGATACAAACCTACACTAAGAAATATAAAGAAAAGGTACTTTGAACTCGGAGAAAATTCAGGGAAATATAATAAATAAAACTTAATGGGTGAAAGAAAACGTCATCTAACTCGTAAATCAACAAAAACCATTGTGTTTCACTAAATATTCTCACTCTTGTGCCATTGGCAATGTTAAGGCTGTGGTTTCTGTCTGTAGTCTCCTTTTATCTGTGGACTTGATGATTACACTTTTTACAATCCCATCAAAAATACCATCGTGCTTCTTACAGAGCAATGAAATTATTTGTCGCAGTTTCAAATGACTTCTCTCTTACAAGAGGACAGCTAGGGCAATGTCTCCTTCTCATCCTCACTGCCCTCTTACCTGCCTTTGAAGCAGTGTCTCACACTGCTCCTAAAACTATTCTCTTTTGGCCTCAGTGACCCTCTTCTTTTGCACTTTTCTTCTTAGTTTTCTAATCATTCCTACAGTGTACTCCTTGGCAAACCCTCCTTATCCTCTTCCAGGGTCCTAGTGGGGCGCCTTTTTCTTCTGCCCACTTTTCATCTCTGGGTAATCTCATATGCAAACAAAAGCTCAGTGAAATGTAACACTGACCCCTAATCAATACCTGAGACAAGTCTCCATCTTCTTATGGACTGCAAACTGTACCTCTCCCTCTTCCTTCTCTGCTCAGGCTATAAAGGGTACACAAGAAAGGAGGAAGATGTGCATTTCAAAAAATAGAAAGGATGAAGATGGGCCTCAAAGGAGTACCTTATTATCATCTGTAAAGCCACCTCCTTATTCATCTTCCTGGTCTCAAAACTCACTTGTGTGATGCCCATGGAACCTGATAAATGCTAGGTCCCAGCTGCCCTGAAACTGCTAGTATCTCTCTTTGTCTCCTGTTCCTGAACTCAACCATTATCTAATTTTTTTTTAAATTTTTTAATGCTGTTATTGTAAAATCCCCAGAGCAGGAACCATGTTTATGTTTGTACAAAGATAAGCAAAGTGAAATACCAGATTTTGACTCCATCATACAGGGACTGTGGTGCCAGAAAATGTTGATAATGCACACAACTCAAGCATCTGTACCACAAAGAATTTGTGCTTCCCGTGAAAAGATGTGTGGAACTGGAAGAACAAACAGCCTTGACTTTGGGAATGTGCCAGTGCCTCTGAAATGCAGTTTTCCCTAAAAAAGACACATATGCCTTCAAGATCTGACACTTGGTAGAAAGGGCCATTGCAAGGCAATACTAAAATGTTAAGAACTGAGTTCCTCCTCCAAGGAGTAGGTTAGCATGGTCCATGTGGACATATTACCCAAGCCCACCTTCACGTGGCCCCAAAGACTTAATTTTCTTCTATCCTCAGACATGTTAAAGTATATTATTCTGCCTCAGTGCCCCAGAGCAAAATGTGCAGGATTCAGACCATAGTAAATAGATTACTGGAGAGAGGAATTTAAAAATCCGTGTGACCAAATCATGAGAACCTAATCACTCTACAACCCAACCAGAGAAATTTGAATAGTGTTTCAAGCACATTAACCTCAAATAGCTGATCTGAGCAATTTTTTTTTTTTTTTTTTTTTTTTGGTCATCAGTAACAGGTGATAACTCAATTGCAATTTCTTGTGAATTACATTACACAGTTCAACATAGTTGAAGGAATCCTTTCATCAAAATTATAACTCAACATCTAAATATGGGGTAAAAAAGTGTAGCAGAGGACAAGACATTCAAATTTTACTTTGTTTACTTTTAGGAACTAGATGGATTTTACAGGGATTGATTAAGGGCCACTGGTAGATAAGGGAAACTTACAGTACAGCAGGCCTGCTATGTTTAACAACCAGTATAGGATCTATATGGGGAATGATGGGAATAATGCAAGAAACCCTGCTATTATATAAGTACTGTATGGAAAACCTGCCACTGCTGTCAGTGAAAGAAGCCCTGCTGCACTTTTAATTTTTAATTCTACACATAATTCTTATTCCTATGATGTCATACAAGTAACATAACAATGGTACCATGGGAGCACCTCCACGGACTCTGGCAATTCTTCATGGTTATAAAGACACAGATACAAATTGTACCATGATACGTACCAAAGAGTGGGATATTCCTTGGGTGGGTGGCTGAATACAAGAAAATAAATTTGGAGAAAAGCAGAATTGGGAGATTCTTTAAAGTTTGGTTTAAAGCTTGGAATTTTCATTTTGGAGCATATATCATGGTTTTTTTAGATCGGTTTTGATTCTGAATCAATAACATACTGGTGAGCTAGATACTGATGAATCTCACACTGGCTTTTTGCAAGGCTGTCAAGGTACTTTTGTCTCAGGAAGCACCAAGAATGAGAGATTTCTGAAGGCAAAGTTTCAACATCTTCTGGATGAGACCCTGTGTGTTCCAACTCTGGTTCACATTCCTCTTCATATTATGTCTTCCATGCAGTCAGAAAAAGAGGTCTCATTTATTTTATTCCACTTAAGTAAAAATTTATGAGGGAAATTAATTTTGTGTTAGGGTTATACTCTGCTTCTATAAAACTAAAATCCTTTAGTCTAATCTTGACTTTTTAAATCATAGATGATGGTTAACAGTCCAAAGTCTAATACATCTTGACACAAGACATTGCTTCAAATTCAAAAGTTTCAATGGTCCATCCTGAAACTAAAATGCTTTTTTCCCTACAATATCTCTACAGATTTTCTATATTACCACAGAACATTTCAATGTTGACAACATAACACTTTTGATCAGACCTGGTCCATGGTTAAAGGATTATTTTATATTCCCCCACTTTACACCTTGGAGATACAATGACTTGCCCTGAACATGTGCAACTTCTGAGTATTGCAAAAGGCCTTCTTAATGAAATGTTCTAGATAATTTATCCCTTGTAAGGTAGCAAATATTCCTTGAGAATGTCATCTTGAGCATTATAGTGCTTAGCCATTCTCTTCCGATATTACACTGCGATAAATAAAACGGGCAATGAAACTTCCTATGACTCTCAAAGGTGAAATTCAGCCTTAGATTGGCAACCATAATAAATATCCATGATCCTTAGATCTGGTTAACTGACCAGCCACACAAGGAAGTGCAGGGGTGTCAAGCCTCCACTGTAAGGATGACTAGAGCAGATGTAGTGCTGGAAGACCATACACTACAGATTATTAATGCATGATTCCAGCACAATAAGCAATGTTCACCTTTAACTAAGATAGATGTGGACTTTAAATAAAATCTTTATTGGAAAAAAAAAGTAAATCAGGGATTCCACCTAAAAATAAATTCTCACCTGACAATGATGGCAGATGGCTTATAGTATATACCATGGAAGCAATATTTAATTCTCTCTCTCCCTACCAGACATTTCAAGAGCCAAGGATGCCAAATGACACAAAGAATACTTTGTGTTTGTGATCCCAGTGGTGATGTGTCCTCTGTGAACATTTCCTTTCAGGAAAGTCTGACTTCCCTGACACATTCCATGGTTCTGTGATTCTGAAAGGGCAGTATTTTACTTCAGTAATACCAAAATGTAAATGACTCAGGCCAAATTTGAACTTCGTGGAAAGAAAAAAATAAATAGCTTGCAAATTGCCTTGCCTCTGTGGAAGATGGAGAGAGACTATTTACAAGGGCATGTGGTAATGGGACAAGGGGGAATGGCTTCAAAATGAAAGAGGGCAGGTTTAGATCATATATTAGAAAAAAATTCCTCATTGTGAGGGTCGTGAGGCTGGAAAAAGTTGCCTGGAGAAGTTATGAGTGCCCCATTCCTGGAAGTGTTCAAGGCCAGGTTGGATGGAGCTCTGAGCAATCCAAGCTAGCAGGAAGGGGGGTGGAACTGGATTATCTTTAAGGTCTCTTCCAACCCACCCGTTCTATAATTCTATGATTCTTTGAAATGTACTTGGAAGCAGCTTAACAAATCAGAATTAACCTGCTGAAGACAAGTGCTTTTACCCTTCTGTTCATCCATTCAGAGTGGCCACAAAAGAAAGATTCCAAGCTGCACAGTTTATCATATGTTTCACCAACACAGAGAGGAGGAGAAGCAGAAAAAAGGGTGGTGAACAGGGAAGGTTTAGAAAGAGTATGTGAACAGTTCCTCCTACCTCAGGTGTTCCTCACGAAGTCGTGCCTGGGAGGTGCTCAGCCACCTGGAGATCCTCTGCGAAAAAGCAGCTCTGGAAGACAGGACATGCTTTGATTAGAGCTGGCATGGATCTGGTTCCTAGCAGCTCTCCTGAGGGCTTGCAGTTTCTGTTATTTGACTTTCCCAAAGGAAAACCTGCCTCCCTTAAGTAATAGGACAGAAGGAAAATGAGGTAAAGTCCAAAAACTTAGAGAAAATGAGTTCAACCCCCAAATATTTTATGGAAAAAGAAAAGATAAAAACAGTATGGAAGAACCATTTAGCAAGGAATCTGCTGCAAAGTTCCATTTTTTTTTTAATATTTATTGGCCATATTAAGAAAAAAATTAAGCATTTTGTAAAAAAAAAGTCCAAGTATGACATATTTTGACATTGTCAAAAGACCCAATTTGATTTAGGCATTAAAATCCCATTTTTTAATAGAAACTCAGAAATGGACTCAGCTAGACCCTTTCAAAGAAATCCTTGCTTCGTTTTTTAACAGCATGAGGATAAATGAGAAGCTTATGAGAAGCAAGACTAATGTGAAATAAAAATATTTTTTTAGTCATGGCAGGAATCAGAGGACATTCAAAAATTCAAAAAAGGATTTCTTTTCTCAAAATGGATATATATTTTTTGTTCCATGGGGGTCTCATTTTAACTTCTCAGCCAAAGCTACTTGTAAAAATATTGAATGTATCATTAATAAAACTACAAAAAAAAAAAAGAAAAAGGTGATAGGTTTCTTTAAGTGCTCAGGACTTGCTATGGATGTAGATACTGTCATGTTCAAGCAGCCAAGTACCATTTGTATGGTTGTGTTCTGGACTGTCACATGATCTGGAACAGAAGCCTTTATTTACCTTCTGAATGCAGTGGTCCTACCAGAATCAAAAAGTGGGAACTTCATCCACGAGCATGACTTAAACAAGGTTTAAGTTGAGGTAAGAGATGGTTTTCATTTGGTGCAGAGTCATAACAGGCAGAGAGAATTTACACAAAATATAACTCACAGTATCACCACACGCTTACTTCTGCTCTGAGCAGGAGTGAGCTTGTTTTGTACATGGCTCAAGATGACTTGAAGCCATTTCCTGGCTGTATTCACTCTCTCAGCAAAGCTTATTAGTTTGGCTCCATGCTACACTCATATGTCTACACACCTCTTGGCTTGTGTTCAGCCTCCTCAGAGCACAGGGATCCAAAGCTCACACCTGACTGAAAAGTGTTAGGAGCACGTATATCATATTAGGTATAACAGAAATATAATAACAGAGGCATAAACAAAATTACACTGAGAACAGCATCTTCTGTTTTTGTTACCCCTTTGGTACACGACAAGAAAGACACTAAAAAACCCATTAAAGATGATTTTGCTTATAATTTGAAGCATATACAGTTTACAGATTATTAGATTTATGACAATTTGACCTTGAAAACACCTCTATCTGCTGAAAGAGCAACACTCCATCACCTGTTTTGATTCATTAATGTATCATTTAACTTGGTATGACACATGTTCAGCAGTTATAATTACATTATGGCCTCCCTATTACATCAGCTCTGCTCCAAGTTTCTGTCACCACAAGTCCAATTTTCAACACAGAGCAATCCAGTGCACTCTTTCCTTATTAGTGTCATCTTTAATGTAGCACAGAGTCTGAACCATTACTTGGCACTGAGAGTTTAACAGCAATTAACCCCTGCTCTATCCCCAGGGAGAAGTACATCAGCAACTTGCCAAAACACTGTAAACAAGCTGGCCAAGATCAATGCAAAACCATGCTGGCTGCAGAGCACCTACTGTATTAATTTAGTATTGATATAGAAAAAGAGAAAATAGTCTGCATGAGATTGACCTAAAAGGATGGCCCACACAGGTTACACGATTTTCTGTAAGCTGAAAAGGGAAAATCCTAAATCCCTTGTCAGCTACCTCATAAACACACATTGTTTTCTAGCTTGGCTTTTATACTAAGCTGATCACCATAGGACTGGCAATGATTGCAGAGAATAAACATTTATTACCACATAATATGTTAAAAAGAGAAAACAATGAATTTTTCTTTGAGGTGATGAATTAAATACATTTCAAACTTTATCAGTAAGGAAAGCAAAAAGGGTGCAAATGCCAAAATGCCAGTTTCTCTCTGTTTCTGGTTATTGAACAGGGCAATACACACCAAAGCCTAAACCAAAGGTGAAGGTTCTTCCCCCCTAGGATCAAAACTGGGACAACCAAGGAACTGTGGAACTCCCTGGAGGTTCCTCACACCAGCTTCCCCTGGGATGGGATTGCATCCTCAGCCGTGCTCTAGCAGGGCCATACAAAGCAACTGGGACTGTGAGTGCAGAGCAGGGATGTTGCTGGGTATGATGGGACCTCTGAGGACTCCAACCTCTCAGGGATTTCTGTGCCCCTGTGTCTGCACTCTGCTATTCACAAATGGGAAGGCAGAGGCAAAATCAACTTCTTCCTTTGTGACTAAGCCAAACTAAAAGGCAAATACTTCAGTTAGGACATACAGGAGAATAAAACCCCACTGAGATATAGCTTATATTGATTTAACTGACCCATGATGAAATATTCCGTCTTCCTTCCAAGCAATGTCTTCTGGTTTTGTGACATCACAATTTTCCCCTATAAAGTTTTGATTTGTCCTCAAGCCAATGTCAAGTTAGAAAAATAAAACAAAACAACCAAACAACAACCCAAACCATGTTTCCAAGTAGAAATTTACCCAAAGTCTTCCTCTTTACAAAAATGGAGACACGAGGAAAACTCATTGAAATGAAAGTTTCCAAAATCAGATGTTTTTAATAAAGACAAAAAAAATAAGAAGAAAAATTCTTCCTTCATTAATCTCAGTTCAGAGTGATAACTCCAAATAGAGTCTGATCCTGAGGATGTGGATTGCACTGCAGGACATTTCTGGTTGTCATCAGCTGAGGGCAGGTCTTAAAGGTTTTTTGTATTTGCCTGGTTGAAAGTTTTCCTGGAGAGAGAAGATGAGGAGAGGAGGAGAAGCATGGTAATCCCAAGCAAGATAATTTCTATACCTCTGTCTTTAAATCAAAAAGAATATGTGGTTGCAATTATTTGTGACATATGACTCATGGAAGAGACTTGTTCCATCAGTAAAAGGCAAAAACTAAATAGGAGGAACTAGAGACCTGAAAACTTTCTTCAGTGTTTTTGACTTATTGATCTGCTGTACTAAAAGTAACAAAAACCCTTAAGTTTAAGCATGAACATTTTAAAGTCACTTTTGTCAAAAAGACAAATTTTACACTTAGGGGAAAAAAAGCACTTGTAGTGCATAAGACCTAGAATATAAATTATTTGGAAAAAAGAGTAAAGGAACTCTTATACCTCAATTTTTCTAGACTTTGGCTATTTGTCCATTTCCATAAATGAATAAGTGGGAAGTTTTAAAATGGGTACTGTTGACCTAATTATAGAGACACATGTAAAATACCTAATACTGATTTATTAAGTCTTATGAACACCAAAGTGTGCCAGTTTAATACTGCTTTGGCATTGGACTGTTAAATGCTTATCGATGTCATAGGATCTTTCATTTTAGGCTTTGCAGATTTGGACTGAAAATTTGAAATATATAAACCTAAAATACGTTCTTAAATAAATTTAAACCTAAAATAATGTTCTTAAATGTAATAAAATATTTACTTAAATCTACTTGAATCTACTGCTGCTATTGCTTTCGCTTTTGAAAAATCAGGCTGCAATTTAACCCTTCAGTTCTGAACTTCCTGAACAATCACTCTTAAGACAGTTGCTTAACAATTTTAGCATAAGATAATTTTAAAACTCATATATACTATTACCTCCCGAGTATCCATTTTGTTTTGTGCTCTGCTACATTAATATTCCAAGTAGAAGTGTAGCTACCACTTTTATTTAATTATGATCCAAAAAAAACCATTAAAAAGAGGAAATAAATATGGTACTACTGGGTAAGAGGTGAGAATTTGAATGGAAAAGCTGGAATGGACTTCATCTTCCACATGCTAATCCAGATATAAAAATTCAAAATTGTCAGGTCTAAAGCATGGCATTTTTTTCAGTTAATTTGCAAAAAGGAGAACATCTGAATTTCAGAATCTAAAACCAAATTCAGTTTGTGTCTGACTGCTAACCAAGGTAGCTCCAGTTCAGTGCAAAAAATTCTCAACTGTTATAAATTACAATATTTGCTTTTCGAGTTAAGTTGGAAAATTTTGATAATAGGAAGAAAATAGAATAGAAAAGAGTGAGTGGAAATAAAATGAAAATCATGAAAAACAAACAAACAAAAAGCCAGGGGCATTTTATAATGCAGAAGAGTTCTTGCATGTTAAAAGGCTTGGACACAGTTTCTTGTCTTAATTGTTGAAAATAAAATCAAGAAAGACCTGAAAGACCATGACGAAGAAAAGAAGATGAGGAAAGTAAATTAAATACCAATACAACACTACATTAGGAATGGAAAAATAGGTGCAGATGCAGTTGAATACAGGGATTTAATGTGCCTGCCACTCTTCATGCATAGACCATGGGGTTACTTTATGCCCTTTATTGCTCACCTTACCCCTTCCTTGGCAACAAAAGTGTTTTCATCACAGTATCAGTATTCTGTAAAAACATGCTTGGTTGGTAGCTTTTCTCCCAGGGGTCCTTTTTTTTTACTCTGATGTAAACACAGGTGAATTTCATGCTGAACTGGCACCAGGAGGGTAAAGAAGAGCACAGCTGTTCTGCAGCAAATATTTCTAGAACCTTACATCCACTTCAAATTTCACAGCAAGAGCTTTAGCAGCATCAGTCTAAAAAGGAAACAAAATATCTTTATACCAGCAAAGACTTTTTTTTTTTTTTCTGGAAATATGAGGATATTCTATTTTGGCCTCTTTGAAAGATGTTGTACAAAAGATGTTATATCCCTTATGTTATTTTCATGCCCAAAATAAGTTTAATATAATGAAGGGATAAATCAAACTGTTAAGTCCTAGTTAAAAAAAAAAAAAAGAAAAAAAGTCAGTAATTTATTGGCAATAAATGAAAGCTCTGCCTAGCTCCTTTAGTCAACTATCTCCAAGTCAAGAGTCACAGATGTTAAGAGCTGTTACAATGCCAAGTTAATTTCCTGAAAATGAGTGCCTGAGGTTGGATGAAGAAGAATCTTACCAGTGTTCAACATGACTGATAAAAAAGAAAAACAGAGCTTAGAGGAGATAAAGGTAAAGGTGATAATCGTGAAAAGAAGCAAAATTGGTTTTTTTTTTCCTTTCCCTCAATAATAGCTCAGCTGATCACAAGCACCATAATGCAGATATTCCTGAGAAATGATTCCTTGGCACGCTCGTTCTTTTTTCCTGTGCTCTCTACAGGGATGACGCTTCCATAAGACATCACAGAACTCCCACACTGCACTGTACTTCTTGCTTCCAGAGGAAATCTGGCTGGTTTATATACAAATAATCCATCAGCCCCACAAGATGGAATCAGACTTAATTAGGACAACAGGGAATCCCTAAGGATACCACCACAACAAACCAAACAATAATATTGGACCGGCTCATTACTGTTTCTGGCCAGTTGAACAAACTGAGAAATTTTTTTTTCAGGTACAAAAAGCCCAAAAATAAATAATTTGGGCTTGGATTTCCTGATATACACTCAAAAAACTATCTGCAGAATAAGGGGTGTTTTTCTACAAAAATCTTTTCTTTGAAGAGAGATCTTCTTGTGAAAGAAAGTTTCTAACCACTTCCATCACTGGTCTTCTTCAAACTTCCTTCAGGTATTTCCAGATGTAAGGAGTACTGCGAAACCTCACATCAAGGCTGGAGGCAGGACAAAGGCAGGGCTGTCAAGCAGCCAATACCAAGACCCAAAACCACCAGGGAACCACCTGGTGTGACCTCTTGTACTAACTGACCCAGACACCCTTAAAGTGGGACTGGTTTCTGCTTGGCTGAAAGTTATAATGCACAACCACATGCAGGCTTGACTCCAACTCTCTAGTCCATTCTTTTCCCTGCTATTTTAATTCCCAAGATGAAGGGGTTGTTTATATATCTAATATGAATACGTGTGGATTTATCTTCCTGCTCCTGGTGTTGTACTGCTTGTTGTTCTTATTTCAGGTATTGCTTATATCAGTATCTCTTCAAGAAGGAATTTACACACTGTAATCAAATAATCTTTAATCTGTTTAAAGAGCTAGTATTTTATTTTTAACATGCTGCTGCCAGGCAGTATTCCCAGTCCTTGCATAGTTACAGCAGCTCTTCTCCATACTCTGGGACTTGTTTAGTCATTCACAAGTCTGAAAAAGGGCTATAAAAGAGAATCAGTAATGTGTTAAGCCAGCCAGATAGCAGAGTAAGTGCCAAGAGCTGAAGAGCTGGGCATATCACTCCAGAGATCAGCAAAAAAAGTTTCAGTTTGCCTCCTTTCTTCTCCAAAGACAGAGGATGTTCAGGTCACATTTCAGAGCCATAGTTTTGCCATCATGCACCTTGAAGTTTAGTACTTTTGCTTTGACTTTCATCAAATGTTAGAGTCAGCAGGTATGGCTTCTCACAAAGTCAAATTACGGTTTTGAAGAAATTCCTGGGAATCGAAACCGTGCAGTTCTGCTCAGCTTTATCCTTAACTGTGTCTGTGTAAATCTTTCCTTCTTGCAATTCTTCCTTCCTCATTACATTTGAGTCTTGAGTCACTGAGCAATTGTTTCAGACTCAGAATCTAAAGTATTTCTCATCTTTTCTTCACTCTGATTGGTGTCATCTGTAATAAAATAAAGTATATTTCCAAGAACTAAAATATGAAACTACACCATGAGCTAAAAACAAAAGTTAAAGAGCATGTACACTTTTTCTGTTCTTAACTCAGTCATTCTCAGGCTGAACCAAGGAAAAACAATTGGCACAACTTAAAAAGGACTCTAATAATGGCCGGTAGCAGTATATATCTGGAACCTTTCACCTTCAGAATGGATTTGGTCCAGATTGAGAGCAATTTAAAAGAAATATTGACTTCTGGATGCTTAGTGACCTGTGTAAAAATGAATTAATAATCCCAGCTGTTTCCTATAGGACATCACTAAAAGTGTCAGTGCTGTTGCCAGACCAAACGGCCCCTTCATTGAAAGGTGTAAAAGATTTTTCACTTCATTTATCAATACAGTGCGCATAAATAGGTCACAGACTAGCCAAAGAAATTGAAATCCTTCCAAATCCCTGGCAGATTTTGCTATATCCTACAATCCATCACTTAGTCTACACATGTAGGGACAAGCAGCCCGTGTGTTCATGTGTGGGATACTGAGCTGGGTGGAAAGTGACCAACTTCCTCAGGCTACTGACAGCACAAGATCACTGGACAGTCACAAACTGAGAGTGCTGGGCCTCTCTGGAATGAATGGACAGGTACAGCACAAGGAAAAAAGTGAGGACTAGACAAAATATTGACTTTCTTTCCTACAACAGAGCTGGGCAATGCAGTGAAACTCATAATTTGTTGTCGGCAAAGGCCAGCAACCAATTGCTATTCCGTAGAACACAGGCTATAAATGGAGGGAAGTGATGTATTTCCTGAAGGTAGCTCTTGGAGGTGTCAGGGATAGGTCAGAGAAAGAAGAAACATCAGCACTTGCACAGATCTATGTGAAAATTCAGGTTTTACTGAAAGAGCTGTTCAGTTATAAAAAGAATGTTTTGGCATGTACAGTTTTCTTAAGCTATTTGCAGATGGTTAAAAATACATTATGATCCAAAACTTTAAAAGTCCAGTGAAAAATGAGTAATAGTTCAAATCAACATCTGTATTTTTTAATTAGATAAATGATTTTAAAAAGCTTTCATCAAGAAATGGGTTTTACATGTATTTTTGTCCCTTTCAAAATTTTTTTAACAATTAACTTGTGCTCTTGAGCAGTTTGTCCTCTTCAACTGAGGTTAAACTGAGAAGCTGGAATGAGGTGGCAGAAGAGCTTATATACCACTTGCTTTCCTATGCTCTAAACTTCAGAATAGCACAAGAAATAGCATTTGTCAGCAACACCTGAAAGAGCCATCAGATCAGAAATAGAAATGAGGATTTCCAGGTTTCCAATTAGCTTTTAGCACGTTTCCACTGTGACTGTGGGGACATCACTTTTTTCCATGTGCAAAATGAAGAGGGCAGCTACTCAAAAATACTAGGCAAAAAGAAATCAATTTTTATTGGTGAAACTATTTTACGCCCTTTGCAAGCCACAAATGAAGGACACTACTAACTACAAATACATTTTACCAATAGGATGTGTATTGTATTGCCATCATTATCTATATCTAGTAACTAACAGAGTATTTCAAAGGATCTTCAAATTATGCATGATATTAAGCTGCACAAGAAGAAGAAACCCAGCACTTCATGTTATGGTTCAAATTATATGATAGACTGAACCTCCACTGAAGTCCTGAGAAAAATAGAATATGCCTCAATCCTTTTCTCACTCTGAGTAGGGTATTACCCATGAATAAAGACAGTATGGGTCATAACACCTTTTGTTACTTCAGGCATCTTCAGAAAGTAGATAGAAAACCTCTGTCTGCTGTTAAAAGCTCCTGTAACCATGTGAGGAAGACTAAAAACCCTTCCAGGCTTCATTCTTCTTAACCCAAAATAACTGTCTCAATGAGGCAGATTAGTCATCAGGCCTAGATGAAGGTATCTATGCTGAAGCCAACTGAAGTTTGGTGAAATAAATCCTGCAATAAAAAGCTGGGAGACTGGGAAAAAGGCTGTTTTCAGGAAGATGATTCTTGTGTTGTTTTGACACTGAGCTGAGTACCTCTAAAAGCCTATGAATATCAACCCCTCACAATACTAATTCCAGCCTGAGACTTTGACATCTAAGGAAGTGAATCAAAATAATGAGGCCCCCACTTGCTACATGCATATGATGAGTAAGTAAATGAAACCATGATAATTAGAAACCCAAATGCAGGCAAAGAAGTTGCACATAGGCTGTGCATCTCTCTTTTTATTTTTTCCCCTCAGGCACTAACTTATCTTGGCCAAACCTTCCTCTCTACAAGTTCAGAGATATTTTAATTTCGAACTTCAAATGGAGTGCAAATAAAACACCAAACAAACTTAGGATGTTGCACAATTGTCAGTGGGGCCCATTTTAATATTTAATGACCTGGACACCTGTGACTATTGCTAAAAATAAAAAGAATTAATTTAAAAGGAATTATTGACATAATATAACACATGATAGTCTGTTAATAAAAATGCATACTTCTAATTGAATGCTGGCACCTAGCCACCAACTAAGCATAACTTCAAAAGCAACAGCTGGGAAAGCATCTTTTAGATTTTAATTACAGTAGCTGGTAAGCCACTTATCTTTTCAACTTTTTTTCTTCAGAAAGCATTTCTGTTTCATAGCTGTGAGTTCAAAGGTATTTACAACATGTAGGGTAAGAGAACTAGCTCCGACATAGTCAAACTTCACTTGTAAATTTGAATTCTGGACTAAGACAACTATTCTCAGCTTTGAAGTGTGAGTCCCATTTGAGCCCAAAAGAACTCAGGCTTTGGGCTTGCTGCTCAGGTTTTTTGTTCCTTTTATATCTGTAGATGCAGGATAAGATTTTTTTATCATATTTGTTCTATTATTTGTATTTTAGCATTAGGTCAGGGCTGCCACTAAAACTGAGGCTCCATTATGCAAGTATTTTACTATTCAAATACATAGTGAGCACACATAATCTCAGATGATTCAGTCATGAAAGAGAGAAGGAGCTACTGAAGAGTTTGGGAAATGGGCATGGAGACAGACCTGAGACCTGAAAAGTGATAAATTCTGTAGCTGCATCCAGAAAACTGTGTTGCTTGTGTTTAGGAAAATTATGGAGGAATATATATTATTAAAAGTCCAAATGAGTTAAAATTATTTGCTAGACTGGCTACATGCCTTGGCATTTTTGGAGAACAGGCCCAGAGGAAGTTATGACTTATTTGATCTAACATCTGAAGTCTTACAGTCTGTGATGCTACTCTAGATTTCTTCTACCAACAAAGAGACATAGAAAAAGTGAGACAGAAAGAAACAGCCACTGAATGGCTCTTCCCAATCTAAAAGAGGGTTCTACAGCCCATCTCTGTTCACTGACTCAAGAAATCCAGATAATTTATTTGGATTAAGCACCAGCATTTTAGCCAGCTAAAATTAAACTAACTGAATCCTGCCTCCTATGTCTTTGGGTCTGTGGAAAAATGCTCTGCCAAAACCTAGGAAATTAACTGTTCCTCTGTGATTTGAAACAAGAAATTCAACCCCAAGACTCTCATCCCTCTCTTCCCCTGATATGCAAAGACATTTACGCAAGCTGAAGTGTTTTTTTTTGTTGGAAACTATACAAACCAAAATAATGTTTATTTTTTCACTTATACAGTTAAAAGAAATAAGCTGTGACTATAGAGGCCTTACAAAAAGCAAAGTCATCTCCTTTAAAAACACACACAGAGACATCCATGAATTACAACATATTAGCAGATAACCACCATGAAAGATTATTGGAGCAAGTTAATAACTACATTTAGCTTAATCAGGAGGACCTTTAAAGAAGAGTTCCAAGAATGTTGCAGGCCCAGTGAGGACGTGTAGTACAAGCAGTAAGTCAAAAAAAGTCTATTTCCTTAAAGATAGATTAATTCATGAAATAGAATAGATGAATTGGCAAGTATTGTGGAAGGGGACTAAACCTGAAATGCACCAGAGGTCTTTTCCCACCCCACAGAAATAACATCCATGAGAACATCACAAGTTCTTAAATTTGCTGGAGGATGTTTTTAACTGTAATTCTACTATCTATTAGTTAAAAGCTATATCTAAGCCAGTTAATCTAAAAGACAGCTCTTCCTACCTTTTCTGAGAAATCAAAATTTCTTTTACCTTTTTTGTGGCTTTTCAAGACATTATTCATAGAGATAAGAGCATGTCTTTGTAGGAAGATAAATAGGATGCAGGAAAACTTGGAGCCCTCTGTCCACTCTGCAGGCATAATTCAGGCCAGATTTTGACAGGGGACCAAGGAAAACATTACTTAGTTTTGTGCTAAGGTGTCCTGTCCTTCCAAATTGTACAGGACCTCCAGGAGAAAAGATGACAGATAGGAACTGTGTCTCTTCCCTTCTTAGGGAGACTCTGCCAAAGAAGCTTAGAGACTCGAGCAACAAGTTTATGAAGGAACATTTTATTTCATTCACTTCCAGTCCCACAAGAAGCAGCAGAGCTATGAGCCCTGAATCCTGCTCTCCTGCATTGCAAATGTGCTTGTTTGAATGATAGCTACACAGCAGACCAGGGTATTCTGTAAAAAAAAAAAAAAAAAAAATCATTACCATGAAAAACCACTTCCAGTTATGGAAATGCCAAAACTTCAGTCAGCATTACTATAATCTAGACAGCTCATGCAGAGTTCATCACAAATTTTGAAATACTATGATGGTGGCTGCAAAAGCCCTACCTGATTTTTTTTTTTTGCA
Organism: Monarcha castaneiventris obscurior; assembly: GCA_026261815.1. Classification (NCBI taxonomy): domain Eukaryota; kingdom Metazoa; phylum Chordata; class Aves; order Passeriformes; family Monarchidae; genus Monarcha; species Monarcha castaneiventris. Next base: position 14,541,588 of record JAMPIT010000884.1, read on the forward strand.
TATGTAGCTACACACCTTTCACAGCAAAGTCCAATATGTTCCCCGCAAACCTTGCAGTCTACATTTACACCAAAGGATACAAAAAAGAAAAGTTAATAAAGAATTTGTGATCCAGTGTAAACAGGATGCCTGGAGTTTATTAATCATAAATGAAGGTGATGAGTAGTTCAGGAGGCATATAAATGAACAGGCAACCTTGCTGAAAGGTCAGAACCTTTCAATAGTGAGCTGTCTCTGCTCCTTTCAAAGTACCTTTCTAAGTTTAGGGTCAGAAAGCACCACAAATGCAACTACTAAATCTGAAGGATGCTTTACAACATCTTAGTTTTGTCCTGTCCCTCTTGTTTAATAGCTTTGGGTTTAGAAGCGCAAATAACTTGGTAGTTAGGTTTTTAGGGGATTCAACAGAAGCATTTTAACACAGGTAACAGCTGCAAAAGCAGTAAGATTCCCTTTCCAAGAGTTTGACCTTCTGCTTCATTGTAATTACAGTCACTAGGCTAATCCTGTGGTAAAGGATTGGGATCATAAAATTTATTCTTTGTGTTATGGATGCCAGTATCCTCCACCCTGGGCTGAGGTGACTGTAGAATAGGGATCCAGTTTGAAAGCCTCAAATTTAACCCTGAGATAAAATTCTTCTCAATTTACTAACATCTCCATCTTCGGAATGTGTGCTCAGTCCTTCCAAAGGCAACCTTTACTGTACTATGCAAATTTTGCTTTTAAAATTAAAATAAACAATTGCATTTGTATACATGTCTTCCTTTGTCACAAATATTGGGGGAAGGGGGAGAGATTTCTAATGGCAAACATCCATTTAGATGTCAAAGAGAGTTTTGTATGTCCACTAAATTAAAACATCATTTGCTGTCAAGCCTTAAAGATTTTGGCATTTCTTCTGATTTCTATTTATGATAGCTCTCAGGGGACATGCTGTGAAGTACTTTTGCCTGCTTTAGGCCCAATTGCATGTGACAAATGCATTAGTTTTTAATACCAGAAGTGGACGTATAATTTGATGAAGTATGTCTTTAAGCCATCAGCTGTTGTCTGCCACCAGCTTTTTACAAAGGCACTTAAAACAAGATCACCCCCAGCTGCCTTGACAATTAAATCTCTTTTCCCCCTGTAACCAGACCAAAGTCAGCTTGAAATCAGCAGAAAGGCCTCAAATGGGGTTTGGATCAAAACTGTAAAGCTAAAAATTCCTAGAACTCATTCTGTTATCTCCTTTTCATGGGAAAGCAGATTGTTCCCTGGTGCACGAGGGCTGTGTTCATGGCTCTGGTTCTGCACAGGTAAGGAACTGCACAACATTTTCAGGCTGGTATAGGCAGCCTGACAGGGCCACATCACTCCCATGGAAATAGGTTTCCTGCTGGACTGTCCAGTGCCAAATTCCCCTGCAGTGTCTCTGCACATCACTGAGCACCCTCCCTAACCCATCACACCCCTGCAGCTGCTGCCATGAACTCTAAGTGTGATTCCTCTGAGTTCATTTGTGTTTCTCCAAAGGTCATGGTACAGCTTGCACCACGTGTGAGGAAACAGCATCAAAGTATGTTCACAGATTTGACCACCTCAGTAAAAGTACAGCTACTTCAGACATCTGCCATTTTTTTTCATTACAGCACACAATGACAGCATATTGCCTTTGTTTTTAGCCCCACTAAATATATAAACACGTCTTAAAGTATATGTTAATTACTAAGATACCTGTTTGACTCACTGAACAGCTGAAAACCACCTCATTAAGTCTTTCTTTTCTTGTCTTTTGATTTTTCATTTTTCAGTAGCCAGCTGTACACCTTCTGAATTACCATGGTGACATGCTAAACAACAAACTTTCTTTACTGTACTGTTCCAATTAAACAATTAATTAATGCCTATGGTACAAAAAGAAATAAGAAACTAAGGAAAAACAGCACATCAGCAATGAGCAGTGGGCTTGATTAATTTTATTTCCACTCTGCTTTATGAAACCTTCTGGGGAAGCGCTGCTATAGTTTTATCACTGTATTTTCATAGCTTCCATTTTGCTGGTATGTTTTTATCTAAGCCAGTCAAATACCAAAAGTATCCAATACTGCAGATTACATTACTTGATGACTGTTTCTGTTATTTGTTAAATAATTTATCTAACAAAGCTGCAGAATCTATTCAAATGCAGCAAAATACTGCTCATCACATAAACTGTTTGATAAAAAAATTGAAATAATTGTTGAAGGCTATATATATTTGGATTAGGTTGTTGCATACCTGACATATACGACAATTTAAAGACTAAAAAAGCTTTTGTATTATTTAGGTCTAAAAGCAGATCCCACTTGCAGAGAATAGATCAGACACACTAAGAACTGGAGCTTCAGTCTGGAAAAATCACCACTCGTTTGCATTTGCAGATGCCTGAATAACAACATTTGAGTTCTGTTGGATGGTAGTGAAATTCAATTCCTTCTATTAACATAAGTGTCTTTTTTAGTATTCTAGTGGAAACAGTAGCAACAGTTTTTCTTCATTGAAAAATTAAAGGACACACCCAACTACAGCAGCTATGTCATCAATACTCCTCATGAACAGTTTTAAAATTTTAGGAGAGTCTAAAATATGATTTTATCTACTGACTTACTGCAGCAGCAGGGGAAATCAAATCACCCCTGAATGTCTTATTAGAGCAATCTCTCTTTGACACTTTTCTACATCTTACTTTTACATCTTCAGAGCATTTTTTAAAATTAAAAGAGGGATTTACAGGTAAAAATATTTTAAGAAATAATCATATTAGTGCTTCCTGAAAAAAGGAATTAGATGTGAAGTATGAAAAAAAAAAGAGAACTCTGGGACTGTAAGGTGAACTACATCTCTATTTTGCTTTAAAACCTAGAGAGCTGTTTCTTCTGTAGATTGCAGGCAAGTAGGTCTTTAGTCACAATTTCTTTTCTTTTAATTCCTTTTTCAGACTGGTTATTTTTAAGAAGTGCCACCTTGTGCCTTATTTCCCTTCACGGTACAAAATGTGGTAAAGCTGAAGAAGGAGCCTTGGTGTATGTTCTTTTTCCCCCAAAGAACATATTCTAAAACAGGCCAAGTGCCTACCTTGATTTTTCCCCTTTCCTGTTGGGGCGAGGCGGTCTCCAGGAGGAGCTCCGTGCTGCTGGAATGCTTTAGCACGTTCTTTAGAGACATCTTCCAATGGCGTGTGATGCCAGGGCCCTTCCCTTACAGACTCTATGAACTGGCACGTCGAGTTGTAGCAGAGAGGTTTGATGCTGGTTAAGCACCAGAAGCCAGGACCTTCCTAGCAAGAGTGTCCAGCAAAGAACAGCTCTTCTAGGGGCCAAGGCAGCCTCCCTGCACAGCCAGTGATCTCAGCACGTTTAGCGATTTCTCAGCTACAAGTGATTTCAGCTCTTGTGATTTCAGCTCTTTGCGAGATCACCCGAGGCAGACTCGGGGACAGAGAGACAGGAGCCGTGTGTGGCAGTTCCACAGAGGCAGCTTTATTGTCCAGCAGTCCCTGTGAAGCGGTGGCCAGGGACATTGCCTCCCTAGTTCAGGGCAGATCCAGAGCCCTTTTCATGGGAAAGGCAGGGGGTGGGGTACAAACCAATTTACCAACTGGATACAAAGTATTACCATACAGAAACACGGCATGCTGGGGGTGGTTCAGTCTCTCACCGTAACCTAGGGAGAGGTTTCTTATCTCTGAGTCCTTTTGCCCTCAGGCTTCGCTCTGCCTAAGGTGGGCAGAGGACTCCTGAATCTAAGGCTCACAGCTCTCCATGTCTAGTTATTGCCATTGCTTACGATTTTCCTTTCTTCCCTCCACCCCTACTGCCAGAGCAACCAGGCAGTCCTTTTGTCATGGTTTGGAGCTTAAACCACTACACCTTTCTTCTCAATTCCAAGGCTTTTTGACGTGGATGGGTGTCCATGCTCTGCATCCTTAAGGACTACACCGACTGAGCATTCCTGTTGACCAGGATTGCTACATGGAGGTCCACCCCACGGCAGAGCTTTGTGCAAGACCTGTGGGAGGAAACAACAGTAGACTGCAGGGGATTTGTGAGGTCCTTGGAGTCACTAAATCCCCAGAAGCTCTTAATGGCCTTCTAAAAGAAATTTTACAGGCTAAATTATCTCCTAAAGTCATTTATAATAACAGTTTAATACCTGATTAATAGGACTAACTTGAATTGTCAGGAGCATGGACTTGGTCATGTAATATGTCATATCTATCTACTATGATCCCCAAATTCTCTTTCATTTTTCCTTAAAAAGGAATTAAAAGCTTCCTCACAGGGAAGAACAGACCAACCTGATAAAGGGGACACCACTCTTGCTCTTTTTATGAGATGATCACAGAATGGCTGAGAAATTTTGAAGGAATACTGCAAAATATTACAAGTTTTTTAAATTTGATTTTTAAACTCACAAATTAAAAGCTACTGGAAAATTGTGATGCATTTTCACCTAGCCCAAAGCTGAGTACCAGTGATAAATCAGTTTGCAGAACATAACCTCATACCTGTACCATGTTAATTGCTAAAACTGAGGTGTATAACTCGTTTATATGCTAGCAGATTACATATATTTACATTATTGATTAAAAAAGGAAGTGCATATTAAATAAAAATAAAATCTAATGAAGCAAAAACAAGACTATGCAGGAATGATTCCAGAAGCTGGCTACTATTCCCTGTGATTTGACAGAATCACATGCTAAAGTCACTTACTGATTAGGAGCAGAGATTTACAATATTTTTAGGATCAGGGATTACTTTTATTATGGCAAGAATTCAATTTAGTTTTACAGTTCATTGGTGTACGTTATTTAATGATGATGTTATTGTATCAACATATTTCTTTGGAACATATCAATTCAATTTAAAAATTATGTACGATTTTACTGAGATATTTTGTTTCAAATATATCGTTTTATCACTGGCTAACATGGTAGAGAAGTGAAAAACTAATGTTTTGGGAAAGGTAGAATACATGTTTTGGCAAAACAAATTTAAATGTAAATTTTTCATCTTGATATGGGATCAAATCAAACTGATTTGAAATCAAACTGATTTGAAATCAAATCAAATATCAGAATTTTCTTAGGGAACGGAAATTCATTCACTTCTAATTAGAGTGGTACATCAAAAGGAATAAAGGTCTACTTGACAATGATTTTGTTGTTTTTTCTTGTGATTGTGATTACCTTAGGATCATGACACAAAAATCACATTAAAGCATGCTTTTAGGTTATGTATGAAATGTGTTGATGAAGAAACAATGTTCTTTCCTTTTACTACTATTGCTGTTTTAGTCTTTTCTCTAAGAAAAACCCACAACCAACCAAAGTGAAAAATTGTAAATCTTGCTGCATTTTTCTCTGAATCCATACATTCCTTTCTTACTTTTACAGCCATGTGATTTTCTATACATCCCAGAACTTTAAAAAATCTCTTTGCATAGCAAATTCTTAGTATTATGAAAAGTCTAACTCATCATTTCTTGGAGGGCAGCTCAAAACTTTTAGCTATCACAAGTAGATTTGTACTCATTTGATACAGAAAACCAAACAACCACGTTAATCACAAAAATGTGTTTCCCTCTAGCCTTTTGCTTGAGGCTTCTCAGTGATCAACCACACCTCTACGCTTAGGAATGCATCCTCTCTACTTCCTTTAAATCCACTGATGTTAAAAGTTTTTTAAAAGGCACAAAGAACATGATTTCCCCCATGTCATCTCTTCATAAGGAGCAAAGCACGGGTCTTGCATAGAATTTCCATTCTCATGTTCCTGATTGCTTTTCTCCTCTCAATATTGTCTTCAGAACTGCATGGCAACAAGGGCAGCCACAGACTGCAGCAGGCTGTCAGAGAGTTCATGTCACCTCTGCTCTTGGAGGTGCCCAAGATCCAACCACATCTAACCTGTTCTGCCAACACGTGCTCTGAGCAGTGACATAGACTAGAGGGCCTCCAGACCTCTCTTCAAACTAAAATAGTCCATTAATTTAGCTAAATACTAGTTTCTAAGGAGTGTTTTCCCGACTAACCTCACTGCTCAGGAAGAAGAAGGCTGGCTTTTTTGTTTATTTGTCCGTTTCGGGGTTTTGTTTGTGGTTTTGTCTTTGCTTTGATTTGTAGTTTGTTTGTTTTTTTGTTTTTCTCTCAGGTTTTGCTCTCCTTCTGGTATTTCCTGTACTTTTCAAGCCTCCCAATACCTTGACATATTTATCTCAGAGGAATTCTTCACCATTGGTGCAGGGTTAATTTTTAAAGGAGAAAAAGGAGTGCTTTTAAGTTTTTATTGATATTCTGCCTCCTGGATAGCAGATGATCATTAGCATTGGCCTAAAGGTTCTTCTGTCTTTCATCTGGTTTAGGGCTCATTGACTATCTCTTGCTAGTTATGCTCCAGCTGTCATATCTACTGCTCTGCCACAGTTCTGGAGCTGGCAAAACAAAAGCTTTGCCTCTGCCTCAGCTACAGCAGCTCAGAGTATTAGATTATTCCACAGGTGAAGGTGGATTCACACTTACATTCCACATGGTGAAGTGGAGCTGTATGTAAATATCACCTATTTCTGCTGCTCCTGCCACAGAGGCAAAACTTGTCAGTAACAGAGCTGTGACAAACAGCTGGGTGGTATTTTAGAGCCCTGAAAATGTTTATTCAAAGACAGCAGACCAGAACCCTACAGTGTAGTTAACTGCACATTTCTTCTTCTGCTGACTTAACTAAGATAATGTGAATTATAACGCTATTTCCAGCCATGGTCATTAATATGTTAGAGATATTATTATAAAATAATAATGAAAAAAAGGAGCCATCTTCAAAGCTCTCTTGTTGACTTCCCCTCAAACCTGATATTTATGGATTTTGCTAAAATTTCACAAAACCCAATTGCACGACATAATCCACTTACTGCTCTTCAAATGCATCCATTTTATTTTACAAATTGCAGAAGCCTCATTTAGAGACTAAGGAAAGCTCTTTCCTGATTAATTTCTGGCAAAATTCTCAGTGCTTCTTTCTAGCCCTCTGCTATTCTGAATCCCTAGATTAGAAACATATTATTCTGATAGCTTCAGTGTGATTCAACTGTTGTGAATAGGCCTGCATTTTTATATCTGAAGCAAAAGCAATCTTTGCTCAACTAACACTTTATGAAAATCAACTAATACAGAAGAAAAGCTGATTTTTATACTTGGGGAATTTGAGGAACCCCAAGCATTGTCCCCATGCCTACTGCCAAACAAGGGTCTTTTAGCCTTTTTAACATAAAAAATAGCTTCATGCTTGGCTCATTACAGTGAAACCACTGCAGATTAAACCTCTCTATCAATTACAAGCAGCTGAACATCCTTTAGCATCAAACAGAATGACAAAAAGCTACACTATAATGAGTAATGGCTAAGGCCAATTGCTATTTAATTATGTAGATGACTTAACATCCTTTCATTGATGTTATCTGTGTGTTTCAGAATGAAAGTTATCATGCATTGCTTTGCTTCAGCTCTTACAGTAGATGATAGCAGAAGCAAAAAGGAAGCCTTTCCAGAGAGAAATGGCAAAAACTAGAAAAATATATTGGCCCAGCAATACAAGTCACACTTCACCATGCACCCACAACAGACAGGAGCTTCAACATATTGTGGAAAAAGAAATTCAAGCATGACAGCTTACAGTGGGGAGGGAGCTTGAAAAGAGAGAGTGACAACTGCAGCAGCAAGAGCCTATGGCATGAGCAGTTCCCATGAAGATGCCTGGTCCCTGCATTTTGTAAGTGGGAGATAAGAAGGACAGTGAAGTTAGTCATAACATGAGAGATATTTTAGATGGGAAGGACCTGGTAGGTCATCTGTCCATCCCCCTGCCTGGGCAGGATTATACTTGGCAGTATCTTCTCAAAAAGATTGTACAGAACAATTTCACATGAGCACAGGAATGGAGTAAAGGACATAATAGATCTCTTCCATCTCTAACTTCTACAAGTCAAGAGGTCCAGTCTGTAGCGGGTGTGAGGTGGCCGTGGGCACAAATACTGAGAGTGTTGTAAGAAAGGAAATTTGGAGGAAAATTCTACCCTCGGATCAAATCATGCAAGTGTATGCAAAATGTGGTGTTGGATGTTAGTGAGCACACAAATTACCCCATAAAGGACATTTTCAATTCAGTCATAAAGACTGACCTCAGTTCTAGGGGCACGGTGCAGCATTTTTGTCAACTTGTATATGTGCCTCACATCTTTTAGATGGATAGGTCTGTACTATTCAAAAGGATATATATGAGTTAAATTATTTCCATTAATATTATTGATGAAATCTTGCACTCACAATCATTTAAGCTTCCAGTCTGAGACTGTAAAAACAAATATTATTATAGAATAACGTTTGCTTGTAGATTTACAGTAGGAGAATAACAAAATTTGTTTAGCAACTATTATTTTTCCCGAATTTAATGAAAATAGCAGCACCTAAGAGTGTATCAGGTCAATACCAGAGGAAGGAGTGTAAGACATGCATTTTTATACAAATCCTAGGTGAAAAATTTCAGAATATGAAGAAAGCAGTAAATTATGTTTCCTTACAATTCTTATGAGAGGCATAAATGAGGAGGTAAAACTCTTGAAAATGCAATTAAAGGACAATATTTAAAATCCTTCCTCCAGGAAATCCTTACATGTGTTCAAAGCTAAGAATGAAGGGAATCCTGCTGATTACACCTAACTATAAATATAGTCATTTGCTGAATTTGAACATATAAGAAATTAGAGAAAGGAAAAAAACTAAAACAGACAAGCTGTTGGCTGGACAGATCTTAAAATAAATTGGTTTGCCAAGACAGGGCTTTGCAGAAAATGAGAAATTTAAATCTGCCTCCATTTTGCATTCTCCCTCAACATTAGGTAATTTTTGGGGTCACAATAAAGTAATTGAACATGAAGGAAGACAAGTGGTGTTTCAAAATAGCATGAAGGCACATGCATATTTTCTACACAGAGACCAGTATTAGCAAAAGGCTGAGTCTGAAATGAGAAATTAAAATAGAAACTGTCAGAACATCAGTGTTTTGTATGTAGCTGCCAATAGCATGAAGGAAAATAGCTGCCAAATTATGACCATCTAATAGTATCTGTGGATAAAATGTTACTATTGAGAATGGTATTCAAATGTGTAGATTATTGTAGATGAAATTCACAAATTCAGAAATTGTGATTTACCATAATGGCTTACATATCCAGCATATGGGCTTATAAAAACATCTATATGGTGTAAATATGGGTACATGCACTTGTTGGAGCTCTGAAAGTTTCCCTGATTTCTCTCTCACTTTGTTGTCATTTAAGTCTCTGTTAAATGTATATGTTGTAGATTAGATTACTTTACAGTTGCTAGATTCAGCAGATTTTCTTTTCCAACAACACTTTTTGATTTTGCACCTAATCCTATGGTAGCCTTTGAGTCTTGATTACAAATGCACAATCAATGTCATTGGAGTAGCTCAGCACTCATCTGTTGGAGGGAGCAGAGTCCTTTCTTAATTAGCACTTAACAAAGAGCAGCCAAGATTCTCTCTTCTAGTTTGATGGTGGGGAACTGATCGTGTTGAAACAAAGCTTCACTTCTCATGGAGATAAATCCTCTAAAGAGAACGTTTCTGATATGTCCTCCAAAAACTTCATAGCTCCACATCTTCACAGTGTAGAGCACACATGAGAAATCTGTGCTTTTCCAAGCAATATATAGCAAAAAAATGGACACTAAATCAGATTCTAAAACATTATCAAATGATGTATGTGATGAAATACCAATCCTGTGGAACCACAAATAAGTTTTCCCTATCAGTTGGCATAGATTAACAGGTACAGAAATAACTTTCCAAAACAGTAGCTGTTAGAGAAAGGCACTTGTTATTTCTGTCCTCATGTAGATATTTCTGTTATTAATGGCTGAAGAGAGGCTTGCTTTGATGACCACTTTGATGACCACTGCAGTCACCTGGAGTCTGAAAGTCAGCTCAGCCTTTTAGAGAGATGATGGAGCACACATTTCCACTACTAATTTTTGTTTGAGTCAAACCTGAATATCCACACATTCTGCAAGAAAAGAGACAGTTAACGTTCACACAAGCACCACTGGGGTAGGCAACGTCATTCAGTGACATGGGATCTGCTCTCAGCCACTGATTTTGTTTGTGACACTAGGCAGGTTATTTTACACCTCCCTGTCTATCCACCTATCTCCTCTTTCCCGCCTGGTCTGCTTTGTTTATTTAAATTCTAGGCCCTTCCAAGTCAGAACTATCTCTCAGCAGGTATTTGTATCACACTCACACTTTTCCCTTGGGCTTTCATTCACAGATGTTGCTGTATTATCAATAGAATTTATTATTTAATTTACATTGATGTCATAGAAAGAGAAGTGCAGATTCTACAAAGACAAGCATTGTGCCTACACAGAAGAAAATGAAAGTCTGTTCTTACTAACTTCACTCTTCAAAAACATGTGATACCAAATAAATTAGTTTCATACTGCATGTTTTGGGAATTGTTTTTGGTGGCATCAGATACTGTTTGAAAAGCCTGTGAATGTGAACAAAAACATGTTTAATAGTTCAATATAAAAATACAGTTTCTTTCTATTATCACAAAGTCATGCAAAATTTTCTGTTCTTTCAGATACTCTTCTTTGTAAACAGTGGTAGCAACAAAATGAGAGATAAGAGATTTAAGGGAGTATAGGCATTCACAGAGATTTAGCTCAGGTAATTTCCCAGAGCATTTTACAAAAGTCTGTCACACAAACTTCAGGAGCGAGGTCTAAGGTCTGTGAATCAGAAGGCAGAAGTGGAATAGAGCAGGAATGTTTTTTATGTTCTTCTGATAGGGTGTTCATAATTTCATCAAGTAAGCAGTGAGAAAGGAAAGATGTGTAAATTCCTAATAAATATATCAAATACTTTATATTTCTTACCTTTCTGGAAAAAACATCTGGATTTCCAGACCAAACGCTTTGGTGACCTTACATCCTTTAGTCCACCTTGACTATATAACTGGGACCCCTCATTTTTCTCTCATGGAAGTTTTCTCAGCAATTCTCTATCAACACCAGCAAATCTTCTCCATTCAAATATCACTGTGGTAACACTGAGGCATCCATATAGTCAAAAAATCTATTCCAAAAAAGGTAAGTTACATATCTTTTTTATATGTCATTGAATCTAAAGCAGTCACCAGTGTCCCTGCATGAAATCTAATGAAAACAGTTATATATTTCTCAGTAGAATCCTGACATATGCATAGTTTCATTTTAAAATAGGCTATTTTGGTAGAAAAAGAATAAAAAGTCCTGATAGCAGCACCATAGTGTTCGTTCTTATGTATCACCTTTGCCCTCAACACCAGAGGGCAGCAGAAGGTTGGAGGGCTCCACACCATTCGGCCCAACATGCTTAAAAAAGTGCTTCTGATCCAACAAGCAGGAAAAAAATAAAAAAAGAAAGGAAGAAGGTGAAGATGCTGAAATATAGGAATCATTTGTACATTTTGAGATCGGTGATGTCAGAGCACTGTGTCTCATTCAGCAGTACAATAATGCACTGGCAGGCTAAGCCAGGCTTGGTTTATCAGGATGAGTCAGGTAAGGATTTCTGTGTTCCTCTCTGGTCCTACTCCCCACACAGTTAAGCGAAGCCCTGATCCACCAGAGGCAATGCCTTGCCTGTGCAGACTGCTGCAATATATCATTTTCAGTTCATTCTTTTTAATTACTTTTTTTTTTCCTGCAGAAGATTTCTACAACTACAGGCAATCTTAATCCTAATAAAGTGAACATTTAATAAATATTACTCGTGCAACTCTTAGAGGACCCATTGAGTTCTAATACATAATACTTTATTTTAAGCTTTGGGATGTAGATGATAAAGTGAGCAGAGGTGATTCAGAGTAAGGGCAACACATTGCCACCTTTCTTCCTATGGAAAGACACTCTTGTGCAGTGCTTAAAATGTAGGGGAAAGTCTAGTGATTGATTAGCTAGTTAAGTGATAAGGAGGTATATCAGGCAGGGATGCAGAAAAGTACAGATGATAAGGACAATCAAGTATCCTCGATCTGAAAAAAATTACAGTGCTTTCTAATCATTTAAATTATATTTTTAAGTGAGAAAAATTTACTGCACTGAGTCTCTAATTCTCTACATACTGACTTTTTTTTCTCTTTTATTCTTTTTTTTTTTTTTTAAATGAAGACAAAAGCTATGGTAATTGTGTCCATTTTTTTCCAGTGGTGTAATCTTTCCTTAAAAAGGAAATTAGCGCATCATCAGACTTTCATTTGTCCATATAACATTCATATTCTTTGATCTCTTACTGGCATATTTTAATACTGATAATTATCTTCTTCTCCTGTTTTTTATAATACCATGTGGCATTCTATTATGTTATACATTATTAACAATATTATACATATAATACAATTCTGCCAAATCAGGTTGTGGAAGCTGTACAGTACCAGGTAGGCTATTAGGCTTCAAATTAATGATCTCTATAGGTCACAGGCACACTAAGGATACTCATAAAATATTTTCATTGTGATTTTCAGGACCTTGTACAATTATATTAATATTTCAGATATTTTATGCATTTTATGTTCAAAGAGGAGGGATCTTCATGATTAGATGACAACTCTCCATTTTCTCATTATTCAGCCTCCATTACCATAAAATCCTGTGCTGTGGCAATTCTGCTTTTACTTAAAGAGTACTTGCAACAAATTTCATTAACATGTCAGAAGCTCTACTACTGATCTGGTTGGAGAGGTTGCTGCCAATCCATGCGCTTCTGTTACTGGGATGCCTTCAGATGAAGTTTCAAAACCTTTTTCTTACTTCACTTTTGTTATGTTAGGACCCAAAAGACTCACTAATCCTTTTTGGTGTTCGGTTTTTTTAGCCAGTTGTACAAGAAGTATTTCTTTCCTTACCCGTGAATGCGTGTTTAGTCTTTTGCTAATGGGCACCATCATGAGGCGCCTTTTTTTGTACACAGTGGAACAGCTTCTACTGTTTTGGCTGGTAGGCAGCAGTGGTTTCCTGGAAGACTATTTTGAAAGAGTGTAGTTATCCTTATTTATATATTATCTCTATCAAGAGTAATTTTTCATTCTTTACAGGAAATTTTCATTTTCGTAACAAAACTGTGTTAACTTTGCATCTTCATCACTTTCTTCTATTTGCATTTTTATTTTTCTCTGTAAGGAGAAACTATTGATTTCTAGTGATTTTCCTTTCTAGAAAATTTGGGCTGCTTTTGGAAGCCTTCTCAGGTGTTTTATATGACCTGTGTGGTTTCCAGAAGATGATCCATCACCAAGGATTGAACTATATCTGAGGAAAAAGTTGTGGTCTAATATCATCTAATCATCAACTGTGGTTACCAACCATGGTTATCCTATCAAAACACATTTTTTAGGTTATATTTTTCCCAGGTCTGTCAATATTTTAATATAGTTGCCAGATAACAGTGGAAGTGATAGGAAGTTAGGGGCAGAAATAAAAGGGTGTTTTGAAATTTTCTTGGAAATGAAAATAAATAGTAGTAATTTATTTTTATTTTCTCATGCAGATGTGCACCAGGGCAGGAGTCACACACACTGCTCCACAGCATGACTATTTTCTCTGCATGTCTTAGACCTGCTACAGCCTCCTCCAGTTACAGTCTTACTCATCAATGCAGCCAGGGCTCCTGGTATCCAAATCAAACCAGACACCTCCAACTGAGACAGAGCTGCTGCTGCCCAGACCAGGCCTGGGACATCATCTTTGCTTTTGCTGGCCTGCTGGAGGCTAAAGCCAGTCCTACTTTGCTTTACTGCTCAAGGAGCAAACCCAGCCAGGTTTTGCTGTGAAGTCTCCCCTCAAGCAATGGCATTGGTTCCACCCAGAGATCAAACGCTTACCAAACGCAAAGCTAGAGCAGATTAAGGCACATTACAGCAAAATTTCCAGTCATCCAAAAGGAGTTGTCATCCTCTTCTGCCAACCTTTGACTTTGGCCAGACACTGAAAACAACACTTTGGGTACAAAGGCAAGTTTTCACGCTAACTGTACTTCTGTACACTTTTATGAGTACAGAAATACATCAGTATCTTTCACATCATCTAAAAAGAAACAAAACTCAGTTAATGCAACAAAGCAAATACAGCCAAGCAACCATGGGTAATCAGTATTAAGCAGTGTTGGTTTTGTTCATTTTGAGTTGGTTTTTCCCTCTCCTTCCCCTTGGCAGACACTAAGAATTCCAGTCAAGCAGCAGGTCCAGATATGCAGATACCTGCATCACCAAACACTGTTGTTTCAGAGGATTGAAATACTTTTTATATAGAAAAAAGAAGTGGCATTCAGTTGTTAAAAGCTACAAACTGCAGAAGGATTTAAGAGAGTAGCAAAGGTTGAAAGAGGAAGCAAGGAGTGAGATCAGGAATTTGTACCTCGCTTCACCTTCAGCATCACCTTCTCCACTGCCAGATTCAGCCCAGAACTGAGCTCTGTGGGACTTAAACAAGTTAGGCAAATATTTATGTGCCTTGCTGAAAAAGGACAGTTTGCTGAATGATGTTTTATTGAATCAATGTTCTCCTGCCTCCAATGAAAATCTAACCACAGTCAACTACAACTGACAATCCTATGCCTTATTTATTTATTTATTTATTTCCAAAGGTCATGCATTTGTATCCCGGACATCTCTTGTCTCCCATTTATTATACTATTTCAGGGTTGGTTAATCTTTACAATATTGAATTATGTAAGTTTCTAAAGCACAATTTCCCTGTTTCATTTTTTTTAGTAGAAAATTACTACATGTTTAAAAGGTTATGAAAATTAATTATACCAATATTTACTCACATCTGTGGCATTAGAAACTGCTCGGAGAAAAAAGGGATATCCAGATGTCTTCTATTTGTGTTGAAGAAATTTAACAACCAGTTTTAGAGATTTAGAGTCTGACTTTTCTTCCCCCTGTAGTTAAAAAAAACACATATAGATCCATAGATATAGACATATCTTTACTCCACACACTCTCTTGCATTACCTCACTGCCTGAAGGCAGCACAGCCAAATCTAAATTATTGTTTTCCTACATTTTGTACAAGTCCTTGTGATCAATCAGGATGAAAAACTTTATGTAATTGTATTTAATTTCTTCCAATAGTAAAGGCTGGTTACTAGTCATGACTTAAGTCAAATCCGAGAAGAGAAGGAAGTATTTGTTATCTCAAAATTTGTGAAAACAACCCTGAATGCATACAGAAGACTAACTGCTACATTTTACAATGAAATAGGCAACCAATTTTCACTATAACAGTACTAACCTTCAAAAGACACTTTCTTTTTTTAATCTAGGAATCGATTTCCTTAAAGTTTTTTATTTCATTCTTACTGGAATAAATTAAAATTTAATACCAAATAGTATTAAATACCAAATAACATTAAACCTCTCTTTTTTTTCTTCTCTGCTGAATTTTAGGTCTTTTCTATAATCAGACAATTCTTTTGTTCTTATGGACTACAGCATGTGCTTTATTTTTGCAAGGTGTTTTATAATCTTTTGTCACTGAGCAATAAAGTGTTTTACTTTATTTATCCTTAACAATAAACATGATTTTTCGGGTTTGTCTTCATATTCACATCGAGATTGATACAGGCTTTGCTAATTTATTGTGCATAGCATTATGGAACATAAAATTTGCAATTTAATATAAGTATTTGGTATAGGTGCCATTACAATAGAAGAGAGTTGTAAATGTCTCCAGCATTTGTTAAGTTTTATGACTAATCCTCATTCTAAGTGGTCCCATTGGACAGAGGTGGTGGTTTTCTTCCATACTTATCCTCTTTTTAAGCCTAAACACTCCCTTTCAAATAAAAGCCATTAAAGAATAATAAAATTTGCAGGAGCACTTCATTGCCTTGGGCAATGCTTACTTTGCAGTGACTGCAATCTGCTGTAGGCAAAGCCAAACCAGCCCTGTAAGCAACTGGTTTGTGCCCTGGCAACTGCACAGCCCAAGGGCCATGGCTTCAGTGCCAGGCTGTGTCTCCTGCCACCCTATGGTGCCCAAGCCATGCAAGTCCCAACCCTTGTGCTGAAGGACTCAGCTCAAGTACAAAACCTCTTCAAAACCCACACCCTAAGCTTGTGTTTCAGTCTTATTCTAGGACAGGAATATCCCAAGTTTTGCATTCAGATGGGCAATGCGTGAGCAGCTTGAGACATATGCCTAGATATTCATACTGCCCTTATGACCTCACTAAAATGCAGGAACTCCAAAATTCTTGCCTAGGATTTGCCTAGTCCCATAACCATATATTTAGAGAAAAGTATGTGATCCAGGTGCAGGGCTGGTTGGCCTGTCCAGTGCCACACCTCCGTTCTGTCCATTGTTCTGCTTGGCTGAAATGAAGCTAAGCCTGACAAGGGCACAAAAGCAGGGATTTGGAGAACAGATGTAGAACCTGTCCAGGTAACAAGTTCACAGCTACTGTCACCTCACGTGCCACCACTTGGCTTCCAAGGGAAAGGCTGCATGTGCCACAGCTACTCATGCACTGCTTTTCACCACCTTGGTCCACAAAATACCTGTTTTGTCACTTGTTTGACAAGGCCACTTGGGCTTAAGTGCTCTCATGTTCCAGGCATACCGAGGAACTATGGCCTGTGTTTCCACACTTTGAAAAGTGGAAACCACCTTCCCAAATGACAGTTTCTATGATTCCTGTTAAAAATTGACAGACTTGGACAGTCTTTTTACCTGTTGGAAAAAGGCTTTGGATAATACTGTGTTGATTATATTCCTTGTTTAGGGCAGTGTGCAATTTTAAATAGAAACCATCACTGATTGGTCTTTAGATAGAGGCACCATCATTGCTGTCACTCTCATCAGATTTTGAGGCAGGTCTCCAGTATCACAGTCTCCAGGCACGAGAAATTTGTGGTTCATCATACAAAAAATTTTGTTGTTTCACCCAAGAAAGAAAAAGAAATACATTAATGAAAAAGAAATCGGAACCCTAAATTCAGACACTGTATTCAGATTTGTTTCATTAATGCTGTTGTAAAAGCTCTCATGCCTAAGTGCTACGTATCTTTAATACTGACCAATTTTAATGGAAAGAACAAGAGAGTGACCTCCACATGTGAACACAAGTCTAATCAAATTGTATTTCCATCCTTGGCATTACTCAAAAACTGTCTAGACACACTCTGGGGCAACCTCCTGCACGTTGAGCAAGGGGGCTGGACAGGAGGATCATCAGAGTCCTTTCCAACCTTGATTATTCTGTGATTCTCTGAAGTCTAGGGCTAATGCTGGATTCCATGAGGAGTGTCTAAAATACAACCTGAGAAGACTTTGTATATTTATCGTGTCAGTTATGTGACCAATAATGTTCGCAGGAATATATTTTTCCTTATTAGAGTACAGTTTGGAAAAATTGACGATACATGTCACTGTTTCACTACAGAATTCATATTCTTTTTTTCATCCCAACTTTACTTAATCTTGGAAAATTTTCTTCTTGGCGGAAGAGAAACAAGGATGTGTAAGCATTTCCTGTTGAAGTGTGTGTTCTCTAGGATAACCACAGAGGGAATTTAATCTCTTGAAGTTTAACTTTCTAAAGCCTGTTGTGACTACAACATGGATAAGAGACTTGTCATTTTATTAATGAAGAGTGACCAGTTGTCACCCCCACATGGGAAAAAAAAAGATTGTGACACATTAGCAATGAAGGACCACGAGACAAACCAAATGTAAATACCGATGGTTTAAAGAGATAATTAAAGCTCTTGAGACTGCAATTATGACAAGGCAGCATGACAAGGCACATGTATGTTGACAGAATATATTTATATTGACAGAATCTGTCCGAGAAATCCTTTTTGTACAATATATGTGTCTGTCACATCTTTGGACTGCACATGCATTTATTGACTTTGTGTTAGCGTAGATCTTGAAATTTGTCCCTTTGCCTTATTACTCAATGACACTTGGTTAAATATATTGTGTTTTCAAACACCAGGCTTCCTGAAGCTATTTTTGTGGAAGCTGGAATTCAGTGTATACATTACTAAGTGATATTTCCATTCCATTCCATGTATTGTACACGTTATGTTACTGTCACTCACAAATCCCTAGTTTATATTGCTGGATATGTATGCACAGTATGGGTATTTTGACACTGTGTGTCCTAAGAATTTAGGGGACTATCAGAGTCAGACCTGATCTTTAGACATGTGAAGCATTTTCTAAGGAACTTAAAAATACTCAAAATTTAAGTAATTCTAGCTTAGAAACTTTTGTTTGAGAACAGCTTTTAGAGACAGACAGACCTGATAAACAAAACTACTTTCATCAAGTTCTTCTCTTTTGCTTTTGGTAGCCAAATAGATTCTGACTGTATTTTGTTATGGAGAAAAAAAAGAAAAAACATGCCAATGCATCCTGACAAATAAAAAGAACTACATAAAGATAATTTGTATATGCATAAAATGAAAGGTGATATTCAGCATTTGTATACAGAGATTTATTCATTTGCATTTTGCAGATTGAAGAAATAAGGACAATGCACTGCCAAAGTGCAATGCTCAGGAAATAAATGCTTCAAGCTGTTCAATAATATTCTTTAGGTAATAAACATAGAAATAGATTACAAATAGTTTCAATAGTATTTTTATCTGGAATACTCCTTTTTGATTAATTAAAGTTAATTTTGATTAACTTTAATACTTTTAACGTTTGATTTTATTATACCAGCAAGGAACACACACCCTATTTTGTTCACCAAAACAAAATAAGAAATAACTTACCTTCCATTAACTGTAGCTTTCTAATCCTTCAAAAAAATCTAGTTAGATCTACAATTGATTTCACACTGAGCTTGACTCAACTTTGTAACTCAGTTACCAGGAAGAACCAAGAAAGTTACCTTAAAAATATGCTTCAGTATTTCTTTCTATACAACTCATAAACTCCAAAAATCAGTTGACGAATTAAGAAGAAAATAATCTTTCATTAGTGAGTAATGCATTTTGAACACTTGGTGTTTGATAAAGGGGAGCTACAAATGGGACTTACTGTTTCACAAAAAAACTAGCAGACAGAAGGTCCAAACAAGATCCATTTTCTTTCTTTTACAGGAAACTTCCTTGTTTCAGGTGGCCAGGTTTATTGATTTTGAAAGGTCAGTGGTAGAATCAGAGAGATTTAATGATAAATGTGAAGGTCTGCTACAAATGACTAATTTCCTACCATTCATGATTGTATTAGCTCCTGGTTTACTGACATTTGGGTGGACATTCTGGGAAGAATCTTCTACTGTTTCTCATTGAATTATGGTGTAGAAACCTTCTGCCTACCACCACTGTTGGCTCTGCTCTCACAAAATGCTGAGAAAGGGTTAATGCAGGGATTTTTTTTTTTTTTTTTTTTTTAATGGTAGAAGACGTAGATTTAATCCTGACCATAACTGTGCAAGGAATCAGCCCTTCTGAGAGTGAAATGTACTTGGAGGAGAGGATAGCCTCTCTTGGCTCTTGAATATTCATGGCCAGACTCACAATTCCTAAACAAAATTTCTCCTAAAGAATAACCACAGAGTGGAAGAGGATAACATGAGAAGAACAAGACAGAGAGCCCTGACAAATGCATCAGTACACCAGTGCAAGGAAACAATGGGAAATTGTGCTGGATGTAGACAGAGAAATGGAAGGGAGGCCCAATCAACAACGTGAACCTGGAGGCCAGAAGGTAAAAGGAAAGCTAAGGCACACTACTCAGCTGCTTCCACTGCTCTGCCAATGCAAAGTATCTGTAAACCCAGCCAAGAGGCCAATTCATTCTGGCTCCCTCACAGTGCTCCAGTCTGACACGAGGCTTCTAAGGTGCACATTCAAATAAGTCCATAAATTCATAAATGGTTAAGATGAACAAAACCTAATTTTGACATTTCTTTTTCAACTCACTGTGAGACAGCACAGAGCAAAATTTTCTTAAAGTTTCCTTTGGAGACATCATCAATCAGAAAAGAAAAAAAAGAACTAAAGTAATAAAACCAAAACCTGAACTCTCTGCTCTAGTTATACAAATAGAGAACAACCAGTATTTTAAAGAAATCATTGGATTGTGATGACAAGCATATTCTGTGAAGCCCAGAAATGCAAGTGAGGGGCTGGGTTTTGGGTTTCCTAGGACACAGTACTGGAGAGAAAAAAAAAAGACCTCACTTTAAAAAAAAACCCTCTCACTTTAATCCCCATTTCTTCCACTGTCAACTCCAGAAACTTCTCCTGATAGCTGAGAGGCATGGCTCTTACTGAATTCTGCAGCTTTGCTTAAAGTTTAAATACTGTTGAAAAAAAAGCCTCTTTCCTTATTGAAACACAGATAGCAATTTCCTCATTGAAAAGTGCTCTGAGGTACAGTTTGTACCCCCTACTAAAATTTAATATTTCTGGAGACACTACATAATCACAGAATCATAGAATGTTAAGGGGCTGAAATGGACCTTAAAGATCATCTAGTCCCCAACTCCCCTGCCATGGACAGGCACATCTCCCACCAGCCAAGGTTGCTCAGAGTCCCATCCAACCTGTTCCTAAACACTTGCAGAGATGTAGCATCCACAGCTTCCCTGGGCAACATGTTCCAGTATCTCACCACCCCCACTGTAAAAAAATTTATTCCTAAAATGCACTGAATTGGTCTGTTGCATCAAAAAAGCCTTTCTGGAGTCACTTTTCCAAGGAAAGCTGCACAATTTTAAATCCTTGTGTTCTAAGACCATTTGCTAGAGCAGTGTCCTGCTGTTGGACTGGGCAGGTCTAAGTCACAAGTGAAAGCTTTCAATAACAAATTTCAGTGAACTTGAATGGGCCCCTGACAGATAAACTGCACAACTGTTGGCCACATTGATTTGCCTTACCCTTCCTCCCCGAGCCAGTACTCCATGAGTCCACAGATCTTCTCCTTCATGGAAAAAACAGGAAAATCACAGTTTAGGGAGAAAAGTATGAAATGAAACAAAAAGATTAAAAACTATATGTGTCTACAAAATGTGTATATGTTTCCATCTTTAGGCATGGAAGTCAGCAGCAAGCACTGCCTGATAACAGGGCATGATGCCCATTATCTCAGCTCAAAGAAACAGAAATTCCTGCATCTTTCCAGTGACAGCTCTCCATCCACAGCAGAGTTATCAATAGCACAGAGACTCTGCCTGTTAAAATGATTGTAATCTTGGTAACACATTAAAAATCTCACCAGCAATCAGATACAGGGTGTTGAAGCCTTCCAAGTGAACTATTAAAATGCTTTTCTGGATTCATTGCTTCCTCTTCATTCGGGAGCATGGGCCTAAACATGGGTAACTTGAACATTAAAATACAAGCTTCAGCTATCAAGTTGTATCTTTAACTCTTGGTATGGGGACATGACTATGATTTCTCTTGTGAATATGTCAATTCTTTTTAATTTTCTTTGGATTACTGTAGGCTCCAAATGGAATATTATCTGATATTATGAATGGGAAAAAAAACTGAAGCTTTTTAGAGTACTGTAATGTAGGGAACCAAGTAGAGGCCATTTGAGAAAGGACTTTAAAAAACCTCTCCTGTATCAATGATTTCACCTCCAACATAGACATAATTCTCCTTAAAAAAATTTATGACCAAAATCTGCATTTCTTTGGGAGATGACACAATCTTGTGACAGACAACACATTTGAGGAGTCTGTTCTGCAATTCTCTTTAAAACATTTTTCTAATAATCAGTATTTTTATTTGAAAAATACATCTTGTTTTAAAAAAGTAATACATTTAGAAATATTTTACTTCTTGACAGAAGAAAGAATTCTGAAACTTTTTTATAGATGAAGGCTTCAAAAATAGTTGTTTATTTTTAATGCCATTTCTTATAAAGATAAATCCACATGGATAGTTCTAAAGCCTTCCTGAAATCTCAGAAATTGAGGTGATCCATTGGAATGAATGACACCCACCTAATCAGGTCTGAAATTCCAGCCTAAGTCAGAAGCCACCCTTTACTTCCAGTCTGGTTAAAGTCTAAAAATGGGGAAATAAACCTTAAAAGTTTGCATTTGGTATTCTACAGTGATATGCTTCTTCCTTCTCCCTCACTTCTACTGCAAATTTTTTTAAATCTTATAAGTCACAAACGATTTTGCAAACTCAGACAGCAATAAAAAAATCCAGGACTATTTTTTCTGCTGTATGCCTCTTCACCCTGGTTCTAGTATTATCTTATAATTGTTTATTTGTAAAGAAGGAGATTTCTGAAGCATGGGTCAGTACATTATGTAAATATAATATGAACCAAAACAAATATATGTGATAAACTCTGTTCTGAAAAGTATCACTGGAAATGATTGGAAGTAGCATCAGATGTTTTCAGAGCTCTCTCACAACATCTGTCCCTGGAAACATTTACACTACAGCCTGGAAAGTACAAAGCACAGATTGGGTCAACAGCAGACAATCTGGATGAACAACATGTTTGGTTTTATTGTTTGACTGGCCTTGTGCAAAGGTGCTTGTGTGATATCTTCGTGCCTTCAAATAAACTGGAAATACAGCAAGACTACATAGCCAGATCACTAGATCCAGCTCCAAGGAAAGCAGTTCAACAAGCCTTGTAAGACAGGAACAACTTTCAGTATTTAATTTTAGTTGCCTCTACCCAGTGTGAAGAAGGGCTTCTCAGAGGTGCTAATGTTTTAACTATAAATATGCTCTAAATCAAAACAATGCTTTCTTGTGTGTGAAGTTGCTCTCAGTCCTTGCATGCAGGAACTAGATTTGAGGGGAATCTGAATCCTGAATGTCATGGATTTGCTGCTGTTCTTTTAAGAGAATTTCATTATCTTTACAGCCAATAGGGTATAAGGAGGGTTGATATGCCACAACATATTGTGGCCAAGATGAAAATTAGCATTTCAAATGGCTGGAGCTATTGTACTCTTAAGTAGGCCTGTTTAACCCATCATTCAAGCAAGGGAAATAAAAGAGATGAAGGGTTTTGGCAATTTTTTCATCGAAGTCGGTTCCAAAGATGGTGTCTGCTGTAACTAAGATCTGGATGTCCCTTTAGCCAGTGTAGCAACTGTGCTTTGGGAAGCCACAATGCCATCCTCGGCTGTGGCTATGAGATAAGGATGCTGCCTAATAAGAACAGTTCTAGGACAAGCACGAATGAGATTACTTGAAGAAGACCGTAGGTGTGCCAAAACCTAGGTTGACTTTATTGTCTTGGGCTGTCACAGCTGGGAAGGCTTAAGCATGTGCATCACGTAGTTTAAACAGGAGGTTGCAGAACAAGATTTTCAAGGACAGTGTCAGTGAAATGACACAAGGGTTGGACTTGCAGAAAGAGCCCAAAGAACTAAACCTATTAAAAAACTGGCACATTACACATTTGCACTCTGTTCAGCAATTTGGCAGAATCCATTTATGACAGATTTCATGTTGGGGATTGAGTCCAAAACTGACTCCTCCCCTAATTATGAACTGAATCCCCCTCCCATTTCTCTTTTTCTTTTTTCTTTTTTCTTTTTCTTTAATAATAACAAAAACAAAACAAAGTGAAATAAAATAAAGCCACTTTGTTTTGACTTGCAAAGAAACATGAAGGATAATGAAGGACAAGGGTGTGAGCCTCCCCATCAGGATATGTTACCAACTGGAAAATTTGGAGAGAAGCAGGAACGTGGGATTTGAGGCACCAAGCTGGTGGAGTCTGAGTATGTCATAAAGGTTAAGCGCAGTCTCCGAAGGGGAGCCAGGCATCCCACGCAAGAGTAGCCCCGCTGGTTGGTGGCCAGCTCGTGCTGGCACTGGTGCTGTGGCAGATGCTCATTTAAACTTCCACCCTAAAACTTGCTGGAAGAAAACTTACAGCAGTAGGTAGGGGAAGATGGGAGGAATAAAATGGGAAAAAGATAGTAGACGGACTGGAGACTGAAACGAACTGGCTACGGTACAAATGCATTTGAATTGTCAATGTGTAGCTAATGGTTCTTGGTCCCAACTGTCCCTTTGGCTGCCATCATTTTTATCTTTGGGTCATTATAACACAATACATCTGACAGTTACCAACTTTCCCTTTGTTCTTTCATAGCAAATTGATTTTTGGTTTTGCATCTATGGCAATACTTTAACCAAATTGTTTTTCGATTACACAGGAAAGAGAAAAAAATAATATTTGAGAGTGTGAACTCCCCATCACTTCATCTTGGAAACAGTTGACTTAGAAAAGTTTTTTCCAAAGTCTAGTCTAATACTGGCTTTGTATGTCAGGAGATTCTTAATTGCCATGACAAAAGTGAGTTTGATTTTACGTATACCTGTGTCATTATAGTTTGATGTGAGACTTGAAACTAAGATCACTGGCTTTGGAGGGTTCCTTAATTTAGATAAATTGTAGCAGCATCTTAGGATCAGCTGCAAAAATATAACCCAAAGTATCAGGACAATTTTCAAGAGAGTCTATGAAAAGTAGAAACTCTAGTCCAGGATTTTTCATGTATTTTCCAATGAAATTTCCCACCTGAATTTTCCCACATGAAATTATATTTTAACTTACATGGTACTTTCTCCTCCAAAAGTATTTTCTTTATATTTATTTCACTTTGTCATTTAATTTCATACCAAATGCCAGATACAGAGCCTAAAATCTAGCAGGAAGAGTGAATACGAGGCATTTTAACTATGAATCTGTGGGGTACCCATAGCAATCTCATAGTGAAAGATAAATTGGAATATATGCAATTATGCAGAATATTGAACCATACTGCTATAACATAGTGATATTTGTTCATGGATATTAGTTGCAAAACATTACAGATAAATAATTGCATTTATTGATAAGCATATGTAACTAAAATAAAAATGTATCCCAAAAGAAGCTTTCTGTACTTACTGTTCAAATGGGACTCCATTGGTTGCATTTTCAAAAGGTATAATTTGTGGTGGCCTTTTCTAAAATATAATGTACAATATGGAAATGTGTTCTTTATATCTAACTGCTAACTAATGCTACATGTGGTAGTTTATTACTAACCTCTCCAAATTTTTTGCTGGTTTGGACACAGGAGTGACTTACAGAGCTCCTATCTTCCCATTCATTTCCATGGGATAGCAATAGAAATATCAGATGCATGAATTACAGGTTTGAATAACTGCATGTACAAATTTTCTGTTTATCCAGACTGTTTCAGTAATCCTGGGAGTTATCGCAAATATTTGTCCCAGGAAAACTAAGAGGGAAGTGAAAATATAGGAGGAGATGAGGAAAAGCTGTAGGAAGAAGAGGACCACGATCTACTGTTGTCAGCAATGGTTAATGCTGAGGAAAAAGCAGATGGAGATTGTCCTGGTTTCAGCTGGGAGAAAAGCACTGATAGGTCTCAGCTGCCTTAGGAAGGGTGCAATTGCTCCTCGGTGAGTTAATCAAAATTACCTCCAGCCCTGTCAGGGCAATGCCAGTTCCCTGGCATTGTGATGCCAATTAACTATGGACGTTGCCTACTAATAATCATTTTGGTACTAAACTCCCAGCTACTTGCGAGCGCACAGGGCTGTGTTTAGGTAAGGTATTCACCATCATTCCCACTGCCCCATGTGATCTTGGATTAACTAATCTAGTTAGTTTACAGGGTCAAACATCTTAATGCAATGAAAGCTTTGTGATAGTTTCACAATGCAAATGAAAAAGCTGTTGATTTCTGAAGCCAAGAGCTAACAAGTGCTGCTGGTGACTGAGTCAGGTTTGTTGTAATCTTTACTTTGAAGATATGCTGGAGTTCTCCAAGGTTAATGAACCACTTGTGGGAGAGCTTTTCTTCAGACTTTAGCTCTGTTTTATTCTTGATAGAACCATTAACTTCTACACTAACCTTTCTACTAGTTACTATTACACACATTCTGCCCACTAAAGCTTTATATTGATTTTTGCCAGGGAGCACTTATAAACTGTAGGTTTAAATATATGGGGGTTTTGGTTCTGTTAGCATTGGGTGGGATACAGACAGACAATGATTAATCTGTAGATTTAAATTTATTTTAAATATATGTTACAGTCACTTTGGCAGCACCACTGTCATTAGGTTTTGTTTCTTGAATAATTTGCTCTGATTATTGCAGATATCTTTTTAATTGCTATAGTTTCCAGTTAAGAAAGTGAAATTTACAAGATATGATGAATAGTGTTGGCAAAATACATTGAGATACTGGAAATTCTTCTGATCCTTCCAAATTTAGG
Organism: Monarcha castaneiventris obscurior; assembly: GCA_026261815.1. Classification (NCBI taxonomy): domain Eukaryota; kingdom Metazoa; phylum Chordata; class Aves; order Passeriformes; family Monarchidae; genus Monarcha; species Monarcha castaneiventris. The sequence goes on from JAMPIT010000884.1 coordinate 14,567,932, forward strand.
ACCTCATCTCTGAAGAATGGTGCCAATGGGGCAGAGAACCAACAGTTCTTGCCCTCTGGAATCTAGCCATGCATTAGAAAATCCTGTATACTCCTTTTAACATTTTAATCTCCTACCTGTTCATTTTGTTTATGAAGTTTTCATATTAAGATTCCAAAGAAACATATTTTTTTCCTTTGGTAAAAAAACTATGGTAAATGACTTTCAAGAAAAACCTTTAGGATGAATCCTAGATTTTAGGGGTTCAACAATTAATATTCTAGTTTACTTCTACCTTTTTATTTTTCAATTAGTTTTTTTGTATATCATTGTGTTGGTTTTGCATGGCCTGGTTTTTGGTAGTGGGGGGGCCACAGAGGTGGCTTCTGTGAGAAGCTGCTGGAAGCTTCCACCATGTCCAGCAGAGCCAGTCCCTGATGGCTCTGAAGATGGACATGCTGCTGGCCAAGGCTGGGCCAATTAGAAATGGTGGTAATGCCCCTGTGATAACATAGTTAAGAAGAAAATCAAAACAAAGGGGGCAGTCTTTTCTAGCCAGAGAAGAGGAGGAGGTGAGAACATGTGAGGGAAACAACATGACAACACCAAGGTCAGTGCAGAAGGAGGGGCAGGAGGTGCTCCAGGCGCCGGACCTGAGATGCCTCTGCAGGCCGCGGTGATGACCATGGTGAAGCAGCTGTGCCCCTGCAGCCCATGGGGATCCATGGGGGATGCAGAGATCCACCCGCAGCCCCTGGGGGAGGTGCCCGTGCCAGAACGGGTGGGTGCCTGGAGGAGGCTGTGATCCAGTGGGAGACCCGGCAGAGAGAGAGAGGGCCCTGCTCCCAGGCTGGAGCAGCCTGTCCTTGGAGGACTGCACCCTGTGGAAGAGTGACCCACGCCCCAGCAGTTTTGGAGCACTGTTTGCCTGTGGGAAGGACTGACATTGCAGCAGTTTTGGCAGGACTGCTGCTTGTGAGATTGGAACCATGCTGGAGAAGTTCACAGAGAACTGTCTCCTGTTGGACGGGACCCCATGGTGCAGCAGGGGAAGGACTCCCCTCCTTAAGCAGCAGAAGATCTCAGGTGATGAACTGGCCAAAACCCCCATGCCCCATCTCCTGTGCTGTCTGTGGGAAGGAGGGAGCGGTTGGGGGAAAAAGGTGCTCTCTAAGGGCTTGCTTTAATTCTCGTTATCCTACTCTGATTCTGTTAGTAATAAACTCACTTTGTCCTTCTGAGTTGAGCCTGTTTTGCCCTTGGAGTGTTTTCTCCCGGTCTTTATCTCAACTCATGAACCCTTTTTTCTCTCCTCTGCCCAGCTGTGGCAGGGGAGGGCGAATGAGTGGCTGCCACGGGTGCCTGGCATTTGGCCAGTGCCACGACCTACAAAGTTGCTTATCCTTCTTGATTTCCTTCAGTCAATGGCTTATTTCTGCTTCATCTCTACTTGAAACACTGAAGCACTACAGCTATAAATATTTGGTGAGTGAAATGTTGGTTTTATCTGACATTTTGAGTCAAAGATGACTTTTCTGGTTTTGCTGTTTTTCTGGTTGTATTTTCCAAACAGGAAATAATGCTCTAATCAGTGTCAATTTGTTGTTGGCAAATACAAAAATAAATCAGGGAACAGAGTTTTTCTGGGATTTTTTGATGACTGTGCTTTTAACCTCAGTGTAGGCAGTCAGTGAAAGCAGACTGTGGGTAAAGTATATTAGGCTGGTTGGAACACTTGTGCTTTGCAAAATTACTTGTAGTTTTCCTCCATGGAGATTTTACATCAAGGCAGTTATTTCAACACCATTGTTTTTACAATGGATGGTAATAAAAGCTTGGATATTTCCCTGTTTGATTAGGAAAGAAACACATATACCCAGTCCTGGGACCTGAGCGTGTTACTACAATGAAGACGCTTGGAAATTACTTTCCATTTTAAGAATTACTAATAAAAGAATTCTTTGCATTATGGGTCAAATTTCTATCTGTGTATTCAGGCTTGACTCCCTTGATTTGATTGCTCTATACATTTCAGAAATCATTGCCACTTTGAACAAGATTTGCTTTCAATAAGATATTATTCACGTCTGCCCAAGAATTAGGCTTTGGGAGATTTGTACTAATATTTTCTATTATGTTGGTCAACAGGGTGGCATTCTGTAAGTTTCACTTTGATATTCAGATTCAAATATTCACAACAAAAATATGAATGTCTCATGATTGCAGCTGTGCAAATAGCAAGGGATTACACCAACTTTGAAGTTGGATTCTGTTCTCATTCTTTTTGTTATTCATTTTCCTGTGAACAGCAATGGCAGAAATGTGGGGAACTTGCTAAAATTGACAGACAATAATGCATATTCACATCTGAGGTATTTACTGTGGCAAATAGCTACTATGCAGTAGTGTGTGTACAAAATCAGCCCTGCCCTGGAGCCTCAGGACAGCTGCCTGCCACTAATACATATTTAATAAATTGAGGCGGACAAATGGGCACCACTACATCAATGCTCTTTTTGACTGGTTAAAGAAGACAGAGCTCCATTCAGCACAGAAACAGTACCTGTGCTGGGATCTCACTGAATCCTTCAGAAGCTGTATTCCATGCATTATTCTGTGGTATCAATGTAATGGAAGAAAATTAAATGTAAACATTTGCTGTAAGCAGCAAAAAAAGTTTAGCATTCAGCAATTTAGGTCATGATCCCTCAGTCAGAAGGAAATAAGATTTTTTTTTTTTTTTTTTTTTAAATCTGGTGTTTGTGAGCATTGCCAGACTATGAGAGTGGCTGGATAATTGAGGGGGAAAGAAAGGTTAATGTATCCTAATTAAATTACCTGAGCTTCTACTTATCTTTTTCTGAAGGAAAAAAAAAAAAAAAAAGAAGAAAAAAGGAAAAAAAAATCAGTATTTTTTCATTCAGTCAGAAAATAGTAAATGCATCATGAATAGGATTAAATATATGGGAAGAAAATGACCCCATCAGCTTGAAAAATACATTCAGAAATAATACTTTAGGTGTGTAATGGCTGTCCACAGGCAAGAATTTGTCAATAGATAATATTTACTGGGCAATTTGGAGTAGGAAACACAGTCTTAAAATCTATGCTATTTACAAGCAAGCTGTGAACAAAGAAGAAGTAAATCCATTGAATTATTATATTAATAACAAAAATATTTCTGCTTTCCTCAAACCAACCAAAATTAGCTCAAAAACAAGACCACATTTACTTAAAGGATTATGGACCACAGAATAACTTTTCAGCAAAATGGAACAGAGTCTGAAGCAAGAATAAAAAAGCATGAGACCTTAATACTTCACAGTGAACATTTCAGCAGCTGTATAAATAAAGCCACCATCACAGTGAAGAGAGTGATGGAGGATTCAGTGAAGGATGTTTCCAAGAATGAAGACAATTCCATCTTGCCAAAATGGAAACCAGTTTAGCATGAACTAGTGAGGAAGGAAATTTGCTTAATAGAAGCCCACCCCACAAACTTCTTCATGAACACTGAAGCAATGTGGAATGTAATGTCACAAGTATCAGTCTCAAAGCACAGATCTCAACTCTGTTCAGGAATAGACAAGGCCAAAATATAATTCCAAGCTAAGCAATTTTCTCTACACAGAAAGCCACATTTTTTAATGGGAAAATAATTGGGTTTAAATTAGAAAATAAAAGCACTGCAAATATATATACACACATAAGCATCCATAAACTTACATTTTAATAAGATGCAAATCATTATTCATTATACACTGGACAACATTTGAGGTTCTCTCCAAGCTGTTCTCCATATATGTTTTACCTTCCTAGCTCTTCAGTGTTAATGCTCCTCTTCCCAAGAAGATGCATCATCATACACCATATAAAATGTAGTCCTGTGAACACAAATAGCAGAAGATAACACTTAAAAATTGGGGTATAATGAATCAGAGCTACAATTCTTCTAGAGACTATGTGGAACTAATTAGGATGTACTCTTTTTCGGCTGAAATTCCCAAATTTTGCCCCCAAATAAACAGGGAATTTTTGTTCTAGATAAATTTGTCAGCTGTTTTTAGGTCTCTTTTTATATGTAACTATTTAAACACAGGATCACTGCAAAGTCAGAGGTGAAAGCAAGTTTGACTACTACTACTACTACTATTAAGAAATTTTATACAGGTTGTGAAGTCAAATGAAAAATGCCTTTTTGCAGGAATACTGAGTAAAGGCCATGCTTACTTTCTGTAAAAATGAGTGGTGTAAATTGTGAATATAAATAGAGGTAACAAATTGTTCAGGAGGAATGGTAATGTGGATAAAAATGTTTCCTTTGAGCCTCTTTTGAGCTACATTGGAGAATTTTTAATACAGTTCATTCTTCTTGAGTCCTGCAAACCCAAACACCACAACTATGAGGTTCTAATTTATAATAATGTCTAAAAGGAGAAAAAAAAGTACAGAACCAAAATTTGAAACCATCATATAACAAAAGATTAAAGAATTGGAAAACCTTAATAGAATGAGAGTTAAAATGGACAGGCAAATTATTGCTGCATTATTACCCTAAACAAAACACTATAGCAAAAACATTATTTTAAATGTATCAGTTAAAGCAATTTGTAACTCATCTACAATTTACATATTCTAACCCAGAATTTCAGTGTCACTTAAGATGTTACATACCTCATCATTTTTACATTTTTCATTTAGATTCCTAAATAACTAAAAAAAAAAAAAAAAAAAAGACTGTAGTTTCCAAAGCATTCAGTCCAACAGAATGCCAGGCTCAACACACAGTCCCAAACACATCAGTCAGAAAAAATTATATCTGCCACTCACTCACGTGCCAGGCCCCATGCTACACAGTGCTGCTCTTGCTACAGGAGCTTTAACGTCACTGGTTTTTTTAACTTGCATTTTGCCAAAACATTTAATTTTCATGCAGAAAGCCTGAACTGCACCTCTCAAGCATGCACACCATCAGCACTGCAGCAGCATGAACTTTCACTAATCCGAATGGTAAGAAAGACAGTCCCCCTGTGCAGGGATTAGAAAGACTCTGCCTTGTGGTGGATTGTATAAAATGATCGCGAAGGCTGCAGCGCAATCCCCGAAAGACAAGTGTTGATATCATAAAAATCACCACGCTCAGTAACTGGCACCGGTGCTGACAGACTTGGCAGAGAGGCCAAAGATTCAATTGACCTAAAGACTAAACAATGCTTTTTTTTCCGGTGGAAATGCTCCCTTTAGATCAGGGCTGAGATACATTTAGCGTGGCAATGGTTCTCCGTAACACAAAGCTGTTCCATATAAAAATAGCTTTAAAAAAAAAAAAAAGGAAAACAAGGAAAATGGCTTAAGAATTGAATGACTAAGCCAGATTCTTTATTCATCCCATTAATTATTCAAAGACACGCACACAGACATACGTGCACGTGTTTACATACAAACTGACTGAAAACTAACATAGCTAATTTTGACCCAAATTATAACTGCATATCTGATTTCCGTCTAAACACAAAGCACCTGATCATATTGACAGCATGCTGGTGCAATTCTGTTCTCAGCCATGCCACCTTAACTCTGCAGGAACCCCACAGATGTCAATGAAATGGTATTGGATTTGTAATGGAGTGAGAACAGAATATTGCCCAGCTTATCTCTTTTTTTTTATCCTGTATATTTTATTTTAAGCAAAACATACAGAAGAAATCTTCCTTTGCTCTCCTGGTATCAATCAATGACCATTGCTCTGTTAATGTATTGCAATAAAATATCTCAACGGTGCATTGAGCTGGTTGACTGTAATATATCAGCAGATCAATGGCTTGCAAAAAGAGAATGGTCAAATGCGAGACAACTTCTCCAATTAGATAATTTTCAAAGATTTCACACGCTGAATTCATAATGACTTAGGAGAAATGAGTCAACAATGTTAACCGACTAACTGGAGATCTTACAGGGTTTTTCCAACTGTAATCCTCTTCCTTGTTTCCCCATTATTAAAACCACAGATAATATATATTTAAAAAATTTAAGGATGCATGTATCCAGATCTGGATACTGCTGCTTTGGCTCCTCCTTGCTGTTAAGAAACTTTTACATACTAAGAAAAACCAAAAAATACAAAGAAACCAAGAGAGAAAGTAGCAACACAGAGAAATGGAGGTCTGCAGCCCGCATCCTCAGGGAAGGAAGTTTCCAGCCCTTTTGTAAGTCCTGGGCTACTTTCAGGATTCATTCATTTCCAGAATAATCGTGTGCCACCTTAATGGGAGCGAGGTCACTGCAGCATCAATTCTTTCTAACTACATTTTCCTTTTTCTAAAGTATCTTTCAGGTCTGTAATCAAACTTACCCATGGACCTGATGGTATTTACAGAGGAGACATGTACATATTTCTTTTTATGCAAGTGGACATCTGAACACACAAAACAAGATGCTCTCCTCCTAATGTGTGATTTCTTCCTCCTCCCAAAAATTTAAATCCTTCTTGTGGGTGAAATTCCTTATATGAAAAAAAAAAATCTGTTCAAGTGTTAAAAGCCAGAGCTAAAAGCTTTGCTCTGCATGCAGTTGTTCTGCTGCAAAGATTTTTTATTCATACATCCCTCTTTTTCATTGACATCATATATTTCTGTAATGGTGCATAATTAAGCATTGACAAATCTAAATCAATAAACATCTTCATTGGTTGGGGTGGCATCAGCACTTAGAAGTTCTGCCTATAGAGAAGCCCTGGGGTCTCAAAGATCAGATTACATATTTCAAAATATTGACATTTCTGATTTGTTCTGATCTGGGAATATAATAAGGATAACCTCTCTGTTTTGCTTTGTTTTTGTGTTGGGTTTTTTTATCTCATTGAGAAAGAAGAATAAACAAAAACCAAAACCAAGTAAACAAAAAAGCACTTAAGCGAAACAGTTGGACCAGTCCAGTGCAATCTTCCCAAGTAGTAGACTTTTTTTGGAATAAGGTCTCCATGTAACAGAAGTGTGAGGTGATGACTTGTCAAAGAACTAACAAGAGTAAGTGGAGAGTTGGGCTTTCCCATGTGCTGTGACTCACCAGATGGAGGTATCCAGACAGCTATATTTACCTGACAGTGAATGGAGAGTGCTACAAGAACTTCTCCACCATCTGAAAGTTTTTTTTCCAACCTAAGTTATTTCATGATTCTATGAATCTGTACTGTGCCTTCTTTTAAGCAAATTGAATCTATCTCCAGTAAAGTTCATTTTCCTTACCCAAACTTGTGCTTGAAGCACACAAGCAAACAATAATCCCTAGTGCCCAAGCATTACAGACTTCATCTAATTACTCAAAGCTCAGAGATATCTTAATTGAGGTTTGATTTTTTCTTTTAATGGTTACATATGCCACAACAACAAAACCCAAGCAATGCATGTTAGAAAATTACTCTTCTCTTCAGCATGGTATTTCTGTTTCTGCTCAAAACAAGAAATTGCAAAACATGCATAAAAAACTAAGCATAACAAACAAAAATATTTTCCCATTACTCAAAACAGGTAACAGACCAGAAAACATCAAAGACCTGAGATGATATAATTGAGCACAGGTGTACTATAAGGTCAGAAAAATTGAAAGTTAAAATTTTCCATGCATTTTTAATCAGTCTCTCCCATTTGTTTGTTTTAGGATATGCTCTATTATTATCAACTATAATAGTAGAATTTAATAATGGAATATTAATAATTTTCATTTTTAAATGCTAAGTAATCTCAACGGACTTTCCAAATAATTAACTCATCTTTACATCATACTTGTAAATAGAAACTAAACACTATCTTGCCATTCTACATGGAAAAAAGAGTTCATATAGAAAGTTAAAAATTCTGCTTACTGAAACTCAAACTACAAGTAATACTGAATTAATGCAATATAAAATATGGTGACAGTCTTAGAATTGCATGTGTCGGATCTGGTGCGATCCAGAAGTGCATGAAAGGAATTTATAATATACTGCTTGTCATACAACACAGCCTAGCTCACAGAAGTGCTAAGAAAACTTGTATGTTATTACCATTCGGTATCTGACAAATAGTATATGATTCCTTAATGACTCCTGAAGGCTTCAGATCTTTAGTCACAACAAAGTCAAAGAGAAGTAAGGATGTCATCAAAGTCATAGACAGTCTTAAACAACTTGTGGACTACCAGCAGATTATGGGGTTGCCTCAAGCAAGCAAGTTTAGTTTGCTAACATATGTTAACAAAACGTAACATCCCGAGTGATTGTCTCTCGTGGACAGCAAATGAAACATTAACCACGACAACTTTAGGCTTCCGAAAGTTTGAACTTCTAACTCCAGTTCTCTCCTAATATTTAAATAAGGTTTTGGATGTATAATTATTTGGTTTTAAAGGCACATAGCTACAAAAGAATATTTTAGTTATACAGTGTAAGGGTCCTATAGCTTTCTATTATTTGAGGGGTATGAGGGATGAGACAACTTACCTAAAGCAGCAGCTGTGCAAAACACACAATGAATAATTCAAGACATGGAAGGCATGAGTCAGGATCCATCTCCCGTGCTCACAGGGGCACTGTGCCCTTCCACAGGGATCCACAACACCTCAGCACAAGGGGGAACACTACTGTGCCACAAGGACACTCATCAATGCCACAGAGGCACAATGTGTTTGCTGTAACATGATGCTGCGCCAAAAACATTAACACCTTTCCCTGTGATGTTTCCACTCCGGCAGTGACTCGTTTGTGTCAGAGTGTGCTGCACTGGACATGCCACGAGAACTGGCAGGTCTGAACAACGTGTCTGCTTCACCTCGCAGTCACCTCTACCTGTAGGATTAAAACCAAAGCCAAGCCAACAAAATAAAGAAAACGCCCAAACAATTACATTTTTTTGCAGCATTACAAGATGGCTAGGCCAAATTCTATTCTATTTAAGCAATGTGCTCTACCATTTCTGACAGTCACTCCAGCATGACTGAGAGTAGAAATCAGGTTATTATTGTAGCCTTTGACAGAAAATGTTGTTAAAGCGATCTTGTCTTCATAGTCTTTCATGAAATCTGTAAACACATTTAACATTTCTTTGAATTGAAAATACGGCTTGTCAATCTATATTGACTCAATGAAAAGAAAAGCCCAATATATTAAGCTTAGATCCTTCAGGCATTTATTTTCTCTAATGATTAACTTTACAATATAATTTCATCCTTTCACAAATCAATCACATTAATCATAAGAACTCAAAATGAATGTTTACACTGCATTTGTCTTCTGGTTTAATTCTTTCAGACATTGCTTAACTGAGTAGAATTCAGTATGGGGAGAAACATAGCACAGGTACTGCTGCTAAATTAAGACCACAAATTTACTAATCAGAAGGAGTTACCGAGTCTTTAATTCAAGTCCTCCAGGGACTTGAATTAACATCCATCCCACTGAATAAGACCACCATCTTTTCTGAAATAGGGAGATTAGTAAAAAGCATGCCATGATTTATGCTTCGTGGAGATAAACCCGTGGCCTGTAATCTACAGTGTTTATAGCCCATACAAGGATGTTATTAGTCTTTCAGAGCACCCTCTTATGGACCATGTGTAAAATGGACCAGGATAAAACAAGATCATCTCTATTTATGGGGAATTTAGGACTCAGAAAGAAGTCAAAAGTGTTCCTATGTGGCTGTGCTTTTTCTGTGCTAAGTCCTCCTTTCTAGAGATCAATCAGTATGTGGGCAGTGAAGGTGGCCATTCCAAATCTCAATGTCATTGTGACTTTGACCTTAATCCCTAAACTAAAGGATGAAAGCACAATGATTGCAACACTATTCTGGCTTCATAGTTTATTACTATAAAGCACATATTAGCATGCTATAAACATTAGTGGATAAATTTTTAAGTAAATGAGAAAAAAATAGGCAGGAAATCAGAAACAATACCCTGTGATACATATGAATTTTCATATGAGAAAGAAGAGAATCATGAATGAGAAATAGGAATACCAAGATGAATTGTTCATAAAACCCAATAGTTCACAAAAGATTCGAAAATCCAGTGCAATACACATTACTCCATTACTGCAAATATGGCAGTCAGGTTTTTGATGCTAACTACTTGGTCTGATACCCACTAACCTTAACAAAGAGATAAGCAAATGTTTAAAAAAGTTTTACTTGTTGACACAAACATTCTTGCATGACAATGTCAAGCTTTAATAAGCTACTGCTAAAAATTAGTCAGAACTGCAGCATCATAACAGGACTTAAGTTTTTAAGTCTTCCTCCTATCAATCGGTTTCCAACTTGGTTTATTGCCAGAACTCTTCTCTCACTCCTCAGAAACCTAAACAGCTCCTAAACTCAAAAGTCCCAGGCTCTCAGTCCCCATCCCAGGCACACTGAACAAAGAATATTTATTTTGTTTTGTACAGAGTAAATGTAAAAAAATATCAGAAGTGTAAAATTCTGAAAAGAACAGAATTGTTATTTTCCACTCAGCTTTAGAGGTAGGAACAATGACATTTAGGAAGCCTTAAAAACAGTCACATTTGATGTGGTATTTCCAGCTGCATGAATTGATCAAGGTACTGAGGGGGACAAGCATGTGGCCTCTGTGCCTTCTGTCCTGTGTGGGGTGGTGCTCGACCCTGCTTGCTCACTGGATTTTTCATGGAAACACCAGCTAAGCCCTTAACCCTGAAAGGGAGCTTGCAAGTACCTTGCTCAGAATATTTAAAGTTTATTCTCTGGAGAAATTAATGCTACTGATCACAGAATCACTGGCTGTAATTTATATGCATGCATTATTTGTCCAACACTCGAGCAGTGCCAACAATTTCGTAAAAAAACACACGACAGATTTGAAAGGATGAAGGGCTACTTTTGCTAAGTAGCTGTTTGTTAATTTGGTCTAACTGAGTTGGTCCTTGTTGAAAAAGGTCCAAAAATTAATGAAGTTGCTCCAGATGACGTTCCTTAAGTTCTCTCATATGGGACATGCTAACACCTCACACAGCTTTCCTGCTGCTTCACTGATACAGGGCCAGACTCAAGGCTAGGTATGTCTCTGGATGTCTTCTCAGTGATGGCAGTGATTTAAGTGAAGACTATAACTGAAAACCAATTTGCAATCAATTTTACTTGCAAAGGAGCAAAAGACCAAGACAGTAGTTGGAAAAAAAACCAAAAAAAAAAAAACCCCAAAAAACCCAGAAAAACCCCCACAACCCAATCCAAGCCAAACTGCAACAAATAGCCCAACCAAAATAAAACCCAAAAAATCCCCAACCAAAACCAACCTGCTCACATCCAGAGTTCAGAGGGTTCAGAGCCAGTCCAATGCAGTCATACAGCTGGGGAAGGACTGTCCAGATGGAGTAGTTTTGTTCCCAGAGTGGCTGGTCTGTTCCTCCAACATAGTGAATTAAATCTTCAAAGGAGAATCTAGCCATGTCAGTTCTCATGTAAAGAACTTGATACTGCCAGCATTCCCTTACTTCAGCAAATAACAGGAATCTGTATCTTTCAAATAGATAGTGAGATAAGACATGCCTTTTTAATCCCCACTGTAGGAAGACTTTAATCAATAAAACCTCCAGTTTTGATCTGCAGCCAGCCAACCCGTACATCAGCGTAAACATTGCTTGCAAAAGAAGCCATGCTAAGCCTCTATTTGAGGGTCAGCCTTACTGTTTAACTTACCTAAATTTTAAGACTACTTTCATTACATATTTAATACCCTGTAACAACCTGTACTCAAGGCTCAATGGCAACTTTCCAAAGATTTCTGAACAAACAAAAATAGAGGTGGGGTGTTTGCTTGTTTTATCATATAATGAAATTTTAATTTAGATTTTCTCAGCAGCTAACTTACATGGACAGTCATGGGAAGTGTGCTAGTATCCAGTCAGCTGACAGTAAATTCTCATTTCAGTAACAATACACAGAAACATTTCCACCCCGATCTTCTACTTCTTTAACACAACGCATGTGTCACTGTACCCCAGATTCAGTGCAGATGAAGGGTAAAAAAAGGAATTAGCCAGCTTTTAAATCTGAAAAGACATTCCTGGTGCTAGATGTTCTTGATAGGCACCAAGACCTTGGTGTGATAAGGCACAATTGCTAAATATGAAAGTACACCAATTTGGCTCAGAAATAAAGTGCATATGTGTGGCAATAAGGTACAGTAGGATTGTAGTCAATTCCCCCATCACCTTTATGTTAGGACTGGCAGTAAAGGTCTCTACCTCATAGTGACACTGCTGTGATGGCAGAATGTCAACGCTTGATGGCTCCTGATATGAAACACAGATCAGATGTTCATCAAATTATGTCATATGAGTTTTCAAAATGTTGGTGAAACTTAACATGTAGGCATCCAAAATAATTAGCCACGTTGCCATAAACCAGCCTTCTGCCACACAGCAATGATAACCTTGAGGAAGTTGAAGAAAAATGACACTTCATGTTCTATGTGTCCAAGAAAGTGGTCCCAGAGAGCTTGCACATTTTAATTGTTCATAGCTTTATTAAACCCATTTTCTTAAACTTGTCTTCTATGGAGGTGTCACCCTGCCTTGCAAAGCAAACAGAATTTGAAGAAAATGTTCTCCATATTTAAGGCTGCATGTTGAAACTCAGGATAGAACTAGAGGAAGGCAGACTCAGAACAGGCAGCCAAAATGGCCAAAAAACTCCCAAGAATTTATGAGAGTCTGCAAAGAGTAAACAATAATAGATGCAGATTTTCTGGCTTTAATTATATTGGATGCTAACAGACTGAATATATAGAGATAATTTATATTGTAAATAGCGCTTGAGATTAGAGAAATTTAATTTAATTTTGCAAAAACAGTAGTAAAGAATTCTCACTTGATTTACTGCGTGCAAAGGTTTCCTCCTTCCCTCCGTAGCCACACTAACAAAGGAATGGCCATCTGCACATGGACAGGCCTTATCTGAAAAAGGTCCCTGGGACACCCTGAAGTAAATTCAGAATGTTTAACCCTGGACCTTTGTCATTCCAGCTGAAAAGAACCATTCTAAGAGCTATCAGTACAACTAAAAATTTACATCCTCTTTTTTAAAGTTTCCAGCTACTGGAGGGGAGTGTGGTTACTGATGCTTGAGTAGCAACGCTTTCATTTGAGCCAGGGCAGTATTCAGGTTTTGTAGATGGTGCATCCTAGAAGATGGCCGTGGGACACGTCTCTAGCTGCTTTCTTCTGAAAGTTGCCCAGTGCTTACGTATTTATCTACCAAAATGCAGCAGTTTCCAGGATTGACCAAAGTAACCTATCTCACACAGCAACATTATAGAACATATTAGGACAGGAAGTGAAGAATAGCTCTTCCAATTAATGCCAGATAGGGAAATTCATTACATAAGATGTAATTACTTAAGCTGGAATTTGTCCAGAAGCTGGACTTCAGCCAGAACACTAGTTTAACATTAAAATGCTAAATAAAATAAAAAATATTAACAAAAAAAGGAACAAACCCTAATGGTATCCAAACCAAAGAAGAATGTCTTTCTTTTTGATTATATGTTATCCAGTCAATACAGAGCAACTGTGATACCCAAAATGAGTTTTCTCTGGGACCCCAAGGTAGAAAAAAGCAGGGGAAAGAAAATTATGAACTCTTTTCTGAGGTGTATTTATTCATGGTTATCTCCTAGTTAAACATATGACACTTGTGATTTTTATTACAGATTTGGAAAAATTATTTATCTTTGACAAAATTTCAGGTGGCTTTATAAATGATTAAATTAACTCTGAATAAAAGTAGAGAACTGATAATTTAAACGTGCACAATTGTGCATGTTTAAACATGCACAAATGTGCACCAATTTGTATGATCTACTTGTACATTGCATGCAGATGAATCTACCATCACTAGTTGTGAAAATCGTCATCGTCACTTCCAGAATTTCCCAAGGATTTTCTCTGTTCTCCTTAGGAAGACTCCCATTAAAATCCTCGTAAATATCTGCGCTCCCAAGCACACTAACAAATAAATCTAGTTAGTTAATCTGAGAGCAGCAGAGCTAATGAAGACTGTTTCCCAAATCCCCACTCAATATATCCAAGTCTTCCTCTACGCTACTTCCAACCTCCCTCCACTCCTTCATTCTTGTTCAAAATGAGGACACAGCACAGCACCTCCCTCCTGGATTCCCTAATTACTGAATAGGGAAGAGGCAGCACAAGAGCTATATTTGTGCTGCTTGGCCAGCCGGCACATATATGCTCCCAGAAAGAAAATAACAGGCTCACCACACACTCTTCCTTGCAGCAGGAGCCTTAATTTGCATCACCTTTTCCTCTTGCTGGTAGCCAGTTTCCACAAAATTGGTAGAACTCCCACAGTAAACTTTGGTTGAATTAATTAAGACTCCAAAGTTATTTGGAGCAGGCCGCCAGACAAACAGCGTGACAGCATAACTTGTGTTTCTTTAAGAAAGAAAGCTAAAAAAGGAAACTGTTAATAATTATTATTTCCGTATACCATGAGGCCCAAGTTCTTGACTAAGGCCTACAAACACTACTGTGATACTTATAATAAACAGAAAATTTGCTTAACAGAAGGAACAACAGTAGATGAAATGATAACACAGCTTGCATTAATTAACAACAGGGCTCACTATTCACAGAGGAAGTTGCCATAAGTATACAGTCCTGGAGCCAAATTTTTGCTGGAGCTGAGCTCCCATTTGCTGAGGATGCTAAGACAAGACAGACATTTTCAGAAATACCAAAAAGTCAGCAATCTCTATTTAGGTATCAGCAGAAATACTGGAAGTTTAAAAAAAAAAAAAGAGTGTAGTCTCCTACTGTTCACTGCAGCTGGGAGCAAGGATGTCCCAGCAGGAGCTCTGGGCTTTTCAACTTTTTCTGGGCTTTCCACAGGGCGGGGGGCAATGGCCTCAGATTGCTTCTTCCAAGCCTGACTGTCTGAAAGGCAAATAATAGTTGTGGTAATAAACCCAACATTACTGAATCATTTATTCAGAGTAGAAACAAGCAAGCAAACAATGTTGGGGCTTTGTACTAGCATGGGAAACTTGTCTTTTAAAGATTCTTGAGAGCTCCTTCACCTGTTTCTTAGAAGACACTGAAACATCATTAGAAATCAGTAAGATTTAATGGAATATGTAGAAGGGACCTAAATTGTGGAATGAAAGCTCCTTAGAAGACCAGCCAGAGGCAGAGTGGAAAAGGACTTAAAAAGTGATGTGTACTTTATAACAATACCTAAACTGGTAAAGTTCACTGAAGCTAAATTTTTCCTCAGCAGAACACAGAAATCCCTTGAGAAAATACTACCATAATTTGGGGTTGGGAAATAACTCCAAAATCAAAACAAAGAAAAGCCACAAACCAGCCCAAAATGTGTACTCAGACTTCTGATGTAATACTGTTTACCTCAGATAGCAAAATGTCCTCTTTGTGGGCCTCAAACCCCCAGAATATAGGCCTGAAAAGCAACCTCTAGAATGAAATAGAGTTTCCTTTGCAGCTGTCCAGGTGTTCTGCACAGCAGCCTGTGAGCTGATATCACCAGATCCATCCAGAAGGCCTTCGTTTTACTGCACACTGAAAATTACACAGGTCAGCAATACTCTCAGGAACAAATTGCAAAATGTTCCCCTCAAGTGCTGCTTAGCACACATTTGTGTGGTAAACAGTCATGCTTCACCTTGTTATTTGTGGTTCTGCACTTATTTTTCTTTTAAACAGGAAAATAAATTAACAGATTTTCCAGTCTCTCAAACCACCTTGCTCTAGAAGTAGTCAACTTTGCAGAGAGGCTTTTATATAATTTGCTATACATCTCCACAACCTCACTATATCAGAGACATGGGTGCACGTAAGGTCCCAGTAAATAGACCTAAAACACCCCAAAACAATGTCACAAAATAGCAAAAAGGTAAATTTTATGAGCTTATGATGGAGCAACTATAACTGGATACAGTTCTCCTACAAAACGGGTTTTGCACCCATTGATCTTGGCTTCAAGAAGGGTTGAAAATATGCATCACAACATAAAAAGCTGGGAGAAACCAAGCTAGATAGTGGTCCTGGCATGGATCACAGGTAGGTCCTTTGCTAAGGAT
This sequence comes from Monarcha castaneiventris obscurior, assembly GCA_026261815.1. Lineage (NCBI taxonomy): Eukaryota > Metazoa > Chordata > Aves > Passeriformes > Monarchidae > Monarcha > Monarcha castaneiventris. Next base: position 14,584,021 of record JAMPIT010000884.1, read on the forward strand.
CCATCGTACAATGAATTATTTCTTTGGGTCTGCAAGTATTTTCCAAAAGCACTGGGCATTCTGCCATGAATTAAATATACATCCAGTTATATTGAATGCAGGCAGTACTGTCTTCCCCAAAAGATCCAGATTTTTCCAGTAAATCACATTGTCTCATCTCTCCCATCCCTTGCTGCCTTCATTTTACTATCCTTATCAAAATAGTGAATTTCAAAGCACTGAAATCTGCGCTGAAAACCTGCCTCTATCAGAGCCCTCCTGTGCCAGACTGACTGAAATACTCCTGGTTGTAACATCACGAGGATATAACCCTAAACACTGCCCTCCTCCTTAAGTTAGATTTGCTTTAGGTAATTTAGTCTTTTACAGGAAAGCATCCATCTCTGAAATTTGATGCAGAAGTTGAGTGGTAATTGATGCAAGTTATAGTAAGTCCCAAACTGAGCTAGGTCGGAGATCTCAGTAAGAGAGAATAAAGTTGCTGCCAGATAAAATAACAACTTTTTGATCTCTTTCTTTCTTTATGCTCCTCTGTCACAACTTCACCGCGTATAAATGGAACCATAATTGTATGAATTGACCATTATTAGGAAGAGATCAACAGCCAGAGTCACAAACTGTGTATTGTGTGCCTTGTATTATATTCAAGTAAAAAGGCTGTAACAAAGTCAAAAATCCAGGACATGTGCAGGAAACAGAGCCTTGGAGATGACTTGGCAAAACCATCTCTATTAGTTTAATCAAAAAGGGAAGATTAAACACTACCTGTGGCCAAGACAGATCGTTAAAGCCAAACGATGATCTCTCAAGCAAAGGAGAGCTGTAAAGCTGAAGGCTGTAAAGATGAAGGCTTGCCAACCTCCTTAATGATAACCTTGTCCAATAATAGATTTGATTTCTTTTTCACAACTTTTGACAATCAAGAGAGAATTAGGTTTAGAACAGAGGTGTTAGGTCATCACTTTTCTACCACCACTCGTGCCTTAACAAGCCACACAGGCCAGAAGTAGTGCAGTAACATCAAATGTTTTATAATGAAAATCTATTTTATTGCAGGCTAAAGTAAATTGAGGGTTTCATTGTACAATTTGAAGACAATATGGCTTAGCAGTTCAAAGGAGAGAGGGAAGAAAAAAAATGGGGAGAGAGCACCATGCACATAGGCAGCACAAGAGGAGGTGACTTGGTCTTTCTGAGGAGACTCAGAAGAGTCACAAAAAAGAAACTCAGGAAAGACAGGAAGACTGAATGCTTCTTCTTGTCATGATAAGAAGGAAATAGCAGTGCAAGCTTCATTTTGAACCTTGTAATGACATTCTACCAGAGGTGCTCAAAACCCAATACTTTTTGATGTTTTTATGAATGTTTTGAAGAATTGGATGGAGATGAGTCTCATCCGACTGACCAGAACAGTGGTAAAGTATTCTGTTTTGTCTGAGAGAGAGTCTATCCCAAATTTTCTAGTGGCATATAGAGCAAACATGGAAACATTGCATCATATATTTAAATGAGATTTCCCTTTAATGAGAATATTAATGTTAGCTTAATTACTTTAAAGCACAGTCATCCTTGGCTAGGGCATGCTATGCCTGTCTGACACAAAACGCATGGAACTTTAAAAAATAAAAGGGCTTTATAGAACATTTCCAACAGAGTTTATGGTTTAGGCCGATCTTGTGTAAAGTAATATCTTGAGTGGATGAAATCACTCATATGACTAAAAAAAGTTTAGCTTTATGTAAAATACCTCCTCTCCAGAAAGGGCAGAGACCCTTCTCATCAGGCTGGGTTGTGAAGGCTTGAGGGCTGGCAAAAGAGAGGGAGGGAACATGGAAATTTGGGTCAGCAAGAGCTCCTGGCCATGCTGCACTAGGGTTTGCCACAGAGCTCTCTCTGCTCCACATCAAAGATGTCATCAGTCTCTGAACTAGCAACTGTCTGTCCTGTCTGGCCTCTGAGCTTTTGCTTTCCTACCCTGAAGTGATTTCAAGGGGGCATGGCTGTGTGAGAGATACCATCCTTCAGATGAGCTGGAAACATATGGCACTGACCACATGTGGTCATTAGAAAGTCCCACGCCAATTTTTTCAAGGCTAACAATATTAGCCCCAGTATCCTGGCCAGATTCCAATATAGGTAATTATATTCTGGATAATGACATACAGGCTAGTTTTATAAGGTTTAATATACATTGTGGAAAGTGGCTTGCACCTAAGGGCTCTGAGTTAAACTCATTGCACAGTCAGCTGGGATAAAATTAGAGAAGAAACTACCCAAGCATGTCAAATGTTTAAGCTTTAAAACCCTGTGTAGACTGAAACAAAAGAGGAAGGGATCCAGGGGTGCTTTAGCATAATCAAGCTGGCTCATGCCGCTGAAGACACAGCTGGGATCCAGAGCTCACTGCTGCGAGGAAATTTGTAACAGTATCCCCACCCCACCTTCAGCAGTGGGTGTGCGTGCATGCTCAATTACCAGGTTAGGAAAGAAGATGGAGCAGTAGGATGCAAAATGTTGTTTGCTGGGGTTTTTTCTTGATTTCCCCCAAGTAAAATAGAACCAAACCAGTCTTATAAAAGAGCCCCACTGTTCAAATACTTAACACCTGTTGCACGGCAGCCCTGTGACCCCAGCTGAAAATGCCAGAAGTAGTGCTACTCTCCTTCCAACTCTTATTTGTCTCATCTTGCCCTGCTTGAAGACACCAACACCAGCTGTAACCACACCCTGGCAGGTCATCCACTAGGTTCTGCTGATGAAAAGCTCTGAGGCTGATGCCCAGCCCCAAAATTCTTTGGGTGGCAGGACATGTCCCTCCAGCATGCCATTAAAATCCAGAAAGAGTGTTGGGATTGTGCCTTCCACACCTCAGCTGGCTCAGGAGGCACTCACTTGCAAGGGATTACTGGCTTCAGTCAAATGTGTTGACATGACCTACAATTCTGGATGGCACAGAGCCAGAGATGGAACACAAGCAGATAGGCCAGACCTAAAGGCTGAGAGCACGATGGGTAATAACATTATTTTTGGTCTTTGGAACCCCATAAGCTTTCTGCAGTCAGTGCATACCATTTTACACATCGTACAAGCATGGAAACCCCCTCACGCTCTGTGTATTTTATACCATGCAGAACAGAAGAAAAAAAGTTTCTCACTCAAAATCACAGCTAAACAAAAGCTAAGGAAAAAGATTTTTTACTGTTAGGGTGGTGAGGCACTGGAACAGGTTGCCCAAAGAAGCTGTGGATGGAAGTGGTCAAGACCAGGTTGGATATGGATTTGAGCAGTCTGGTCTAGTGGAAGGTGTCTCTGCCCATGCGTTGGGGATTGGAACTAGGTGGTTTTTAAAGTCCTCTCCAACTGAAAACATTCTGTGATTGTATGAGTCTTCAAAACCAGCTTAAGATTTGAAGCTTCAGCTGTGGCTAGCAGGACATCCCAAGCAATGGCACTGCAGTACAAGCAGCCATCTTTTTGTCTTGAAATAAAGTTCAAGTTAAGCTCTGATTTGTTTTTCCCAATGTTACAAGCAGGTGTGATCTTGTTTTGGTGTTATCATCAGGATTCCAAACTTTAATCCACGTATTTCATGTGCTGGTGCAAGCCTCATGTACTTGTAGGCACACCACCTGATTTCAAGATGCTCTGCACCTTTCCTGGGCTTGAATTCCAAGCTGTCAAAGATAGGAGACATAAGCTCTCACCCCCACTCTTTGCATGCAGAGAACACTGTTTCATCTCCTCAATTCCTTTCTCCATTAAAACACATTCAAACATAATTAGTGTAACATTAAAAATGGAGGAAATTTTGTAATTGCCAGTTGTTCTGTAGCCATGGTTACATCAGAGATTTATACCAAGCGGCGCTAGCCTGAGCACGCACAGGCAGTTAGCAGGAACAGCAGTAGGATAATGTTTGTGTGCATGTGCAGGTGTGCTGAGATGCCTGTTTGCCAAAAAAAAAAGAAAAAAAAGGTAGGGGAGGGATGAGGAGGGCAGGGGAGAGAGAGGCCGAGGGAGAGAAAGAAGAGAGAGTGGGGAGGGGAGAGATGGAGAATATTCGGTGACATTTAAGGTGCTAATATCTGGAAGTCAACCTTTAATTTGACAGCTTTTAGTGCTAGTTAATTTCACTCATCCAGACGAGGTGTAGGAAATTTGCAGCACCTTTAAATTATCACGTTTTTCCACACTGCCTGAGGCCTATGAGGAATACCTGAGCCATACTTTCTGCCCCCCTCCCTGGCTCCCCCTCCATCCCCCTCTCTCCTCCCTCCCCCCCCACCATTTTCAGGTCAGTTGAAGTAAAACTTTCATTCCCTTTCTCAGACAATTAATCTTTAGCTAATTGAAGCAGGAATGCTGCAGGATGGGTTTCACTGGGGCCTGTAAATCTCATTTAGCAAAGTGAATTCCAGGCACATGCTGCACCTAATGATGTGACAGGTGGGCTGCACCACAAGACAGCAGCCGCCGAAAAGTTGATTCTCATTAGACCCTTGGAGTCCTGCAGTCAGTTTTCTGATGGCTGAAGAACACTAATCGCATCTGTTTGCTGCTGGGTGGGGTGGGCAGGGGGGGAGAGGCAGCAATGAGAGGCGGGGGGGCCCTTCCTCTCTTTCATGAGTTAATATCCTTGACTCCTGCCCAAAAAACCAGCAGGCCTGCCTCCCACCATGCGCTCAGCCTCCATTCTGCTGACTCCTACAGGGTGCACCCTTTTTCTAATTAACTGGAATGGCTATGGAAAGCAAAGGAGGCCTTGTGTTGGGTGAACCAATTATTTTGAAGGGTATTAAGTCATCAGATTTACTTTTATCTTGATTGCATTGTGGAAATCGTGCATAATTAATGGTGGGAGCTTATTAGGAAAATGATTAGGCAAATTACACAGGTGTCGGATGCATTTTTTATGATAAATTTGCTAGAACAATCCTGCAATTCCATCTGTTCAGCTCATATCAGAATGTCACTCTGGAAGAAATTAATGGTGCAGAGTCGCACAAAGTTACTGGAGGCCTTGGATGCAGATTTATGTTTTAAAAAAAGATACAGTTAAAATTACCCAGCAATTTTCTAATAAATACTTGATGTTACAGTTCAATAAATTACTTATTTAATCTTAAAAGAAAATGATAGTCAGCTGGAAACTAAAAAGTGGAGAAAGCATAAACCTCATTTTGTCAGGTTGATGTGTATGTAAATAAAAAATAAACGTAAGACATAATAATTCTTTGCTGTGGGATGCTGACTAGAAACAAGCTGTCAGTGTCCAAGTACTTCTGCTAGGTATTTTTTCCACAGATGCCAAAGCTTGTCTTACAAATCCTGTGCTGGTTCTAAAGTGGCAGAGCCAGTCCCCTTTTCTCTAATTTTGGCGTTGTTTAGCGGTAGATTCTGGAGGTCACATCCTGGGAGTTAGAGAGGGCACCAAATGCTCTGCTCATGTCCACGCTTCTTTCACCCTGCATTTCCTGCCAACACCAGAAGATGAAAACCATGAAACCAAAACCACTGAATACATTGTCTCTCAGAGTGAGTCAGTAAATCAGTTCATAGGGGTTTTTTGTGTGTGCACATGGAAGAGTGTCTGCATGTGCATTTGTAGGTCTAAAACAGCAAAGGCCAGATATTCTACCCCTGGAGGTGCTTAGAAACTTCAGCTATGGATTAGCTATTATGCAGCAAATAAATAAGCTCATGTTCCATAGAAGCAGCACAATTTTTTACTAGCTAATATAATATCATTTCTCAAAAAAATTACAGGTAAGGAGGCAGAAGTGATTGGGTGAATGAGGAGAGCATGACAAAGAAGAACATGACAAAGTTTAATCAATGCTGGGCCGTTTTACAGTGAAATATGATTTTTAGGTGTATGTTTTTCATAACCTGACTGTTTCACTGTCTTCAGTACTACTTTTTAAAGAGATTGACTAGGCAAACACAAACTGGCTGTTGTCTTCTCCTGAAACAGCTCTGATGAAGGCACAGTGCCAGATATCAAGTGTCTTGGGATCTGCATCACCTTAGATAAGACCTTTCAAGCCACCCTCCAGGCCCCTGGGTACAGTCCACAAGACCAGTGGGCTAAGGGTAGCAGAGAATATGGTGTCTTGTCCCAAAAACAAGATGGGGTTGCTCTCAGGGTTGGAGTTACCCTGTCAGGATTACCTAAGAAGCACAACAGGCCTCCTTTCTACAGCTATTGGCAAGGCTTTGACACGACATTGAACATCTTGAATGTCTTCAAAATCACAAAGCAGGCTTGTCCCTTTTCATAGATCCCACCCTGTGGTGCCCCAAGGACTATCATCCTGCCCAAACTCCACAGCACTGTGGCTTTACAATTTCGTTCCTCTCTCCTGTTCCTCAGTGTCCCATGAGCTTACTCATTGCCACAGGGTCCTTGAAAAGAAGACTTACTGGCAATGCAGCATATTTTGTTCATTTTAGGATTTCTGTTAATTTTCAGGATGTTTAGGTTGTGATAATGTTATCAGAATGGAAGTAAGCATCTCTCTTTTGGTGCTCTGAAAAGCCAGTAATGACCACCAACTGTTTCTAAAATGCTGGGAATTTTATAGCTAAAGATAAACCCATGAGAAAAGTGCATTATTTTTCTCCCTAACATCCAAGTCTTGTTAAATACCAAAGATACCAATCTCTGTGACTTCTGCATCTGATTAATCCTTCCCAGCAGAATGAAGCTGCTGGTACCACACACCACCATCTGCACTTGTGGTGAAGGCAAAGAGACTGAATTCCAAACAGCCTCTACCTGCAAGAGGGACCACGGCAGCAAGACCTCATGGGAGTTTTATGTCCAATATAAATAGTCCTTGGCTCATCTGAAAATCTTGCCTCTCCTTCAGACCCTTTGCTGAGCACATTCATTGAAATCTGCTTTCATACAACTCAATAGTAATAATTGTTTTCAGAAAAATTTCAGGGGCATAGAAGCAAATATGGTGAACTGCTGTGTCCCTGAGTCAGTTTATTACTGCTTGCTAATTAAGATTATTGATAAATCTTGTGTTTATTCCATGCAGGCTATTGGAACAATACCAACTAATGCTGTTAAACACAGCGGGTAACCCTAATCCAGTTACTGAAGAATTAGAGAAATTTTAAGATAAATTTGAAGAAGTTATGGTGACTATCCTCCTACATTTTAAGGGATGTCTTGTATCTGGTGGCTAATGGCCCATATCCTTTATCCAATATGGAGTTGCTAAGCATTTGATCAGATAAAAAGCATGTTTTCAAGCAATCATTATTCAAAGGATCAGACACAGTGATACTAATGTATGATTTTGTACCATGAATAAAACATTTCAGATGATATCCCTCAAAAAATCTATATTGGAATTTATATAGGTGAGCAAGGAAGGGTCAAGTGAATTTCACAGAAAGAGAGAGAGACCCATCTGGATTAAATTAAATGGGTTAATATAAACCATAGCAAGACTAAGAGTCATGAGCTCAGAATATATGGCCCCCTATGTAAGTGTGACATGCAGGTTATGTCCCCGTTTCCCTCGGGTCTGTCCCTAGCCTGTTAAAGAAACTGGTACTATTTCTTCTGAGAAGAGCTTAGCTAGTCAATATTATTGGCACGATAGGACATAATAGGAGGCATCAAGCAACCAGATGTCCTTTTTAATTCCTGTAGTTAACGTGAGAACACAGACAGATCATTGTTGTCTGGCCAACCACTCACCTGTGTCACTCTCTGAAGTACAATGCCTCACCCAGTTCTCCTTCAGGTGCCAGAATATCTCCAGGTGCTTTTACACAGGTGTGTTCAGACAAGCCAAATGTCTTTGCCTCACCCTTCAAACCCACCAGTCTGGATGAGTTCTAGGAAGCTGTAGCAGGGAAACCCTATTAGAGATGTACTCTGAAAGCTAATCCACCCTGAGTCAGCACACGTGCATGGATGTGCTCCTGGAGGCATCACTGCAAGTGGAAGACCTTGCCAAAGCTGAGACTTTCTAGTGAGAGCCTCATAAAGCAAGCACAGACAATCCCTGTTTCCAGGATCAGGGTGCTCAGGCAGAAGGCAAAATACAGCACAGGGAAATTCTCAGGGACAAGCAGTATAGTGGTTTATACTGGCAGTATAAACCAGAAACAAAATCTAACTCTCACTAATCTCAGTCCCAGTCTCATGCACCAGCCACAATGCTCCTTTGATTCTGAAATATGATTCGGCATCATATTTCTAGTGTACAATATCCCTCTAATACTATAAGCAATATTTGTTTTTAAATTAAACTTTACCTTTCCTTTCCAGAGCATCACTCAGTTTTCTTTAAGCCCTACCAAAATAACTAATTCCTAATCCTTAGTACAGATAACCAGCTCAAAACAAACAGGCCCTTTTGTAGCATTGACAGTATTACATTTTTAGCATATGATAAGCTTGCAACTAACACCTAGACTTTTCCTAGCACTCTGAAATGTAGGTGGTAAAAAACACAAAGCTATTTGCTTATCCAATTTTCTGAGTACATCTGCCACATAATGATTTCAACTGCAGAACATTCAAGACTTTGCACTGGTTTTGCCCAGATCAGGTTTTTGTTAGACAACAGAGTGATTCATACAAGCTTCTGAAATTATTTTAAGTGATTATTTTTTTTCTATCTTGGCAAGAGGAGAAAAGCATTGCTTCACATCAAATATAAGTGGAAGGGCCCAAACACAGATCATGTAACTAAACACCACAGAAACAGAGAACATTTTGCATAAACATCTCTTCTTTTTCCAGGTTATCATGTCTTGTCCAATAGCACGGAAACAAGAAGCTGATTGAAGCCTTTCACCAAAAGAGTTTGGTATTTTGTTCCAGAGGGGTGGCCTTGGATTGATGAGGAATGCCATTGGGAGGCTGCTTTACAGATGGTGAGCGGCAAAGCAGCAAGTGCTTCCCTCTGATGGGGAGGAGGCAAAGCCTTCATTAAAACATCAGCTTCCCCCAGAAGCTCATACTGTCTGACACGCCTAACCTGTGTGCATATGTCAACACAGAACGCTTGCTAATGTTGCTGAGGCTGTAAATAAGGGTTCAGACTATACTCTGAAGGAGATTAATGAGTAGAGTGCTTCCTTCTCTGCTGGAGGCTGAAGTAGGTTCCCTATTAAGATGCAGTATCTGTCACTGTCAATAGAGACATGCTGTGTGGGTGTGAGGGGAGGTTAAGAGGTGTCTCTGAATCTGGTAATTCCATGCTTTTAAGGGTCTAGCGCAGGGGACTGACACACTTGAGCAACATCAACTTCCTGAAACATGTTTTCTATTAATAGAATAAGTCCAGTAGTGTCTGTGCCCAAAGAGGGACAAATGCAGAGGAACTGGAGGTAGTCCCTTTTGAAGAAAGTACAGAGTTTTCTTCTTAAATTTAGAAAAGGAGAAAGAAATAAACTACTGTCCTGTGCTACTAGTCCATGAAAATTTCAGGGAAGGGAGTAGTTGTTCCTTTCATACATGTTGAGAACTGTGTTCCTATGATAAATTGTACGTCTGCCTTCCTTACACATGCCCACTTATCTCCTTCCCTCTTTAGTTCAGGTAAACAGCTATTCTTATTTGTGAAACATCCATTTCTCTAATATCAGAGTGTCTTAGAGAACGGTTTCTTCTTCACAGCGCATTTGATATTCTCTGAAAGAAGGGTTGTCCATTTTTACACATGGGAAAGCACAAGGAGGTTCAGTGTCATGCCCAAGTTTGAACTGCAAATGTGTCCATGAAGAGGGGTCTTAATTCTGAACTCACAAGCCCTTAAACATGTCTCTGCTCTTGGAACTGGATTCAGAAAACAAGGTTCCCCATATACCCAAGGCCCATGCTGTAGTGAGGATTTCTGGCAAAGAAGGCCAGCTCACTCAGCCTGGGACAAGGAAGCTCTTCTCCACATTGTTCAGGACTTTTTTCTATGTTTTTGAACCATAATGACTTTTTAGAGCAGAAACTTGCACCATACAGTTGAATAACACACCCAAGCTAAAAATGCCTGTGCATTTAAACACAGATATGTAGCCCACTGGCTCCTCTTAAAACCCCCAAGGAACATATAAGTTTATACAAATCAGCCTTTCTGCATTAATTAGAAGATTTGCCTTTTTTCCAGTACTTAGAAGAGAGACTAAAATGAATTTAACACACAGCAATACTACCCATTTTTCCCTATAACTTGTGTCTTCTTTATGGAAGCTGAAAGAACCTGAGGAACTAATCTAGTATAATCATTAATTTCAAAAGAAAAAAAAAGTGTAACAAAATATTATGTTAAGATTTTAAGACCTGGTTAAGTTTAGCAAAAGCAATCAACTAAAAAAGTGAAAAATTGAAAAGGGAGAAATCTCAGGGAAAAAATGAGATCCTATGCCAAAAAATCACTTCTAGCTTTGCGTGTTAAAAATTTATCTCACTTAAGTAGCTGGGTATGTAGCCTAAAGTCAATGGGAATTACAAAGGGCAGCACCTCTGAATAATAGATCAATTCTTTAGCTCTATTCTCAGTTATAGGCAAATGCTATTTACTCTTCTTTTACATCACCAACCTTAGCAAACACCTAATAGTTCATGCTTTTGTTTTGTATTTTTACTTGGAGAGTAAGTCTATTTATAAAAAGTCTCACCATAAAAATACAATAAAAGTAGAAAAGCTGCCTGCAAGTAACACATAAAGATTAAGTAGCCTTTGGACACTCCAGAATGTTATGTCATGCTGCTTGCAAGAGGAAAATCAAGGGAAAAAATTGCTCCTAATTTATCAAGAACAGGTTAGTCTTATGTATAACATGGTAGGAAGACACACGTGTTACTCTACACTACGCAGTGATGCCTTCCCAGTCTTGATAACTTCTCTGGAGTTGCTCAAAAAGCATCTGGCTCTGGCCACTTGCAGTGGCTGAGAGAACATTGCCTTTCCTGGCACAAAACTTCACTGCAGCCTGAGTGCACAGTGTGAGGAGCCAGGTAACCAAGGGCAAGGATCATAGGATTGTTTCAGCTGGAAAAGACCTCCTAAAGATTTTTATGAGCTGCTTCACCCTAATATTGTGGTGTTTTCAGAATCTAGATGTTGGAGAATGGCATCCCCTTTGCCTTCAGCTTATAAGAGGTACAAAATAACCCATAAACTTGGGGAAAGTGACAGTGGCTGTAGATTTTAAAAAAAAATCATTATTGAGCATATATTGTTTGAGTGGAAGTAAAAGCTAAGTCAAAGAAACAAAACGTAAATTGAATCTTGATGTTGAGTTCATTTTTAGAGATAGAAGTAATGCAGACTAACCCAGCCCTTCAAAAAACCCCAAATTTGCAGTATGCTGAAGTTTCCCAGAGAAAAGTTGATATCTAATCCTCAATAATGTGAAAAAGCAAAAAATTGTTTTTGTTGGCAAAACTGAACAAAAGAACTCCTCCTTACTTTTAGCTGCCTGGCTTTTGCCCCATGTGTACAGCCACAGGACTTTCAATAGTTGGTATTTGTTCTTCTTCTAGAGATATGGTGCCCTAAATCTCACGCTGACCCTACTTATTGATCTCAGTTAACAGCTCCAAATGGGGGAGTATCCTGATGCAGAAGGCATACTACTTTACCTGAATCAAATGCAGGACAATATTGTGGAAAAACAATCAAAATAAATGATTAAAAAATAATCAAATGATGCTTGGACTACAAGTCGGCTCATTTTTTTTTTGCTACGAATAATTCCCTCTACATTTTTTTTTTTTACAACAGTTCTTTATATTTTTACTGCAGAAATAGCTGCCAACAACGTATGGCGTCACCGACTTTGAAAGACACTAGAGGTAATTTTTGTACTGCAATGAGTGATGTCCATTAAAACAAGAGGTAGAGAGAAAAATATTATGTTTATATAGGGGTGATCTCTACCTAAAAAGCAAAGGGAAGTCCTGTGGGGAATGGAAGTTATTGGGGCAGGTAACTAAAATGGGGTTTCAATAGGATGTTACCATGGAAAGGAGATGAGTCCCAGACATTCCATCAAGGGTGAGCCTGCTGTACCAGCAGTAGAACACAAGGTGTGTGCTGACTCATGTTGCTAGATTGAAAAACTGCTTCATATCAGAACAGGCCTTTTTGGGGAGAAGGGAGACGGAGAGGCAGGAATAAAACTCCTGTTTAAATCTCCAGATAGAAGATACCAGAACATATAAACCATGTCTTATAGAAGCATATGTGATTGGTAAGATACATACAAATAATCTCTTTTGAGGAACAAAAGGCATCTCTTTGATGATCTGATATGACTAAAAAACTCAATAACCTCAACACCTATTGACCCATGTGAAAAACAGGGGTAGATGGTATCAATTGCTATGTTTGTTTGTAGAAAAAAAGAGAAAAATTCTCCAAAACTGTCTTCCATACAGTTGTTTTGGTTTTTTACAAAGAACAGACAGCTACAATAATGAAACTAGATTTCCAAGACTGTGGGAAGGTGATGTTTCATATGCTTGGCAAAAAAAAAAAGAAAAAAGACCTGAGAGTGGCTCTCATGGTGCTAAGCACAAAAATCATGGAAAAATACTCCAAATACATAAGGTAAACTCAACATAATAACAGGTCAAAAACAGAGCTAAAAGAGTGAAATACAAAGATGCAAGTTTTTTGGGAGGAAACAAATCATTTTTATGGTTTTAAAGCCATTTCTAAGCCCAAAGTTCATAGTCAGATTACTTAAAATAGCAACGTGGTGACAGAACTCAAACTGAGTGACATGACCCATTCATTTTACTTCAAAATAAATGTGTATTTTTCACTTAATGGAAGAACTGGAATAAAAGAGCAACAAAAGAATTCTCTCAAATATTTTTATGTTGAAGTTACTATCACAATTTTTCCATCTTAAAACAGGGTCCTCTGTCATCTTTCTAGCTTCTGAGCAGACCAAGAGAAAAAAATAGAAATTTAAAAAAATTTTATTACCAACCTTTCAATTTTATGCCGTTCAGTTCTGAAGTCCCCATTTTATAAACTTCTCAGGCCTTTCTGGCAGGGAAAGGAAGCAACAGTCAATTCCTTATATGAAGGACTGACAACTGTCAAAGATTAATGGTTACTGATGTGGCCAACAGCCAGGCACCAATTTTCTACTTTTCATCTGAACAAAATTTTACTTAAAACAGGTGCAAATACCTATGCTGTGCATTAACTTTTGTTTATCTTCTAAGACAACCCCAGGAAATGGAATCCCATCAGCCTCTGACTGGTGAGGGGGTCTCAGCCTCTTGACAGTCAGGCCCTGGAAGAACATTTTTAACTCTTGTTTCCAGAACCGAATTATGTAAAAGACTATGAGAATGCTGTGTGGATATATTAACACAGGTGGAAGCAGTCATTCACACAAGTGGAATTACACAATACTCTCTGGAGTGCTTCCAAAAGGTGATGCTAAATAATATAGAAAATATTTGCATCCCTAGAGACAAAACCTGAATTATAGCTGGAGTTAAGGCCTTTGCAAACAAATACTGACACCCTTCCCTAGACAATGATGCCATTCTTTCAACTGGCATTTAGATCTTTCCCTAGGTGTACAGCTCCTCTTTTCTAAAACTAAGCAGAGTTGAAAACCAAAAACTACAGGCAATACACTTTCATATTTCAGATGTTTTGAACCATTATAGAGCCACTTCAGTTAGCCACTCTTGGCACTACATCTCCTGGAAAAAAAATTACTAGATTGCACCCTTTGGGCATAGCATCAAAATGACCCACCCAGCAAAGACAGGTCAGACCTTGCAGTCAATTTAAACTGAAAGTGACAAATCTACAGTAGCAGCATTCAGGTTTTAGAAAGTGGTTCACATGATTAATTCCGTACAAAAAGACACTGGGGATTTCAATTACTCAAAACTGGGAAAACAACAGTTTGTAATGAATGACCGAAAAACAATGAGAACACTGTGGACATGACCAGACTCTTGCAAAGTCATTATGAACATTCTTGCCATTTGAACATAAATTTCTACAGCAAAATATTTCTACCCAAAGCCACATTTTTAAGAATCTGCATCAAGCCAGTTGCACATCTGTTCAGAGTGTTAACATAAGCATTTCCACAATAGAACAAGCCATTTCAACTGGTCTTTTCCAAACAGGTCCTTGATGATCAATTTTGAAAGTTTCCAAGGTTGGCAGAAATCCTTTGCAGTCCAGTGCCTCTCCTGTATTGATGAGGGAGCAAAGAGTTGTTATTCATGCCAACTAGTCATGAAAGAAAGTCTTCTGAAAATCTGTGCTGGTCCTTAAAATACTAATAAATATTTATTGATGAGGGAAAGCAGGGAAAGGAAGATGTATGAAGGATCTGCCACACAAGAGAAAGTAAAAATCTCTCCACGGCCTCAGAAATTTTTTTCCTCTAGCTTACCAATGCCATCAGGACAAGTAAACTAATAAGGCAGTCTGAACAAACTGAAATAATAATTTTTTTCTGCAACCTTAGCATTACCTACATGATTATTCTTCAATACACACACACACACACACACACACACACACGCACACACAGAGTGCAACAATTTATTTTAATGTAATGCTGCCCCCTTGTGCTTTTGTATACAAGGAAGTTTTTGTCAATAGCCAAGGTTTGTAGCAACTAAAAAAAAGCAAGAAATCGGCCTTTTCCTCAGCTCTGGGCTTTCTCACAGATTTTTTCACTCGAGCAGTAATGTGATCTTATGCAACACTCAGCAGTCTCAGAGCCTAAGGAAATATGAAACATGTATTATCATAAAAATTAAAGATAGTCTAAAAAGAAAGCACACCACCTGGAAGTCAAAGATGAGAAAGGAAGACAAAGGTCAAATCAAGCAAAGTTACAATAAGCTGCTGAAAATGAGTGCAGAACAAATGATTCGATTTCATACATTACGTTGGAGTCTGTCAACACAAAGAAACAGGTTTTACAGGGGATGGCAAAGAAAAAGTGATAGGGCAAAATGAAGAGAGAGCTCTACAGCTCAGGAATCAGTCTCCTTCACACCAGGAATCTAGCACCAGTCAGCCTTTGCTTACCAACTTTGGGAACTCCCTGACATACAAACTTGTCAAGTGTCCCACGTTAGAGGCACTATGAACTTCTGAGAAGCTCATAAGAGAAAAGTATCTCTTTGGGAACATTTGGCTTAGAATCAATTATCTGTCAACTGCTCTTATAAATCCCATAACCAGCGACTGTCTGGTAAATTTGTCTTCCTTGGAGATGGTCCCCCACAACATGGCTTGAGCCATGAGGACTTGGAACCATTCCATGTGGCCCAGTTTATGGCTGAAGACAAGGAAATTTGTTCTAGTGTTTTTCAAGGATATTAAAACCTCAAAAAATTAGAAAATAAATCAGAGCATATAGGCATGATACAAAGCTTAGGGTACATAACATCAGAACTCACAGCCATTCCTTTTGAACTTTATACAAGTCCTACATCCTGAAGAAACTATTTTATTTGATGACTACTTCCCAAAATTCCATATGAAGAATAGTAAAGCTTGTGTGTGTTCACTCGGGTATTTTATTAGGCAGACATTTCCTTTAAATACATATCTTTTGTTCTCAAGCTTTATGAAAGCTTCATGATAATCAATAGGTCCTTACAATCATGGAATAAATGGCTATCCATAAACATCTATATAGTTGTTCTGTGTGTTTTGTATTCAGGCTACTGAATATATACATGACCTTTTACTGGACATTTTCCTTTCAAATTTCACAGCTGAAAAATTTATTCATAAAGAAAACAAAATAAAATGCTTATTTGGGTCAAGAAGAGTGTAAAAATTCCAGGTAACTTTCAGCAAAAAATTATGAAAAGCAAGTTGGAGGTATTTTTTTCTAGTAGATACTGAATGAAAGACATTCCCATTTTCATCTAGATTTAGTTTGACTTACAAATGTACAAGCTTTGTATTTTAAATATGTCTATGCTTTAACAAAGTCAATGGAAGTCAAGAAGCTAAACAAAACCTTTTGTTTCAACCTGAATGACACATTTAATTTGAACTGAAATAATTTGGTTTAGCTTTTCAGAATGTTAAAGGAAAATTGATCATTTTTAATTTAAGTTGACCCAAGATAATTTTTCATTGTGTATCTGAGCTTGGTCATTGACCTGACTAAAACCTAACATAGTTATTCAAGGAGGTCTACTATAAATAAGATTTATCATTAGAATTTCTATTCTTTACCTTGTTTCATTAAATCTTATCTTTCTTATTAATTTTTTATACGGAAACTCAGCAGATGCTTTCTGCAAAACTAAGAGTCTATGGTGTATTATTAGAATGTGCGAAACAGTATGCAAAGTGCCATCCTCTGTTTTTCTCCTCTCTCTCATGAATGTAGATCTAAAAGGTAGGCAATTTAAGGATGTTGGCACTCTGTCTGAAGCAATGTTAGTCATTTTTAAACTCCGTGTTCTCACTTCTTAACATATACATCTTACATAAATTAAATTAACTTGGCCCGTATCACAAGCTGAGCGCCATCCTGTGACACAAAGGTGACAAAAAAAAAGGGCTGTAAAACGACTGTAAAACCTGTTGGGGAGTTGTGTGGTTCCAAAAAGAGATGCTGTGGCTCCCTGCCTGTGCCTCCCTGCTGCAGGGAAAGGAGGAGGTGCAGTGGCAGGTCCTGGGGCAGGAGGGGTCATGGTGGGGAAGACTGGCAGCCACTTGTTTTCCTGTCATTCCTGATATCAGACCTGGGATCTGGGGAGATGGAGATAACAGCCAGTCATACCTGAACAAAACTCAGTGCAGACAATGATCTGACTGGCTGCCTGTTATTTTGCCCAACAGCCATTACAATAGTGGTTCTAAAACTTTGACTCTTCAATTAATTCAGTTAAAAAAAAAAAAGAAAAAAAGGAAGTTCTATTACTTTCAGTGACAGTGTGGCTTCTGGCTAGTGACAGTCCTGCAGAAAGAGCTCATGAATCAAGGAAAACTTACTGTGTGCTTTCTAAGCAACACATAACTAGCAATATTAATATACTTTCATTTCTGATTTTGTGGGCCTTGAAAAATTAACTTTAATATTAATATAATGTTAACTTTCATATTCCAGTGCTTCTAAGTTCTTTCAGTTGCCCTAACTGATTTCACTTGGATTCTTTTCAGATAATGTTCTTTTCTATTTTTCAGCCTACCTTCTATTTTCTTCACTTTCCTCCATTCTTTCTGTTTTTCAGACATTTCACATCTGTATTTTCAGATAGATATGTATATTTTAAATTTTTTTTCTATAGTTACTGATACCATTATTATCAAAGGACTTACATGTATCTCAGCACCTTCTTCCACCATTTCAGAAAGGCTTGTGAGCAAGGAACTTATTCAAGGTATCTCTCTTAGGGGCCCTGAGACTCTTCTGGCAAAAGCAGAATCCTCTGGGGGCAAACCATAGCAAAAAAAAAACTTAGATTAGTTTAAAATTGGTTTCTGAAGTTGTCTTTGACATTACATTGCCTGTATTAGGATTTTTGAGAAATTAGGCTCCTCATCTAAACCAAATAATTTAATAATTAGGGATCAAAGTTAGATTGTATGAGTGCCCCTCCCCCCCAAAAAAATATGAATAATTGACATCAGCGGGCACCGTACTACCTGATCAAATACTTAACCTGCTACAATATAAATGCTAAAATAAAGGACCCCAAAGTTAATTATCTGTTGTGTTACACTGTGCTGTGGGAAAAGCCAGGTAGTCCAAAGCAAATTTTTGAAGTCTGTCTCAGGCAAAAGGTACTGTGGCAGCACGAGACATGACTGAGCCAATCAATTTCTAAACAACTGCTGAATCTATTGGGCACACACTGGTTCAAAGCCTGCCTGTCCTATTAAAAGCAAGGGGATTTTCTCCATTTAGAGAGTGGAGACCACCTGAACCCCAATGTAGAGCCTTGTTTTCACGGAAAGGTCAAACTCAGGACGAAGGTATTTGTGTGATGACCCAGTGGCACTGGAGGAAGGCTCTCACTGCTGTCATGGCACTGCTCAGACACCGAGTTTTGCTGCCCAAGACGCTGGCTGACACCACTCCTGCACATGACAGCTTGAATGTCTGTGTTAGCTCTGTAGCCAGGAGCGTTCAACAGTGGAGACACATCTGGAAATTGGGTTTTATCTCATCTGAGCCGGGAATCTCCAGTACTACTTCGAGTTATCTGGGATGAAAGTAAAACCTTTCCTAATTGCTTGTGTATTTCTATTTCCAATCTTTCTCTCAAAAAACCCACAACCAACCAAACAAAAAACAACAGGAACAACAGAAATAATATCAGTTCTTTTTCATGTCTTTTTCATCTGTGAGGACAAAAATATATTTTTTTAATTCTTATTTGACCTAGGCAATTTAGCATAATATTAATAATAAAAATAAAAAAAATAATAATAACAATAACAATAATAATCTCCTGTATTTTATTTCTGAGTGAATCCAAGGTAAGTGATAATTGAAAACATGTGGGATCTATCTTGTGAAAAGGCAATAGAAAAAAAAATCAAAATACTATTGCTTACAGTGAGTGAGAAAGCTTGTGACAAGGGTATTGAGACTTAATAATTGAGAATTTAAAAAATAAATTGAGACGGATGTTGAAAAAAAAGCGTTTTTTAGTGGTGATATCTGATGGACTACAGAGCCGTCTCCCAAGACATGAGTCTTATTGCATGAGTTTCTTAAAACAATGCAAAGCACTCAAGAGTAGAGTGTAGGGAACATTCTAAATTGGTCCCCTGGGTAAGGACTAGCTGACCTAATTGGTATTTCCCATCTTTAATTTATGTGATCATACAGTATGCTGTTATCTTTTCATTACATTAACCCATAGGGTCAAACATTCCTCTGGTGGAGTTCCATTGGAACAAGCAGGTTTGCACCAGGGCTCGGTTTGGCCCACACCATTTAAATCTGAAATGAATTTCAAACAGAGCTGTAATCAGCCTTATAGAGTAATATTATTCTCAAGCAAGGAGAATGTGTGGTTCCCCTGTATGAAAGGCAGATACTTTTATCAATGCAAACTTTATAAAACATAATACCCATCAAATATTACATGCCAGAACAGCACTACACTACTTAGAGTGGTAAATAAAACATTAGGTTTGGAAAAGTATTTGGATTCTTCTTCACATTATTGCAATGTTTTATTCATGTCCCGCTTACATATTCTCTTCATTCTGTTAATCTAAGTGACCAGCATGTGATGAAATCATTCAGTTCTCCACAGCTGTGCTTCCTTTGAGATTGCACAACTCCTCTGTCACCTTCAGGGCAAGAGGAATGCCACCGTGGCAATCTCAGTTTACAAAGGTGTGCCTTTTAATTCACCTACCACTGTCTTTACCAGGCCACATCACTGATGTCCAGTAAAACACAGCTAAGTTCCGGAGCAACTTCAAAGGATAGTTTCTGCAAAATGGCAATTATAATTTTTTGGAAAGTAAGTGAAGGTGGTAGTCCAAAATAGTTCTCTTGGGAGATTTGTCAATAAGACACAGAGATGTCTTTAATAAACACTAACCTGGACAACAATTTTCTCTTTTCTTTTTGTTTTTAATTTTTGTTCTATCAATTAAGGAATTCAAAGTATCTTGACCTACCATTCTGAGTCTGCCTCAAAAATGCCAAGCAGGTGTAAGTAAACATTGACCCTTTGTTTCTTCATCTGTTAAATTACTTTGGAATCTTTCTGAAATTATTGCAAGGCACCTCATAGTAGTTGTGACACTAAGTTAAATTTGCATCACAAAAAACTAGGTATTGAATGAGTTGCTAAAAAATATTCCATCTAGACTGGATGTGTGATGGATAGACAGACAAATGGTTTCACATGCAATCAATCAAGCAACAATCCAATTCTCTCTAAGAAAGCCAAAAACCTACTGAACCCAGAACAGCTCAGATTCCAAAATGCAACTGTGCCTCACATGCTGCTGCCTTTTGTGTCGAGCCTTTGGGACCAAAACTCAAAAACATATTAAATGATTAGGAAGGATGACACAGGAACATCGTAGAAGATGTAGATTTTGTCTGCACTACAGAAACCTCAGGGAACCTTCTGGTTTCTCAGCCTGCACCCATGGTCTGGCCACATCCAACTTCCATGCAGGATCTCACCCTGTGCCTAAGAAGAATTGGAGCAGGAAGGGCTTTCCAGAGCCAGCTGCAGGAAGTGTCCTTTTTGTGCCCATTTACATCTCGAAAAGGAGGTGCTCAGAAACTGAAATTCTGGTCATGGTTGGTCAAGAAAAATTGTCTTTACCCTACTCATGTACTTTCAATACGTTCATTTCATGAGGACAGACACCAAGGGCCCATCAATAGAATCCACAGGAAACACAAGAGGGGAAGTTAGAGCTGTGTACAAATGGAGCTGCAAAATGTGCTTATTATTCTTAGGCATAAGAAGTTACAACAGATATTGCATTAGTTTATCCTAAAAGTTGGTTTCTTTCTGTTTCAAATTTTGTTTTCTTTTTGTCAAGAGCAAATATTAATATTTTTCTTTGAAAATGAAAATAAATGTGTGAGTTTGTGTTCTTTTCTTGTCATTTTATTTCCATAGCTCGAGAAATATGCTACTTTTAATCTTGTCTCAGGAAAAGGAAAAAAAATAAAAAGAGCAAAGATTCTGATATGAAGAATGAAATTTCAGTGATAATTACTGTGCATCAAATAGGTGTATGAAGCCCAGTATGTAAAATTCTTTCATCATTTGGGAAAAAAAAAAAGCCCCTGAAAAATCTATGAACTGTCAGAAACAGGATGGGAATTGCAAAGCTGTCCTATCTGCCTTACCAAAGGGTTACTGCATCAAGTAACTTATAAGTTACAGGCACATATCACTGCTGAGGGAAAAGTAATTTGTTGTAATCATTTTTAATTATAGTTATTCTTAATTATCTTTGCTGTATGTTTAAACATTAAAATACAAACAGTGCTGCCATAGCACAGATGGCTGGTGCCTGCTATGCAGACTGTCAAGCTTCATTTAAGCACCACTGTCATTTTTCCCTACAATTGTAACTTATAGTAATAATGCACTTTCTATGAACCATAATATTCATGTTTTAAGAAGAATACCCACCATGAGGTACCTAAACAAAGACATTCTGAAGATAAACCCCATTCTATCAGTTCCTCTAAAAAAAAGGACATCTGAAACCTGAACCCAAAATCTGGTTGTTCTGATGAAATCCTATTCAGAAGAGAAAGACTATTAGATAATTCTAGTTGTAAGCAGCTGAGGTCAGAGTGGTACAGGCAGGGCAGCACCCTCTGCAAAAGGAACAGAAAGAAATTGCTATATTTGATAATCATTCCCATTCAGCTGCATTTTCTCTTGTCTTTAAAGATGTTTCACATAAAAACTAGATGGGAGTTTTGTTCCCTCTGTGCTTCTGCATGTGTCAATGCAAACATACTGTTCCTTGTTGTGCTTAGTTCTGATGTTAAAAACCATTTTCCACAAAAATAAATATTTCTAAAATGAGATATCACTTTAGTGCTAGTGTCTTTTTTTTCCCGTGAAACCTCATAACCATTTCACATGAATCGTCAACCCAAGAATGTAAAAGTAAGTTCAAACTTCTGAGACAGAAAAGACTTGGTTCTGAGAGACAAATATTCCTTCAAAATTGAACCCAAGGAGATACAGAATGAAGGAAAAAAATCAAAGAGTTGCAAATTTAAGTGCTCAAGAAGAGATTGTGCCTGGTCAAGAAAGTTTTTCTAGGAAATTTGAAATGTGTGACTGACTAAAGATACTTTCTGGTCACTGGTTTGACACACTCCCTGGACGAATACACCATAAAAGACGGATCAGTGGGTGCAAGAACAACAGGAAAGCTGAAATGGTTAATGGTGTAGGTAATCATTAAATGGTAGAGGAAACTGTGCAATAAAATGATAGCACATACAGGTTTGCAGTAGTCTGTTATTTTTTTTTAATATCACTACAACTTTATCATCTTTCTATCATGAAAGTGATACCTTGTTCTTCCTAGAAACTCTGCTAGCTTCATTCCAGCTATTCTGCAAACCACATATGCAATATATCTTAAGGATTCCTTCACTTC
Source organism: Monarcha castaneiventris obscurior (assembly GCA_026261815.1). Lineage (NCBI taxonomy): Eukaryota > Metazoa > Chordata > Aves > Passeriformes > Monarchidae > Monarcha > Monarcha castaneiventris. The sequence continues at coordinate 14,606,145 of JAMPIT010000884.1, forward strand.
TCTGAACAGCTATTTTTATTCTTTCATTCCCTCTTTCTGTAGTTTCTCAACAACACCATCCTAATTTCCAGGACAGAACACTTTTTGGGATGATTTAGAGAGATACCATTTCCATCTTGCAAATAAAAACATTGCATGAATGTTTTTCCATGGCAGTACTACTTCCAGCAAAGGAGAAAAAATTAGCCAAATGAACAATTAATTTGAGTAGAGTCCATCTGAAACCCAGGTAGAAACAAGAAACCCAACCCATTGCCCTGAGGAGCTGGTACTTCCACTGTGGTGAGACTCGGTGCCAGAGAGGAAAACTCACTACAAATAAAGCTTCATTTACACTTTCAACAGAGAGCTGAAGAAGGCACGTGGATTTTATGACACATCTAGTGTAATGAGACAAACTTGCTGATCACATTCAGGCCCTACTACAATGTGAACATGAACAGTTGAAGCGTCACTTAAACGAACAGTTAGTAACAGTGGAGCATTTCCTGCTTGGGATTTGTACATTTCCATCCATATCACATTTACTGCAGTCCTGAATGCTCGTTATGCTCCTCTGCCAGCACGTTTCAGTTAATGCTTGCTCCAGAAGAAAGCCAAGATCTCTCTGCAAAGTCACTTACTCCATCCTTGGCCTCAGTACTCAGTACTCAGGCATCCTTCAGTATTTTATGCTTTTATTTGATGGCAAAGTCCTACAAATGGGCTCATTTTTTCCTTGGAAATGGGCATGTTTAATGTCTCATCTCTCATATGTCATCAAAAAATATCATCTAGTAGTTTCTGACCTGGTTTGAAAGTCTCTCTATTCCATTATCAATTTGCTGAGCCTCCTACTGCCACATTGTATAGTTTTAATTTTTAATATTATTTTCATGCATTTTTAAGGTAAGAGTGTTTTTTCTTAACTAGAGTGCAATAATAGCTTCTCAATATTAAATAAATAATGTTACAGTGCTGAGACAATTATGACTTTTTGACAGTGTTGATATATTAATGTTGCAGCTACAGAAATTCATCTGTTTCTTGCATTTTATGGGCACTTTTTTGTTTTTTATCCTTCTCTTTTAATTTTTGAGAAATTAAAGTTGTCCACCTGCCAAGATGTTTCCCTCAGTGTAAGGCCAATACTTACACTTCCATGGCTGGATTTCTTTTTTTTTTTCTCCCTACGAATCAATTCAACACACAATATCTACTTCCATTTCCAAAAGATCTATAGCAAGATTCTAAGAAAAAAAAGAAAAAGATAGAAGTAATGTTTTATGAATCAGGCTCCGTTTGATGTTAGGGAATGGGATTAAAACCTTTGTGGAAATTCAACATGGTGTTGTCATAAAATCCAAGTCAGTATGAGACCCCAGGAGGCTTCACAGGCCTTGTGTCCTTCAGAAGACTTTTATCTGAATGAAAATAGTTTGTGTGAGTGAAAGCACCAGGTGCACATCCACTTCCTAAATAATCTCAAAACAAACATACATGTAGGGAATGGGACACATGGGTTTTGCCAAGCCTAAACCTTCAGAATAAAACTAAAGAAACTTGCTCTGAAGAACTATATAAAATGCTACTTGACACAAAAATTGAATTTTTGGTTCAGTAGAAAATCCTAACCTCCTGTCCTCCACCCTCTCACCGCTGCTTCCATCTCCCTCCTCCAATTTTTTGCAAGTGAATCTATACGCTTATTAAAAAAACAAAATCTACAAATTAATTGTGAACTTGATTGGTAAAGATGAGAGCATAGGAGATGTTATCAGAGACATGAGAGCTTTTTGGATAAATATTTTTTTTAATGAAAATTACAGTAATTTCAATATATATCTGAGGATCAACATTTCAGACAACAGTGAGGTTTCTAAGTTTAATACAGGTCATGGGGATTCAGTGCTCTCTTACAACACCTTCAAGAGATTTTTGTATATGACTGAGCAATAAATATATTCAATCCTTACCTAGAAGACTCAGAAGCAATGAGACCACCTCAGTGAAAAGGTTCCTACGCATTACTCTGGTGCATCAATATGCACTTTCCTTTGCTCATGTTCTCCCCTGTATCCCTTATTCTCAGCCATGCTGACTTTTAACTTGCACTGTTAGTAAAAAAGCTGAATTGGGAGCATTAGAATTTCCCAACTGATCTTTTTTTAAAATATAAAGTAAAGTTAAAAACCACTTCAACAAAGGGTAAAGCACTCTTAGAAGCCACAGATCCCAGCAAAGGTCAGCTTTAAATTAGAAGCCACCGCCATTTGGGGTGGAGGGAGGAGAGCAGTGGGATGAGTCCAAGAAAACTAAAAAGGAACAAAAAAATGGTAAGAAGAAAAAAATTAAGAGAGTAGTTTAACATTTTCTCTAAAACACACAGACCCACATTACGTAGAAGATGATGCTTTTCTACTCAAGAACAGCATCTACAATGTTCCCTGGCTGTGGAAATGTCACAAAGCATCCAAGGTAGCACCTTCAAATGATGGCAATAGCAAAGCCATCTCTTTTCCATTAAAATCAGTGAGGTTATCATCCTTGCATCCTTCCCTCACACTGATTGCCCCATGCTGAGGATCAAGGGCATCAGCTTCAAATATTACAGGAAAGACTTTACCTGAGGAAAAAAATAATTAATTGTTCTTACAAATTGCCTTAGATATATTTAGCACATAGTCCACAGAAATCCATTAAATATCGCTACCTTCAGACACAGCAGAAGAAGAGAATTAAACAGCTTTGGTTGCAATAACACCCATTAAGAAATGGGAGGAAAAGCAAGTCTTTAAAATCATAATTTTCCGTGGTCTGGAGACTTATGTCAAGAGAAATGCTTGAAAATTACAGTTTAGATCCATATTTAGATATCTGATCAGTGAGCTGGGTTCCAGAAGTGGCAAGTTTTCCACCAACTCAAACTGGATTCAAATTTCAATTCTCAGCACTTCTGAAAAATCTTTTCACTTCTTTGAGTGTCTGAATATAGATTTAGAACCTAAGTTCAAGTAATGTTTTAAAATTCAGTCCATATTTATGTACCTTAGGATCTTCCCTGAAAACCAACCACAGTGGATTTTTTTTCCTGAAGACATATTAAAGGCTTAGAAAAGGTTGTAAAGTTACAAATATTGTGCCATAAGAGGAAGTTCTAATTGGCCTGTCCCTCCCTGAGGACATATTTACATAGCAATTTCTCAGAATTAACCCTTACAAATTAACCTCTTACAGGAGCCACAGTAGCCAGATGAAAGACTATGACCACACACGTAAGTGAATACGAAAGCCATAAATGGCAGAGGCTAATTCCTAATAAAAACTTATAGACTTTTTAGCTTCTCTAACACCTTCTGTCTCAGTGCATTGACCCTTTTTTTATAGATATGGACAACCTCAGCACAATGATATGATACCATAATTCTGCTTTTACAGGTTGGAATGTAATAGTATCTGCTACGGGGAGATAAACTTACTTCTTCAAGGTCAGTGATAGGTGTTGCACCTAGATCATCTTCCTTCCATGTCTAGATTTTAGTCTGAAAGCTACTTTGGTGCCTGCAAAGGCACTGGAGCAGACATAAGTGTCCCAGCACACAAATCCTGCTTCATTTCCATTGTTCTTTTCTTCTGCTTACAAAGGAGGCTTGACATTGGCACGGAAAGTTAAAATGTTTCCAGTACACAAATGCCCAAACTAAGGGCCAGAACATTTGGGATCAACAAATCTGTGCCAATTTACATGAGCTGTGGATTTGGCACCTACTGTCTACCACCACAAAAGGTGCATAGATATTCCATGGCACCTCTGATCACTGGACTGATTGCTTAATTGTCATGTTCCTCTCTCTGGTTGGGCCCCTGTGCCAATTAAGGAGACTCAACCGTGTTTTTCAGAAATTATTTTAAAAAATAAAACAAGAAACTTAGGCAAAACATCTGTGTGCCTCCTATGTGTTTATTTATTCATTACATGAATCTCTTTGTTAGATACAGTATTTGCTAATGGAAGCAGATAAACCTTTTCATTCCCTTCTTATACGTTCAGTTTGATTTGCAGTCAATAGGGGAATGGCATACTTGGATTGAGAGGGGATATCGGAAGCCAAGGAAACAACTTGCACACAGTTCATTTTATTCCATTGCTTAAAGCAACTCTGTTTGATAAAAGAGCCATTAAATATGGAAAACTGCACACAACATGCTCAGTGCATTGTGCTGAATAAAAGAGGCAAAGCAGTGCCTCTCACAAAGATCCACATTGTTTTTTTCTCTGGCTCCATTAAAAGAGCAAAAGATCAGCACATTTCTGGATCAATCCAGACAGGAGAGTCAAGCCCAATCATAATTCTATAATTCTGAACTGCCTATACAGTTACTGATCAGAATTCCTCTCAAATCTGTAGATGTTCAGTCTGGGATTAACCCCAGCTTCATACCAAAACCTACAGATAGGTTGACTTAAGATCAAACACTTACGCAAGTAGTGATATTTTCATTGCTGTAATAATATACTGAGGGAGTTCATGCTGGGAAGACTAATTAGTATCCAGTGCCATAAACTTCCAACGAGCACTGAAAACACGAGAGAGTTCAGCAGAAGATGCTCACAAAGAACAGTGGAGCAGAGAGTACAGGGGTTGAGGGAAGGGTGTGGTGTGACTGTTTAGTAGAAGTGTGCACAGCAAAAATCTGCAAGACAAATGCTGCAGGAGTGGGAGCACGAGGCCACAACAACACCCTATGATGGGCCATAACACCAGATCATACTCACTGAGCACCAGATTTATGCTCTCCAGGCCTCTGGATCTGTAACTCTTCCCTGAACACCTGGATTATATGAATTAATGCATTGTTTGCCAGAACTTTGTTCCATAATGTTACTGAGCTCACATTCAAGATGTAGCTTGAAAGGCAATGACTGGATCATAGAATGTACCACGAAAACATAACTCGTTCACACTTAATTTGCCCAGCCAGAGCAGTCTGTATTCTTTCATTCTTTCCCATTTTTTACCCCACCTCCTTTACTGCTCACCCTCCTCTAAAGCACCTCTCATCATCTGTGTCACCAGAAAAATCATATTTACTATTCGCTTTCTTCTTCGAGGCTTGAATCAAGCAGCTAATACTGCAGTTCCTAAGGAAACTTAGGTTCCTTGCCACCGAGAGCCTAGCCTAGAGTTGTTTTACTTTACAGTTAACACACAATAAAAGGTAACCCTTGAGCAAAATGAGCAAGCTTCAGGCCTGCAGTCCCAGCTATGGACAATAGAATTTCTGAGGATTTTTCCAACCAGAAAAATTATTTCTGACTTTTTTTTCTTCAATGACTTTTACGCCAATAGTCATTGTACTTTGTTCATCAAATGGGAGGAAAATTTAAGTTCTCTTAATGTTTCATAGACGATGCACTAAAGGAATTGAGTCACTTCACATTAGATTTTGAAGATACTGCTTTTGAAAACTGCTGTCTTCCTTAGGTAATGTTATTTTCACACAAACCCAGCCATATGAGAAGATCTGCGAATTTTTTACTTTCTGGCTATGATGATTTCATTGTAAATCTAAGTTGTACAGAAGTTACTCTGTATCATTTAATTGAGGTAAATCTGTTAATTCATATAATCAATCTTAACACAGAAATTGTACTGTATTTTTTAAATCCTTACCAAGACTGATGAGACTGTAAGAGCTTTTTGGAACAGATGGTTGGTTCTTGTGTGTGGTGCTTTACTTTCCTTTTTTTTTTTTAATTTACAGCACATATTGTTAACACTTGACCTGACATATTCCTTTGAATAATTATTCTGGTATCCTTAAAGCAAAGGAAAAAAAAAATCTGAGATTTTTATCCCTCTTACTTTCTTAAATTACATTTAGGTTGTTAAGAAATGTCAAACTTGCTTGTAAATAACACTGAGCATGATAGGCTTGGGTGTTTTCCTCCAGAAGCTCTAGATCTGCCTTCTGTATGTGTTACCTCTTTAGCTGGGTGACTTTATTAAAGAACTGAACTCATGTGGCACAGAGTAATCCCAGGAACCCTAAGCAATTAAATTCCTTCATGGAGTTCCTCAGTGCATCACAGGACTGGATCCTCAGTTCTCTTTCAGCTGCTACCCAAGTGAGTAATTGATGGCACTTCATGACTGAGGAACAACTACTTAAGTGGGGAAATATTAAAAGGTAGAAAATACAAAAAGGCATTGTTAAACAATGCTGTGAGATGTTTATAACTGCTCTTCCAGCGCTGAAGTATTTCAGGACTTGGTGTTACCAGAAGAGAGTCCAATATGGAAAGAAAAAAGCAAAGGAAAATGTCACACACATTACAGCATTTAACAAACCTCTTCACATACTTCCAGGCAACTGCAAGTATTTCAGTCAGTTACTTTTTCTGCAGACTCTGTGCTCAGATTTTAGAGCAGTATCATTCTCTTTCCTTCCTTCTGGCTGTGAGGACCGTAAAACTCTGATTTTAGAGTGTGCTGAACTGTTCCTCTAACTCATGGCCAAGCAGGACGGTAGGAACTCACTCGACATGAGCATACCCAGGGAAGGCTCAAAGGTCCATGAAATTTCTTTTGCCCTTCCAGACTTGAAGAGAATAAACATTACTGAAAGCCATCTTACCTATCTCTCCAAGTGCAGCTTTCAGGGGTGTGGCAAGAGGTGATTTACTGACGTGTAATATAAAAAATTAGAAGCTGATGGAAAAAAGAGATCATGAAATGAATAGATAATGGCAAAATGGGTCTATGCAGGTGAAATTTATCTTCACCTTTTGAGGTTCACCCAGGCTTGAGATCATTCTGAGATTTCATCCATGTAGTTACATAGCAATATATCAAAAGATAGTGAATGCTGCTCCTATCCAAGAAGTTCTGACATCAGTCTCTTAGCCCTGAACAAGAAAAAACAAAACAGGCTCTAAATTATCAACTTCTCCAAAACTTACATTCTTAGCTAAGATAAGAGTTTCCAAAAACAAGCTTGAAAATCTAAGCATCCTCTCTTTTGAGATTACCAATTTAAATATTGTGTGGATGCCACAGGCAATTGTTTTTTTTCTGTGAGGATCTACAGTACTTGTCATTACTTACAGTGCAGAGTTAATACTTACTATTTTCTGTCACTTTAGCACGATCATCTTAACTGAAATAGTAAATATTTTGAGTCAATGTAAAATTAATGCATCTTTGCTATATTTTACTTGTATGTCTGTGAGTATATGTGCATATAAATATATTCCCATACGCACAAAAACGTTAACAGAGAATTAAGGTTGCCTATATTCATTGCTTAAGTCTAACCCACATAAAAAGTGCAGTGCTAGGCAATGTCATGCTAACTGGAAATCTGGATCTACAGCCTTCAAGGATTATTAATAATAAAGTTGAGACGAGCAACCAGAGTAATCTCAGAACATGTCTTTTAGTGTGTAAACATCTAGACTCTCCTCCACAAAAAAAAAAGAAAGTATTTTGTAGTTTTCATCAACATACTGTCTTGGATAGCTTTCCAAGGGGGCTAGAGAAGAACTGTCCCTTCACTGGAAGTGCATTCTGTGGTGTGCATCCAGTCCAACAAATTCTCTTCATCTACCCACAAGATGCCACCCTCAGTGATTCAGTCAACTCCTTGCAATAATATTCAGACACACCATCTTAATTTTTGCCTCGGCTACATTAATATCTGTTACCAACCCAGGCTTTAGAAAAATACAGAGCTGATTTATACTTTAGTAGAGAAATTAAAGATCAAAAAGATTTATTAGGGTTACTCTACCCTCCCCCCTACCAGTGCATAATCATTCCCCACCGTATATTTTTTATGGTAATGAGACACTCAGGGCTCAGTCCTACAGAATGTTAAGTGTTCTGGCCCAGTCCAGCAGAGCGATTAGGTGTGTAAATGCCTGAGCAATCCCTCAAAAGTTAGCTATGAGCAGGTGAACCATCCTCTTTATTTAAACACATGCTGAATTATTTTCCAGAGGTTCAGCGTCCCATGGAATAGAACTAAAGCTTTGTTTATGTCCCCTCTGTTTCTCTAAAGTGTCCCACCACTACCATTATAGCAATGACACTAGGAGCAAGCCAAGGTGTTGGCTCCCTGCTTTTAGGAGCAACTGATGCTGATTTTCACAAAACAAGATTTGCTTAACGTTGTGATACTGCTTAAAGAGTGATCACCTTTGAGCCGAGTCAGTTCGAGCAGAACTCCAAGACACTTCATCAAACACTTGAAATAAGAAACACTTGTCCAAAGCACAACTCATACTTAATCCAGTGATATGCTCTGGGTAAATTACACTGGCAGCACAGCACGGTGCTGCAAAAGAGGGCTGCCCTTCCAACCCCTGTTTCCAACCAGGAAATGAGGGCAGCAGATGCAAGAGCAGCCCAGTTCCAGGAGGGAAGATGACCATCTCTTCACTGAACACTGCAGGTACACACACCCTTGTCCTTCTTTATCTTCCTTCTTTCCCTTCCTTCATCTTCCTTGTTCTCCTCCATGGCTTGATACAATAAGAACTGACCCAAGGCTCTGTGCATTGTACAAACAGTTTTATAAAGTTCTACACTCTCTAGTCTTGGGTGTGTGTTGGTAGTACAGGACTGAATCAATATGTTAAAAGTGATTTAAACATATGCTTAAATGTCAACATATATTTCAATGCCTTTAGATTATTTATATTATAGACACAGAGGAAACATATTCTATCCCAACAAGAACCTTGTAATATTTTAAATAAACACATGAAACATATGGCTGACTCTCTGCAGATGTGCATGAAGTTTATAATCTTTAATTTTTATTCCAAACACATTAATGTTTTTTACTTCAAAATGACCTGGGTAAACTGTGAAATTTGCTTAAGCTATTAAGAGTAAATCTGTCACACTGACAATTTCAAGCAGTGTCCTTATTGCTAAAAGGGCATATACTGTAAGTTACAGGCTTAATGGCTATTGCTTTTTGCCCTGATGTGCACAAGTCCTCTACCTTCCATTTATTTATTTCCTGATAAGCAATCAATGTAGAAAAATAGAAAAGCCAAATGGATTAAGAGACTGGTTCTGTCCTAATCTCAGTCTAACAAAAAGGGGTTGTTGTCATGAGTTGAATCAAATCTACTCTTAGAGGATTTTATCACAGAAGATTGAGCAGATCAGTATGAAACAGCACCAGAACAAGTATGGCTCATCTTATTCCTGAAGGTTAGAGGTCCCACATTCTGCTTAAGTCATTGACATGGACATATGCAGGGCACAGGAAATTTATGTGCATCTTCTGTGCTGCACAAACATTTGACTGCCTAGCCCTCTAGCTGTGGCCTAAAACCCTGCCCTTTTGACGTTCACATGTCAGCTTTCCTTTATCTGTGAAAACAACGTAACTGCTCATGAACATAAAAGCAAGTGCATGTCTGAGTGTTTGCAGGAGAGCTTTACCCACGTGGACTTGCCTACAACTGACTTTAACAGGTCACCAAATAAATATGACACTTTCCTCCTCCAGCTATTACAGGAAATCACATTAGCAAAAATAGAAAATATAATCCTGTAAACCACAAGACACAGCGAACTGTGAGGTTTTAGAATTCTCTCTCCATCTAAGGAAACAGATGCATTTCTCCCCTTATATTCTAATTGTAACATGAGAGTAATTTCCTAACCCTTGTCACTAACCTTGCATCACGGGAACAAACAGAAGTCCTGTGCCTCCAAAAGCAGCTCATTCTTAAAGACTACTCTACAGTAGAACCCATAGAAATTACAGGGCAGTATTGGAAAAGAGCACTGAAAGTGGGAACTCTTTCAGAGAGACCGAGTGATTAGGAGTCCATCAAGTGTAAACCAGGGAAATTTAGACAAAGACCAGGAAAAGATTCCTAACAATGAAGTGTACTGGAGTGTCAGGAGAGGAAGGCGTGGATGAGCTAATCAGCTGTGTCACTTAAAGCTGCACAAAACAAAGTACTTGTGGTGCACTGGCTAGGGTAATTCTGCATTTTCACAGGGAGGGTTAAACAACTGTTGACCCAACAGCTCTCCACGCTATTTCTCTGATTCTAAGCATCACATGTTCTGTAGGTGGAGAGGGAAGGGTCACTGCTGCAGGAAAAAATTAACATGTGCCATGGAAGTGTCAGATGTTACTGTACATACTATACACAACTGAAAATCCTGTGAGGAAAATAAGTGCAGGGCAAATCTGTGGGTGACCTTCTAGTTTTACATGTCACACCAAACATGATGGGTTTTTACTCAAATAAGTGTTTTGTTTGAAATTAGTGGCTGGCAGCCTGATTTAGTTCTCTATGAAGGCACAAATAAAGAAAGTCACATTCTCAAAAGGCAGACTTTGTAAGTCATTCCTCATCAGGCCTCATAAAGATGCCTTTTATAAAATGGAAGGGTTTCAAAAGATAATGCAGAGGAGGTGAAATCATTAATAAGTTACAAGGAAGAGAGAGAACCAAAACATGAGACTAAAGAAGAGTTATAAAGGAAACCTGATCACGATGAGTGTAAAGCCTGTCAGAGACAGGCAGCTGATAGGGGGAACTGCAGCCAGACTGGAGCGTTGCACAGGCACTATTCCCTGCCTGCTGCACTGCCTTGCAGAGACAGACATCCTCTGTTCCTGGTTTGGCTGGCTGCTGGGGCCATTGATAACCATATGAAACCTGGGAAGTTAAGGCGAGTTGAGTGCTTTCAGGACGGCTCATAGTGGGATGGAGTCAGGCTGTCTGTCCATTGCAATCCACGGCCTGAGCACCCAGGGTTTAATCTAAACAAGGGACTTATGACTGCAAGTATATCACTGTATTGGCGTATCATATTGACTTTCTGATAATGTTCTAAGCCAGTCGGGTAAGAAAGAGAAAGTGCCACCGGGTACAAATTGTGGCATCAATTCTCTGCCAGACTGATCAATTGAATTTATATATTACCTCCAGCTACGTACTTAAAATCTATAGTTTCACTCCCTCCAGTGCAAAGCTCACAGTTTAAGTAATTGCAAATACAAATGAATTTTAAAAGGATTTAGCAGGCTTTAAATTAAAAATGTGTGAACATTGTTATTTTAAGCACTCTAAATTATTTACTAATATAACCCAGCTGATTCACTTTTCTCTTCTTTTTGTCTTAGCTTGATTTTTTTGATCCCTGAAGCCTCAGCGGAGCTTAACATACCTCCGATAAACTGCAAACAGCAAAATAATGCTCTATTTTACCCAACTGAAAGAAGTCTTCAAATACAGCCCACAGAACAAAAAGCTGCAAAATGTCAGCAGTACAAGGACTTGTTAAATCCTGCAACAGAAATGGGCGAGTAGTCAAGAGATATAAACATGCAGTTGACAAAAAGTATGAAGCTCAAAAAGTTTAGAAAGTGTTTAGGGGATCTGTTTTAGGCAGGCACTGTGATAATGCAATAAGGTGACAGGGCTACAAAAAATACTTAGCACAATACCTGGAAGGACTCTGGTTATAACACTCACTTGCTGAGTCTCATTTACCTTAATCAAACACTGCAGCTGTTTTCTGTTTTAATCACATCTTTTGGGTTAATCTATAAAATACCTGAGTTACAAGATAAGCATCAAATCAAAATAATAAATTAGGTCATTTGAACTGGTGCTAAAACAGTGAGCATCCTCTTGCATTTTTTCATATTTTCTGACTTCAGTCTATTAATTGTAAAAATGATTCATAAGCTTCTTGAGAGACAATGAGAGATTTGATGCAGTAAAAAGCATCTGCATGCAGAAATAATGACATGGGACTTCAGTTTGCCTACTTAGAGAACCAGGTCCAGTGCTGCATCATGGTTTACACCTCCCTTACATGCCACTACTGATATATGAACTACAGAATTTGGTAAGAATAATCTGTAAAAAACCAGATAATTCCTCTGCAATATTAGGTTCCCAGTTTACAAAGGTATTGTCTATTCCCTGAATGGAAAAATATGATAAAATTCTGTTTTTCATCTTGCTGGGAAAAAGGTATAGGTAACTCTAGATGTATGTCATTGCTATTTTTTTTATTCAATTTGTTGAGTGAGAGAAAGAAACAGAAGGTAATGTGTAAGGATTATATCACAGTACATAAAAATATAATGTTGGGAATTTGAAAATAATTGAAGAAAGGCTATTATTGTTTTGAAGGAAATAAAGTTATATTCTCATTATTGGGATAAATATACAATCACAAAATAAATGTTTGTCCTCATTACTATTGCTTTTTTATTGTTAAAGTTATGATATGAGGTAATTTGAGATTACTTTCTTCCCAAATTATGCTGCAGACTTTATTCAGGTATATCATCAGAATCAACAGTAGTGTAACTAGAACCTGTCAAAATTACTTTTACAGTCAGCATCAGTCCTGTTTTAAGGCTTCTTTAATTGTGGTTTCTTTATTTTTAATAGTCTGAAGTAGGGGGAGATTTGCTTTTCCTACTAATGTATATTCTTAGGTAGAAGAAATCTTCCCACAAGTTCAGATTTAATTTAATACTGAAAATAATATTTTCCAACATTGACTTCCCAAATTCATTTAAATCACTACAGAGAAGACTTTGTTAGACTTCAATAGCAGTTACCACTCTCAGATGTCCCATAAAATATGGGATGGTCGTAATTCCAGCTTGAGGAATTGAGGCCTTACCAAAAACATGCTCCATATATACAATACACAGTATTGCATTTTTCCCCCAAAATTCCCATTTACTTTGAATGTGGACAATGGATCTGGTGCTGAAAGACAAGGAAATCCTATTGCCTCACCAATGTTTCTGTACTCTACCATATATCACTATCACAAAGTTCAGAGGGGCTGCTTTTTCAGCTTGCTGTCATCAGCTTTCTGTCTTTGTTCTGCTCTCCAGGTCTCTCTTGGACTAAGCCATAAGGAGCAGTAAAGGGAATAGAAATACTCAGAATCTGCAAGACTGGCAGGAGAGAGTTAAGTGCATTCTTTTTAGGGCTTGAAGCCTCAAGTTTAGGGTTTGCTCTTGCTTTCCTGAGTGATTCCACCATGTGTGAGGAATACCTTTAAGGTTAATGGGATTCTGAAATCAATAAAAATGACTTACTAATGGTTCAGGGAAGTTTTTCTACTACAGGGTGTGAATTTACAAGGTTATTAGCTATTCTGCAACAGCTCTCCCTTTCTGCAGTGAGGCACCACTTTCAAAATGGACTGAGGTACCCACATGAAGACTGAGAACAGGAAGGTACTGTGGGGGTGCCTGCATGCTCTGGATTTACACCCTGGCCTAACCACTACTCACAAGGTTCCCATTGGGCACAAGTTAAAGTATGTGAGATCAGTGCTGCAAATCCTAGGACAATTTCTCATGGTTTGTACAGAAACATGCCTGTAAATTTAAGTAAATATTGATTCAAATAATTGAGAAAGATAATTTAAAGGATTTTACTGAAGTAATGAGCTTCAGGACATTGGTTCAGTGGTTTTTTCCCTAATACTCTGAGTTGGAATAAGTTGTCATATTTTTTCCTATTAATGCGCCTTGATATTAAGGAGACTTCAAGTTGACCACGGTTCTTGAAATAAAGAGTAAAGTAGCCCCCTGTTTCTAAATGAAGGTGCAGTTGCACAGTGGCTCCACCCCACAGACCAAACCAAAGCAAAAATTCAAACAGCCAAGTGTTGTCCTGGAGAGGCAATAACCAACAGAACCGGGTGTTGCTGCCGTGCCACAGGGTACTCTGTGGCAGAACCAGTTTGCACTGCAAAAAACACTGCTCTCCTCAGGTATCTTGTTCCCCCTGATTGAATTCCACCCTTATCTATGTAAAACAGGTTAAAAGTTATGACTTCATATAGTTAACCAGCTGATAGGGAAACAATTCACCACGCTTTAGAGACTTTAAAATTCTCCTCCTTCTTTACCACAAGAATCATATCAGTATTGCTCCTTCAGACATAAAATAATTCATCTGTGTTTTCCTTACAACAAAGAATTTGTTCAGAGAAAATCTTGAGGAAGCAGCCTGATCTGTCTGGTATTAAAGACTTGTTTGACAAAACAAATTTTCAATAAACACTCAGAAAACAGGAGCCATGCCAGTTAGAATGATAGAAAATCATGTCCAAGAGATAAATGGATCATTAAAGAGAAGGTACTTGAATTTTCATTACAGAACACTACACAATCACTAAAGGTTTCTGAACTTGTCTGGCTTGTTGATCTTGTGTACTCCTCCTACCTCTAACTATTATGCCTAATATCCATATTTTCGCATACCTTTTGAAACCTATATATTTCATCTTCTGAAGGTATCATTAAAAACTCTTTGCAACTATCAGAATTCATGAATTTTGATATGCATTGGCCCGAACAGTATAAAAAACTGTTTAGTGAGTAATAATGTGAACATCATACCTAATGACTCAGAACCTGCATGACACAAGTAATGGTATTTTGGTGAACATATGGACTTTAACTAGGGCTTGGCAGCACAGGACCCTTGTTTAGCTCTGCAGGCTGGGATGCTGAGGAAACTAAATCAGAGGGATGACTGAATCATTAGTTAGGATTTTTCCCTTTCTGTAGGATTACAAGTGGAATGATTTTGGAAGCCAAGAGACCCAGCTATAAACAGGAAGTTTCTCAGTTCTTTTAGTGCTGCAAAATTGGAAGAACAATTTTTGCTATGCGCCTAATTCCTTCAGAGCAGCACAGGTTTAAACACTCAGGACCCAGCTGCCATTAACTACTAGGCATCATAAACACTGTCCAAACAAGTGCAATTAACACTAATTCTCTGGTGTTTCAGATTCAAGATAAAACAGAGATTCATTTGTAAGTGCAGAACCGGCACTACCTCGTCTTGCACAAAAGGACAAGACAGACCATCACCAAGCTGGATATCAAGAAAGCCTTTGTCTTTCCAGTGAGTTTGTATCTCTAGTGAGCAGGTTTAAGTTGCAGCAACATTTATATCAGCAGAGATGGCTCAATTTAATTAAGATGAGATTTTTCATGCAAATCAGTATCTTTTGACATTAGTATGAAAGCAATAGGGTAAAATAGTGATATTCTGAAGTTGTTACTGGAAATTGTCCTGCCCAGAAGGGACCCTGTCTCCCTGCCTGTTAACCCCTAGCTCATGGCTCAATTTAGGAAACAGAACAAATTATCAGAAGGTAATAGGGAACAAATTGATTCCCTAGACCAAAGCAAGCTGTAGTCTCCAGACACTCTCTTCTTACTACTTACAGCTTTTAAAAGGGGTAGTCCTACTTTTATCCAGTCAGTTCTTTTCTTTTTACCTCTCTGTATCAGCCTGTGACAGAGATAACGCAGAGAAAGAACAGCAGAAAAAAATTATTTATCAGTAAATCTGGGAAGTATGGCTTTTCTTTTGAACCTTCTATGTAAAAACCTAAATGAATTGCAAAATCAGCCAGAGAAACATTACATGTATCATCAAAACCACATTAGATCAAACCACATTCAATTTTCCTCTCCTTTCCGGGAAGGAGAAGATTTTTTTTTTTTTTTGAGTACAGCTACCTTAAATTGTGTGAGAAGCTACAGCAAATCAACAAGACTATCAGTAGAACCAAAAATATCCTATTTGATAGCAGTTGATCTTCTGATAAAATATTGACATTATAGCAAATAACAACATACAACCAACAGGGGACAGGAGAGCTAGGAACATAAAAGCATTAGACTTTGATTAACACATAAACTTTCTTTTCTCACTAGCACTGGGTTTTAGACCTTTGACTGGCAGAAATACAGGTGACAACGACTGAGGGGTGAGTGGGAGTCAGATCTGGGCAGCAAATGTCCTTGCCTAGCAGTGCTTCTACTGTCAGATCCAGGAGTTCATTATCATGTTCAAACCTCTGTCTGGGACAGGAGGGAGTACCAAGAAGGGGTGGGAGGCAGAGGAGAACCCTTAACTATTGGCAACTTCTAGAATATAATGATATAATGATACTATGCATAGTAGAGTGTATGTTGTATTGGAAACAAATTAGGTATGATCATTAAGGTCTCAGATAAATTATAACTCAGAAAATTAACTTACTGTCCCCATAATTTTCTAAGCATCTTTATAGTCCATCAAAGTGTTGTTTAATGATTAAATTCAAAATTACTATTTTCTGTTAATGTTTTAAAGCAGAAATGGCTGCCTTAAGATGGTGGAACATAGTTGCTATATATACCCAGATTATAGCCAAATTTGTGACTGCTGCCAATGTCAGTGGTGTGATTTCCATTGGCCTTGCTCCTCTTCCAAACACACCTTGCACTGCAGCAGCCACTACAAGTCTGAAAGACGGGTCTGGCACCATCACTGGGATATTTACTTCTATTGAAAAGTAGAGACTGGATAAGAGCATTTAAAACATGAGACATAAAAAGGGAAAATTCCTTAACACAGGAATAAAGGTGTCTAAGAAGATAGTTTTGTTATAACTTTGCTCTAGAGCAATTTTGTACTCTTTCAGCTTCAGGTAGACCACCTGCACAATGACAAGCAGGTGAAGCTGGTCTTGTAAGGGTCTTACCTAGAAGGAAAAAAAAAAATCTGGTGTTGTTGCTTAGCACATTTATGTACTTTCCAGCTATAGATCCCAAAGTGTTTATAAAGCTCCAGAAATATAATTATCTCCATTTCATAGCCAAGGAAATTGAAAGGCAAAATTAAGTAGTTTGCTGAGGGCCACACAGTGAATCATTTGAAGAGCCCAATTGTTACTGTAAATCTCCACACCTAGGCAATGATTATGCTGCCATGACTCAGCCTAGATATTATTCTAGAACATCAATTGCTGCTGCATAACCAGTGTCGTGCACTGACTCCTACACACTCTTCATTCTGTTCAGAGGCCTGCTGCACTTTTTAACTTGTCTCCATTTTGCTCTGCAAGAAAGTAGGTGTCCTTCAGAATTCCCTCAAAAATTTCTTGTGAAGGGGCATCCAGCTTTCCAGAGCTGGAAGTTTTTTCCTGGAAGAGTCAAAAGCACTGCTCAAGAGTCTGACTTAAGTAACTAACCAATTTTTCCAGCTAACTGGCATCCATGCTTTGCAAAACAATCCCACAAATACAGTTTTGAAGGGTAACTTTCTTTAGCCACCCACAGTGGAACGGAGATACTAGTCTGGGAGATCCCACCAAACCTGCACTGACATCGATATTCTGAAGCACAGAAGAATGTTGTGATTTCCTGATGGCTACAGAGTAAACCATTCTGGAGAAATAAATGGAACTCATTTGAGTTTTGGGCAAGTCCATCATTTGTAACTATGTGCTTTAAGGTGTGCTGGTGCAGCTGTGTACTATTTTACAGGAAAATGGGAAAATTTTTTGTCTAAAATTCAAGCCAGCTAGAAACTATTATCAGTACGACACCAAGTTAGCTACACTGTGTTCAATGTGGTGAACATTTATGAACTCAGGTCTATTGCTGCCCTTTTCTTCACAGCTGCCAACCTGGGTGAAGAAGAATATGGAGATCAGGAAAGCTTGTCTTAAAGACAGATAACTCCTAGATGATGCTGGAAGAGTGATCTGCTGTTAAACACAAAAACTGGTCTGGCACTCCTCCAACTTCAGGTTTTCATTTGTGTGACTCAGGTAGGCTTGGTGAAACTGGAGGTAGACATGTCTGAAATCTGTCCATTGTCACAGGTTTTGATAACATCTGAACACTTGCTGTATTTACAGACATTTTTAAAATTTTGTAGAGGGTGCTGTATTTGCTCTAAGGTTTTATGAGTCTTCTGCTAACAGGAATACCTGCCTACATGAAGTACCTTCCATGCTAGGAAACTGAATTCTACCACCAGACTGCTGCAATTCAGTAGCCAAATCAGATCCCTTTGAAACCACTGCAAAATATTCCTCCAGGGATTTGCTAAAACAAAATTTTTGCTACATTGTTATTCCACAAATAATTTTCAAAAATATTTTCACTATTTATTTTTCTTGTCACAGATTTATAAACTCCAAACTAGGGAAAAAAAATGACTGTCATAGTCAGCTTGACCATTGGTATGCATAGAGAATAGATATTTTTTTTCAAATGAGGACTCTTAGAGAGAGATCTGATCTTATTTTAAACCTATGGCAAGTCTACTTCCTGCAGCAAAGTTTTCTAATATTTAATTAGAGAAAGTTATATATTTTGCAAGGTAGAATTTGTTGAATAAATTTGAAAATATATAGATATATTATAAAATAAAGCCTGGTCTGTCAGGTCTCCTATACATCTATTCACAAAAATGCATACACAGACCTATAAGGTACATCACATGCTAAGGCTCATTTGCCAGTACCTAGAGCAATGCAGTGTTTATCTCCATATTCTTCCTAAAGGGCAGGCCCAAAAGGTGGACACAGTGTGGGGAACAGAAAGAACAGAAATGAGGCTCAGCTCCCTCCTCCTGATTTTAATCTTCCTTTTACCCACCAAAGGTTGCATTGCAGTGAGAGCTCATTTTGTGGTAATAACATCTGAGAACCTTTCCAAGTCCTTTTCTGAGCCACTGTTTTCAGAGATAGCCTCCTTAATTCTTCTTCCTAAATGTTCTACTTTGCTTTTGGCTGCATTTAAAGATATTTTGCTGGTTCTTGGCTGTTAACCAGGCAATTCAAATCAGTTTATAAAATTAGATCATCATTCTCATAATAAAGACCATCAACATCACCATGTTTGTATCAGCCTAAGGAATACTCTAAGGTATAAATAAAAGCTTTTATGTTTGTTCAGTAACACTTGTTTTGTGTCACACAGTGGGGAGAGGTTTTTCCACTAGTCTTCCAAAGCAGAAAATTAGGTGCCTACAAGGCAACAGAGCAGGGTTGATACCTCCATTTTCTACATTTTGATGAACTGGCTAAATTTGGCATCTTAGTTAGCTCCTTTGAGACTTTTGGGTGTAAAATAATCTAAGGCTGTTGATATGAATATGTTCAATTTCAGCAGTTGCTGTCTTACCTCTTTCTTTGTTACAGATGGCAAACTTTCATTTCCATCCACAACATCATATGGGATGGATACATCCTCCTGTTTCATTCCAAGTGCAGAACAGAAATATTTATTAAACATTTCTGCCTTATCTGCGTCATTATTTATGATTTCCACCATCTGCATATTCAGTGGAACTGTATCTGACCTAAGATTCTTTTTGATGCTAAAATGTTTTCAAATTGCCTTCTTGTTGTTTTTAACCATATTGGCCATTGATGTTTAACAGAGTTGTTAATTTCTTTTATCAGTTACTTATAAGTCTCAATACATAACTTATGCCTGCTTTTTTTCATTCTTGATACATCCCTATTTTCTGTTTTTGCAGAACTTCTTTGTGGTTTAATCAGGACATTTTGATTACTGTACATTTTTGCCCGCAAGTTTATGTCCTTGAACAATTCCCAGTATTCATTAATACTTACTAATTAAAATTTACATTCCCGTTCAGTTATGCTAGCGGATTCAAGCTTGGATAAACTGGACCCCTAAAACATTTAAGTATAGCTACTTGGTGTTATACACAGTTCATACTTATAAAGTAAATATAACCATGTTGTTTAACAGTTCTTCCTGTTTGATGGTCACTGGTGGGCAATATTTATCTCTTTTTCCATCAAAATTATGTTAAGTTTTGAACTTCCTTGTGCGAGATGAATCTCCACACTCTGAGATTATCTGCTACTATTTTTGGAAGCTCTAGGGAATTCTGGTGCTGGCAAAACAAAACCTTAGAAAATATTCCTCACTTTAAACACTACTATGATAGATTTTTGTTCTCCCCACACTGAAGGAAAAATGGTGAAAGAGCAGCTCTTCCCTCTGTCTCTCTGGTTGTTTTTTTTGGTTTTTTTTCTGTAACATACACAGAAATCTGTAATTATCTTTTGACTCAGAAGTACCAAGTTCCTGTTACTAGATTGTTTTTGACTCTTCAACATGCAATGCTTATTTGATGCAGTATTCCATCTCCAGTCCCTCTTCCTTATTAAGAGGGCTGAAAAATTTAATCAATATCCATGAGACTCCAGCAGTATGACACCTTACCAAGTTTCAGAAATATTAACTGTGTGACGTTTCTTCATATATGTGAATACTGCCTCTGCTCACCTATTAACAAGGTGCTTGAAAGTTCATTTAGCAATTCTTTTACAATCTAATATGTCCCTTATCACTTAGCTTTGTTGTATGTCTGGTGTGCTGGCTGTAATTCACACATGGAGTACATATTTGTTAGAATTTTTTTTATATTATTACTCAAATCCACACTCAGTTTAAGGCCCCTCTGGCATTTTTTCATTGACTGGTATGGCTGCTGCTGAGATGGTCAACAGGATCAGATTTTCCCATCTCTCAGGTAAGAAATCATCACCAGCCTGTCAGATGACACCTGACAAGGTACTGGTACCAGCCTACATCCTGCAAGCTTGAATCTCACCAAGGCTTGACCTCAAATTCTTCAACTTTGATCTAGAAAACCAGAAAACTGCCAGTTGTCCTTCTACACCCTTGAAATATCTGGCAGGCTCTTGTTGTCAAGAAATACTGCATTTCATTGTCCTGCAAAGTATGCTTTCACGGGCTTTTTCCAAATTCTCCTGGTCTGAACTGTGTTCAGTTCTCTTTATGAATGTTTAAAAACTGACTAAACTTAGTCAAACAACATGGAGGAATAAAATCACTTTATTTACAGCAGGTCATTGTTTAGCAGGTAAAATGATCAATTAGATAATGTATGTCATAATTGCCATGTGAAACAGCTTGCAGGCAATTCATAGACCAAGATACTTTGCCTAAACTATTAATCAAATAACTTCAACTGATGAACAAAAGAACTTAACTCCACACTTGAATAATTTGCAAATAAGGAAAAAGAAATAGATTTGTCAAATTATTTATTCATTATAAGTAGTTCAACCAGACCTATCCCTTTTTATCATTTACATCGGTTTTAAATTCTTAAAGTGGTTTGGGAACCTTAAAGAGTAAAATCTGCTATAAATGATTAATGCAATGATCATTTATATATGGCACCGTAAACGTACAAACATACTTTCCTTAGCACTGAATTAGGCAGTGGAGACCATAAGAGTGGTTACAATAGCTTTCACTCTCAAAAAGAGGTGAAAGCCTGATATTCTGATATTTTTCAGGCTGACTGAAGAATGAACTGGATACCTGCAGTTTGAAGATTACTGCTGCAATTGACCCTCTCGGCAGCTTAAGGAGCCACTGGCACCGTGTCTCTGGCAGGGCAAGCAGCCAACGCTGGCAGGGATGCAATGGGCACAGTCCTCAGGCCTCAGCAGGGACCCAGTTTCTAGAAATGTTCATCTGCAGATCAGTGCTGAATGTGTTTGGTGCTTTGTTTTGTTTTGTGTGGTTTTAGTATGGTTAACTTTAGGAACTTCTCAAGTTATGACCCTATCCAGTAATGCTCGGCTTGCAAGGACACAGGTTCACAAAGGTGAACACATTGCTTAGCATGATTTGAGGTGGGACTCGTTTTTCCCCAAGTATCACTACCTTCTGAGAACTGGAATAATATCATCAAACACATTGGAATAGCTCAGATTCTGGCATCCTTGTCCACAGTGTACAGCATCAAGTCCATAGGCAGTCCTACTGAAACAATGCAAAATCTTACACTTCAGATACTAATGTAATCAAAACTACTTGTTAAATTTAGAAGATTTAAGGTGTTTACAGAGATCAGTAACAAATATTATTTTTAAATCTGACAATGACTTAAATGACAAAAACAACCTAATACCATTTTCTTTTTCAGGTGGTTGGGAGTGTGTTGTTGTTTGCTTGGTTTTGTTTTTTATAGAGCTGGCATTTAACAGAGAGGCTCTGATTTTAACTCTGAGTAAATCTGACATAGAATCACCCAGAGGAAATAAATATAAAGTACTGTGAGGTCATGTTTACAACCACTTTTTTAAGCTCTTTCTGAATTAAGTATGCCACATCTCTGCATCAGTTGTGTTATACTAGGTAAGCAATGCACTATTCAAATGATTTTTAATGACCAAAGCCCCTATATTTTAGGGTTGAACATCTGTTATCTATTCAGACAGTGAGTAGTATTTGGGTGAATAATTTGCAGATTCAATGCATAGAAAATTTGGTACCAGTGCTAAGGTTAATTCATTTTCCCTGGGATGTTTTGTAGCCAAATGGAATCAAAATGTCCTCACACATTACTTCACTCCCACCTACTTCTCTGAGAAACCAAACAGTACTGAAGAGTCTAAAGATAAATTGGGATGAAACAGGAGCCATGAATAAAGCAGGAAAAGGGAAAGTGCTCTAGATGTTAGTCTACAAAATGCAGTGTTCAGCTCACTAAAGCAGAAACAAGGTAGTTAAAAAATCAACAAAGGAACCGTAAGAAAAGCTACCACTGTTTGGATTTATTCATTATTACAACAGCAGCTCGTAATCCAGCTTCACAAAGAGAATACTTCAGTATCCTACACATGGTGTTGGATAGGTAGATCTCAAAAGTCTTTAAAACAGGAAGAAACACTTTTCATTCTCAAATATTTTACCTGCAGCATATGGCTCCATGTGTTTGCTGCTGTTTCTTTTAGGACCAAAAGCTTTCCCACTTCTAGTTACAGAACTCTCTGATGTTTGTAATGGTCTGGTACCAGAGTAACTAACCTGGTACTTTGGATTGCTAAAGGGGGGTAAGTAGACCATGAAATAACGTGTTAGTATCTAGCAGCACTTGGTATTCAAAAGCTTAACAGGGAGTCAGGGGCTGCTTGTGTGTGTGGTCTCTGTGCTCTTTGGTCTCGTAGTTTGGCGGTAGCAAATGGGATGAGTTTGGATGACTGTGGTAGATGTGTGCTTATACTCCTACATTTATGCTAGTTTAAAAAATTATTGCTTTGTGTAAGCTGCAGCAGAACCCAATGGAAGTTGTTCGGTGTCCTTTGGATGAGACTGTGAGATTTTACCGTTTGCTTCCAAAATCTGCTAACAGCAAAATTGAGCTGCAGGATAGTAGAAGGAACTGAGAACTAAAAGCTACTCTCTTCTCCCCCCGTTATGCAGGAAGGTAGCAGGAGATTCAGGAGCAAAAATTAAGCCCAAACCACAGGGCTGGACTGGAAGACCAGAACACTTGCACCCTTTGTGCCTGTCTCTCTAACAACTCCTGACAGTGAAACTGGGGAATGAGGGAGTGGGCAGGAGAAAGGAGGAAGGCTTTGTACCTCACTGCCAGTTCTGCAACCTCATTAAGCAAGAAAACCCTCTTCTTTAACAGGTGACCTAGACCTTCTCAAACACTACCTTTCCCTCCTTTTTATTTGGGTTCTTGCTCTAAGGAATCTCCCTAGAACAGACTTTCACATGATAGACTGTGACTGATGGTTAAAAGCTATGTCATCACTGACCTTATGTAGAACATCATTATTCACAGCTAGCAGATTCCTGAGTATGAAAAATTCTTTTGTCCCAATAGAAAAACAAGATTATAATATTTTATACAGAAATTAGGCCCAGCCTATTGATGCTTCATCATGGTTAGTACAGCATTTGATTTCAAGAGGTTGAAAAATTAATGAGACCCATATACAGTTCCTATTTACACTCTAAACTTACATGATTATAATGGTGTAGGGTTTAGGTCAATTTACTAGCTTGGGAAAAATAAAACACAATTAATTGTTGTGACCGCCATTCTAGGTGAAACCTGCATCCCTCTAATGAGGCTGAACACATGACAAAGGTTTCTGCTTATTGTCTGTCCAAAGTGGTCACACCCATTTTCAGCTCCTCCAAAATTTTGCCTGTGTTTTTACTTAAAGTTTCATAAGGAAAAGTCACATGGTTGTTTTGTGATTCTTTACCAAAGGGCATCAAATGTTGTCCTGTGTGTTTCTCAAAGCATGCCCAAAGCTTTCAGTCCTCCTAGTGCATGTTAATACATACATAAAGGCAGATTTCCTTTACTGGCTCAATCATACAAGCAGATCCAAATTTCACAAACACAAATTGGCTGCACAAGAAAGGAGAGAAATGTCCTATTTGACACCACATCTATTTTAACAATCTCTACTCACCTTACTGCAAGAGAGAGGTAGTGGCAGAATCAAGAGGTACTACTGTTATGTCTGTTAGAAGTACCTTATAATACTCAAAGATTTCGTCTCAAAAATGTAAAAAAATTAAAAATAATAATAGTATCATTTCACTAAATGAACAGAACGTCTGAGAAACTTTCTTGGACAATATAATTTGGATGTTTTCAACATCGCTTATTTTATTTCACAACAAACTTACATTTTATCACATGATTGCTTTCCCAATTATAGTGCAAAATAAAAGGCATCATCAAATAGTTTAATAGGTGCAGAGGAAAATGTAGTTTTGTACATCAAATGATGCAGAAAATAACGTGACAACAACCAAAAAAAAAAAAAAATCTGTGTTGGAATGAAAAATTATTGCTATGGAGTTATTTGCCCTATATCTCCTCAATGGAGGAAAGGGACAGAGAGCCCCCAGGTTTGATTATTATTTTTCTGATAAAGTGTACACTGGGATAAAGGAAAGATTTCCTCTTCCAAGTAGGGTCTGCAGTCCTTCCGGTGAGTTTGTAATCTCAACAGTTAAAAGACAAATCGCGTTTATCCATAAAAACAGAAGTCCATGCTTAGGCTGCAGGGTAGGAGATTTAGGCAGAGACACTGACAGTTTTTCTTTAGAAAACTGTTTGTATTTTCACCGCAATCTACTCAGACACATACTAATAGAATTTTAAAAGGTCTGTACACATCCACCGGTGCTCAGATCGCATGTTGATAAGCACCTCCCGGTGATTTTCAGATCCCCAACTCCAGCGTGGACCCGTGATTACCTCTGTCTGCCTGGCAATACAGAGCACTAATCTGTCTCAAAATAGAGGCCCCTGAACAGCACAGGGTAGGGAGCAGTGGATCACCACAGCCCTCTTTGGAGGGCCTGCATCCAGGCCGTGTAGCACAGGTATGTATTATTTATGGCCGTGCCTCTGTGTGATTACCTCCAGTTAACTGGAAGCCTCTCTAAAACAAAGGTTGCTCCAGTCCTGCTCGCCATTGGCACGAGGCCCTCCTCGCTCCTGCTCTCCCCCACTGCTGTAAGCAGACATAACAGCCCTCGGTCTAATTAGCTGTCTTTAAGGCAGGGCTAAGTGGGCTCAGTGGGGGGAAGAGGCTTTCCTGAGCCCCTCCAAGCCTCTCCTTGGCGCTGGCAGCCGGAGCGCGCGCGGCCTCCGAGAGGCACCACAAACTCACTGACATTATGTCCACGGGTTATCATTATCATCTTTTTTTGAAAAACCTGATCGATCGCTCCCGACCACAATGATGCTTCAGGGCATCTCTCACTCTGCTGGGGAGTGATTGACCATTGGGTATCATTAAAGAGGGGAGGTGAGGGGAGGGAGGGAGGCAGGCGAGGGGAAGGCCGAGGCGGCTGCAGGAGCAGCACCGGCTCCGGCTCCTCCTTGCGCAAGCCTCTCCCTCCCGGACACTGCTGACCTTTCACTCAGGAGCCAGCTGGAGTCAGGAGAGATTTAATTGAATGGCTTCCTCAGATGTGTTTGGGGTTTGGGTGATGGAGGAGGAGGATACAGCACTGAGAAGAGAGAAGGTGGGGGGAGAGGAATGGAAAAGGGAAAAAAAAAAAAAAGGAAAAAAACCAACAACTTTGGATGACCTTCAAAAGCTAATTGCTTGGCTCTTCCTAGGCCAGGGATCCTGGCATTGGCAGGGCCAGGGCTGCCCTTCCCTGGGCACAAGCACCTCCACTGCAGCAGTCCTGCTGTCCTGGCACTCCCCATCACCCTCTCCCTGTGCAACCAACCATAGGTGAGCCAAATCGGCCATTTCTGCCCTCCTGGGTGATGCCATACTGGCAGAACAAGGGTCATCCTAATATTCTAGGCCTCCTCATTCACTGGAGAAAGGTATTGGCAGGGGTGGGGCAAGAAGCAAGTATTCCTCTGAAAGAGTGCCTAAGCACACAGAAATGTGCATAGATATTTTCTTGTCTTTTTTAACGTCACATTTTTCTTCAGATTGAGTACAGAAACAGACAAAAAGAAAAACCACAGAGGAGGTCCCAGCCAGAGAAATCCAGCAACTGGCCTGGTGCTTGCCCTTTTCCAGTCACCTCCCATTTCCTCTGGTTTGGCTCCTTTGTTTGTGCCTGGGACACTGCACCTTGGCAGGGCTACCCACACACCTCCTGCTCCTCCTCCTCTCCTTTCCTCTCCCTTCCCTGCATGTCCCCCTCAATGCAAGCTCCCCCCTTTCCATTTTAACATAACTAAAAAGGAACGAATGGATCTCAGCTGAGTTAAATGGGTGACAAGGGAGATGGAAAGAAGGAAATTCATCCCTTCTTGTCTTTGAGAGCAATTTAATTAGGCCCAGGCCCCCTGTGAGTGGGTAAGGGAAAGGCTGAGGATTGGCTTGTCTGGGCTTCCTCTGAAGGCAAAAGCGGCCTTGGACACACATACAGAGAAAGGATTTTTAAAGGATCATGTAAGAAGATCAACAGATAAGCAGCTAATTTTGTGTACTTAGGGAGAAAATGAGTGCGTTCACTCCCACTGGAATAGCCAGAGTGATGGGATGAGAGGAAGGAAAACGAGGAGGAAGCAAGGAAAAAAGCTTAAGGTATTTCACCATTACTGCCGATTGCCAAAATTAAAGATTTATACTGCTTGATAGGGTACCCTGGCTACGGCTTTCACAGTGACTGTGCATGTGTACATATATCTATATACATACATATATAGATATAGATTTTTCTTTATACAGCTCAGTTATTTCAAGAATTTTCATCAGAAAACCACTTTTAAACTAATTGGAGTCTGTGGAGAGGAAACCTCATTTTTGGTTCAAATGAATTTTCTGAAAATGTCATTTGATTCGGGAAATATGACTGATCTGCCCGATTTCTTGATAAGAAATGAAATGAGCCGTTGTCCTTCAGGATATCATAGACTTGAAATGGGGGATTTTATGGTTAATGCCATCAGATAGAAGTGTCCTACTTTGAAAGGAGAAGTCCATCAGCCCCAGGGAAAGGCTGAAGACTGAATTTCGTCTCTAAATCCACAGCTGCAGCTAGAGCTGGCACAGAGCAGTGATAGATTTTTTTATTTCCCAAGCAATAATTACAAGATAAACAGCAATAAATAACACAATGATTAATAACAACAAGTAGTTAGTACTTCTCCAGCTAGTCATTTTAATTCATATTTTTTTCCCTCAGTGGTGTGGTCAGTGCTGACCATGGAGGCTAAAATTAATCCACAATATTACAACACCTTAGCTTTTAATTATCTCACACAGAATAAACCTGTACCTGGAGATGGCTGACTTCTTAGTGCAACAGAAACAGGATCTCTTGGATGTCAGTGTAACCTTGCTAACTCCATTTTTTATAGGGAAAAACTAAGAAAGACAAGATAAGTGACTTTCCCAAGGCCACAAAAGGAATTAGTCAGAGAGACAAGAAAGTCCCTCAAAGTCCTTGCTGGAGGGCTGGCACCATTAGTTAGTTTATCTTTTTCATAGCAGCATATATGCAAATAGAAATGGAGTCATACGGATAAAAAAATGAGATCAGGGACAAGAGAAAAGGCAAAGAGAGAAAGCCAAATAAGTGTAAGTAAATGTTCAAAAGGGCCGATTCAAGCTAATATTGAAGAAGCAGGTTTTAAACAAGACATCAGGAAGGAACAAACTGAGACTTGTAAGTGATTTGGGTAGAAGGTTGTTTTACAGAAAGATTGTTTGCAGAGGTTTGAAAGGCTACAAAAAGTTTGGATGCAAACTTTCAGGCACTGCAGTGTGGGCTTGCAGTCCTGGCCCATCTGGCCTCCTGCCCACAACCAGGAGTATACAAGCATTTGTACTCAACATGCTGTAACCAAAGTTTATGGCAGAAATCCTGTTGACTTTGCTGGGAGTGTAGGGAGGTCTCTAAAGAGCAACAGCTATTTTATGCTGTGTTTCATCCAGGAAAGAAGGGCAGGTGCTACCACAAGTTTCCCCTCAACTTCAGGGTTCTGCAAAGAAAAAAATCCAACAGGAGGAAAGAGAAGCAAGGAAAACCCAGGTTTTCATATTTCAGTCAAAAATATTTAAGGAACAGGTAGACAGTATGTCTCAGTTTGAAAGGGATTTATTTTACCCATGTGGCATCTTGCTAGAGGAAAAATTACCAATTATTTTACTGACACTTCTAAACTGGTTTCTTCATATACAAGTTCACTTCTCAATTAGTGCCTGGATAGACCGTTTCTTAAATGCACAGAATGGAAGCAGCAAGATGATGTACTACTCTAACCTTTTCCCTGTTAAATGGAAAAAAAAAAAAAAAAATTGGTCTTTCTGTGATGCATCACTGATTATTCTCAATGCCTAAATCTAAAATGTGGTAGAAACACTTTCCTCCCCCCAAAATTCCACATAAGTGGACACTTCATGTTATGCCCCTTCTTATCAGCCCTGGCTCCCCAATAATGATTGCAGGTACAGATGAGACAGCACTCAGTAGTGGTCAACAGGAATAAAAAATCTTGAATTGCTGCTCAAAGAGCATCTCTGTCTACAAAGGATTACCCTGCCCTGCCCAGGGTCTCTGTCAGGCCTGATCTGCTTCAAGTTGTCATCCACAGGAATGATGTCTGGGGTTGCTTTTTACAACCACTCTGAGATAGCAGGTGCAAATTGAGTGGGGTAATTCCTTATACCTGGTTCTGCTTTCTTTTTTTCCTCTACTAGTTTCTAGTGTGTATGAAATTTTTTGGATAGTGTGAAAATAATCCTACATGAAAGAAAAATGCTTCAGTCTTTCTCAGTCAGGAGGAAATCATATTGCAATACATAACTCTGAATCTCAGGCATAAGTATTACAGATGGAAAAGAATTATTAGGTCATCTAGACTTGTGCAGGATTGTTCCCTACAGTATATTCCCCAGTTCTAAGTAGTCTGGTTTTAATTGACACTGGCAATGGGCTTTCCATCATGTTCCTTGGGAGGCTGTTCCACTGCCTGAACTCAGTATTAAGAAATATTTCCTGATACTTATCTAAAATTTTCATTGCTTAATTTTGGCTTACTCCACCAATACACCCCTCTTTATACTGCATTCTGCAGAATGAGGCACAAGCTACCCCTGGCTTTCCTCAACAAGGCATCTCTGCTTATGTGCACTTAACGTATTCATTTCATCAGGTGGATAAAGGTATATGAAATACAGCGTCTCTAAGCACAACATACATTTGTTTTGAACAGCAACTGCTGAATAAAGAGCAGGCCTGAAAGAATTACACTGGTGGAGACTTTGATGTACGAATTGTTAGAAGAGCGGAAGAGGAGAACACATAACTCAGTCCCAGATTGCACCCTCAAGAAATCATGTTGAGATTCCCAACAGGTAAACACCTTGACAAATCCTTACTAACTTGATGAAAGCAGTTCACAAAAATATCGTAAGAGCACAGAGTGGATAACACAGGAGATGGATCAATTTCCTTCCCTACACTTCTACGGTACCCTGTTTAGCTAGAGATAGAATAATGTTCTAGTACATGTAAGAAAGATTAAAATAGATCTAGGAATCTCAGGAAAAAATATGTAATTACATAGGAAATGTAATGTAGAGAACACCACTTACAACTGTAGCACGTTTTTTTTTTATCCTTAAAGTGCTGTACAAACACTCCTAAATGTGTTTTTGGTTTACTTTTGCAGATCCCCATGGAGCAGGTAAGCATTATTCCCAGGTGGACATAGGGCTCATCCTGAGGAGTGCTGAGCAGATTGCTTCCCAAGACTACAGAGAAGACTAAAAGTATTTTAAATGCCACAGTGTGACAGCATCTTGCACCCAGGTCTAGGTCTTGCCTGCACCAGGTCAAAAATCTCTGAGGCCACACAACAAAAAGCACTGGCCTTGTATAATTCACACTGCCCTATCAAACATAATGTGAAATTCTTAATGGCAAAATTTTGTAGTAATAGGCATTACAGTAGGCTGTGCATCATCTGTTCTTATCCTTTTTACTTCACACTGGACCAGGTAAAAACTGTCCTCTGACAGAAATACAACACGGACGCTAAAAATCTTGAAGACAATTTAAGCTCTTGATAAGCTGCCCCATTCTGCTGATATCCACAAAAGACATGCATTTAATCTGTTCTGTAAGTACAATATGTTGCAGTAGATCACAATGCTCCATTAATGACTATTAACAAACACAGAACCAAAGCCTTAACATCACAGCTCATAAGAAAATGGTCAGGACCAAAAAAAAAAAAAAAAAAAAAATTTTTTTTTTTAAGTTTTAAAAAAATTTAAAAAATTAAAAAATCAGTGTGATGTGGTGCTCAAAGCTTCAGCCACAGCTGTGAATCTCTGTGACCCAGTGTAGAAGCATGTCAAGGGTGGCAAAATCATCCCAGCTGCTACGAAAGAACTGTTCACTGCAGCAGAGTAGCTGGGGTTTGAGCACCATCCTGTCCAACAAACTGGTTTAGTTCAAAGAGTCAGAGCACACAGCCATCACCTATCCTATTACTCCCATGTTCCGTATTTTATAGAGTACAGCACAAGATACTTGCAGAAACAAGATATTTCTCCTCATGTGCACTCAGCAGAGGCTGAAGAGAAGGAGCAGAGGCCAGAGAAGAGCAGGAGAGGACGCTCTTTAAACAATCTTTTAACTAGAATTGTCCATTGCATAACTGCAGGCAAGCACATAACTGCTAATTTTGTTATTCACCCAAGTTGCATTTAGTTGTTTAAGATTCTGGGATTTTTTTCCTGGTGAAGTAGTCACCCAATTACTTGGAGTGACACTTGAATACAAGTCTTCTGAAAAGAATACAGAGGTCAGGCATAGTGAGAAAGCAGTAGCAACAGGAAGCATTCTTTTCCAGTGGGAAGAATGAAACAAATTTCCCAGCCCTATCAGTCTGTAACCATCTGAGAAGTAGGCACATGTGGAATACAGGCATTTGGGACCAAATTAGAGGCATTTTCCTTTCCATTCCACTTAGACACTCCAATTACTTCTGCTGTGATCACAGGGTAGGGTATCTCCCACTCTGTACACCCAACCTGCATTGTTCCTCTCATCCCTACAGTGCTCCTAATGCTGTTCCACAACCTTCCCCCCAACACCCTCAAAAAAACCAAAAAACAAACCTCACTGTAAATCCAAATGTGAGAGAATGAGTTTACCACTCACTGAAATCTAAACATTAGGAGTTACAGTAGAATTCTGAATCACTGGCATTAGTAAAGGGAAAACATCTCTGCAGTCAAAATCTAAAAATGATGCCTAGACCACCTACCTTTATATTTTATGTGACCAACTCACAAAGTACCTTGGGAAGAAGAATTCACATAAAAATACACTTCCACTTTCTCCTGTCTCTCCTGCATGTGAGTGACAAAAAGAGCACTGGTCACACAGATAATTTTCCCACTTCTGAGATGTTCACTACACCCCCCACAACCACCACCCCTGAGAGAGCTCTGCAGTACGACTGGAAATTCAAGTATTGCCCACAATGAAAATAATGAAATATGTGGAGGGGTGGATGAGAAGGAAAGGGTGAAGAATGGTTCCCAGGCTGAATGACAGCTTCTGGAACCTCTCCTTCTCCTTGCTGGACCTGTTAAATCCACAGTTAGTGGTGGCCTCAGGGAGGATAGGGCACCATAGCATGAGTCCTTGTCAGGATCAATAAAGCAAGGGATTGAATACCCCCATTTGGATGCCTGGAGCAACCTGTGACCAAACCAGAGGAAAAAATAAGGGAAAGAATGCATTTAACTTATCTTATAAAGAACATATTTTCAAAAATCTAATCTTCTAAGGATCTGAGTAGCTTCAGGGTTTTGTTTATATTTTTCATTTAGGAGTCTCCCTTGGGTCTTTTCTTTGCCAGGAGCACAGTGGGCAAAATCAGGATCTTTGGCTTCCCCAATGTGCTCAAGAACTCTATGGATAATTTAAGCTTTCCTACTGCAGTAAAACAGAAAGTTCATAAAAATAAATAGAGTAATACTTTGCACTCATTCCACAGGAGGCTTGTGCTTCATAAAAACTAGTCAGTGAAACATCTCTTAGAAGTAGGTAAGTGTTGTTTTCCCATTTCACAGATGTGAAAAGGAGATACAGGGTGTGCCAGGACCACCTAAGTCACTGAGGACCATTCTTCAAAATAGTAATTTTGTTTTTCTGGAAGTCATGACTAATTCACCTTTATGTGACATGTCACCTTGGCACACTTTAAGCATGCCTAAACATATGGCTATAGGTGTGAGATCCAATGCCATTTCTCGCTGTTAGCCTCACCTCTCAGAGGTGCACACCACATCCACAGCAGAAGCAAACACACACCCATCCCTCAGCCATTACAATGCAAGGACCAGGATACTGCTTAAAACTACCACTTAAGATGCACCAGAACCAAGGTGGAAGACTTTGAGCTGGAGTAGCAAAATCACTTGTACAATTTTTATTCTGCTATTACCAGACTGATGTTTTACATCTCTGCAACAAAAGCTGCACAGTTCAAATGACTTCTGAAAATGGGACAGATGTTCCTTAAAACTGAATCCAGGGTAAGTTTCTGATTTCATCCTTTGAAACTTTGATTACTTATACAATCCAGGTCTTCCAAAAATCCCATTTTCTCCTTTAATCATAAGAAATTCTATCAAAAGAAAGCCTCTGAGATCATCCATGTAATCTCAGCAATCACTGCATCAACAGCAGAAACAGAACACAACAATGTTTCTATAACTTTTCGGAAAAGCTGGCTTGCCAAGTGGCTTTTGGTTTTCTCGGCTTCCAGATATTAAATTCCATTAATAGGCAGCTAAAATATATCTATTTTAAGCACTTTTTTTGATTACTTTTCCATACAAGCAACCACGGTACTCAGGAGGTATCATCCAATGACAGGCAGTGGGGAAGAGAAGGGCCTGTATGATCTAGGAAGGTCTGGAAAGAAGGGCATTCTTTCAAGAATAATTCAATATACAGTCAAAACATCAGCAATAACAAGACATGGGGCAATTCCCTCCTTTCTCTTCATTCTCTTCTATTTATGCTTCTCTCTATTTGATAGTGCCCAGTATTCTGCATCAGGCAGAAGCTTGCAAAAGAGGATAAAGGTTTAAAAGAAATTCAGAATATGTCAATAATCAAGTTGGTTTACTTTTTTTAATTGGTACATTCTTCATCATGATGGCTGCTTTATAGGGATCTCTCCCAGGAAGCTAATTTAGCCTGAATAATGGGTAGCTTAGCCTATTAGACTAATTTTCATTACTGGAGACACAGTGATATGGAACTTAAATGCCATCTAACCTTGTTTGAAACAAGTTTAAAATCTAAACCAAGAGAATTTAATCTGGTAGTTTAATCAAAGTTATCACACATTCAGGAACAAAAGATGTGAGCTGCATATTTTTTTGTTACAGGCAGAAAAACATCCTTCCCCAGGTAACTGAGTTGCATATCCAATCCATAATCCTCCTTTTGAAGACAGGATTCAACTCACCTGGCTTTAGATATGTTACTTTTAGATATTTAAAATTACTTGTCTATACTTTTTCTAAAGTCAAAGGAAATGGGCAACTCGAGAATACGATTAATTGCATCATTAGTAGGATGGGGAAATTAGAATATGAGAGATTAACCTCCTTGGGAGGTGCCTCTACCCTCATTATAAACAGAACCTAGAAGTCTTAAGCCAGATGTTCCCTAAAAACAAAGTCAGACTGAATTAAGTTCTCAGAGTTGTCAATACCTCATGCTTTTTAGCAAGACAAAAACAATACCGAGATGCCAGACCAAAATTTCTGCGTTTATTAAGTCCTGATCCTTAACATTCCACTTCCCTATTTTTTTTCAACACAGGAGTTAACACGGTGTAAAGTCCATTTTAATTTTAATAATTTTTTCTCTTGGTGAGGCAGTCTGGCTTTAGTGGTGCACCTTTAAACCCGTTTCTCTCACTGGTCCTTGCTGCTTCTCTGACCAACTAAGCTTCCAGTTCTTGTCCTTCAAGGCCATTTTCTCCATCAGCACTGAATCTTTGCTTCTCCTTTCCAGCCCTCTCTGCAAGTCCTTTGTCCTTCTGACTATAGACCCACCATTTCCTTAGTGACACTGGATCTTTTCATCACCCACTATCAGTGTATCTCCTGAATGCTATGCAATTCTACATCCATACCTGAACTGATAAGGTGCTTATTTAAATATGTTATACCATCAACAGCCTACTGGCATCAAGAAAGCTTAATCAAAATAATACAGAAACACAGGGGTTAGTGAAAGTAGAACTGCACATTCTTCTATGCCTTATTAAAGAGGGTTCTACCTTTCAATGGGAATCATAAAGAAGAAGAAATACCAGATTATTAGATAAAAATTCTTTTTCAAAGTCAAAGATTTAGGAAGATGAATGACAGATGCCTATTGCTTTAAAATGCCTTTGGGTGACCCAAAAAATGTCTTCCTTTCCTACTAAGCAATGCAGTTTGGTGTCAATCCTAAAGAGGCATCATAAAAAGAAAAAAAACACAAAAAACAAACAAACAAACAACCCCACCAAACCACACCAACCAACCAAACCCCAACCCCAAAACAATTCAACAATTTCAGCACTACTTATGTTTTATTAAGTTTTTGTTCTAGCCCACAGCCATAAAAAAACCACATGGCAGCAGGTTTCTGGCCCTTATTTCCATCTCAATAACCTTGTTGGTAGAAAGCATGGTGGAAACCTCCAAAGGAAGAAAGCCTGAGCTCACTGCAATATTCCAGTTGTCCAGAACTCGTCAGTGGCATGAGTGGGATCTGGATAGCCCAGAGATTTAGGGCAAAGTCAAGAACACAGAATGTTATTTCTCTTTAGGACTCATTTCCTTCTCTTTCATGTGAACATCATTTTCCTGCCCCTAATGCCTACTGCCATCAACAATAACTGCCTGCAGAGCTGGTCATACCCAGCACCTTTCGGAGTTCCAGCTATACTTGTCTTTAAAAACAATTCAGTATTTGGATTGAATAAAACAGGCGTGCTGCATCCCATACTCCACTTATTCCAAAAGCGACTTCAATGAGGTTACAGCAGTTTGAACCCCAAATTGGTGCCCTGAATTTAATGTAGCCTTACAAGACCAAAAATGATGAACAAAGAGCAAAAGCTACCCCAGAGTTAGATTTCAAACCTCAGCCCATCATTCAGCTGCCACTGGTCTAAGATGCGCAAACACTCATAAAAGGCTTTATCACATTCCCTATGATGCAAAATGCATATTTTTTTCAAAATGCATTTGTAATCAGCAGGTAGTTCATAGATAGCAATTACAAAACCCCAACAACAAACAAAATCCCAAAACTTCAGTTCAGTAAACATTTTCAATTGTGCAAAGACGTCATGGGATGGCAAAGAGAAATATAACAGGCATAAACTCCAATAATTATGGTTTTAAGAGCAGCACATTAAAACAGCATACGTTAATGTTTAAAGTTTGCACACAAAACTGACTACCAGACGAACAAATTGGTTCCTCAGAGATGGGTACATCTAGGCAGCTAAGGCTATATCCTGCATTTATCCACCCTTACAACATTGCCAATCTCTCTTCTTATCACTTCAACTGTTGTAGATCTACTAAAATTTAGACCAATTTCAAGATGACAGACATGATACATCATAACCATAGTCTGTGCTACAAATTCATACAGGTTGATCCATGTTTCAGATGAAAGAACATTTTTCATCCTTAGTCTTAAGGGGAAATTGGTGGGATCTAGGTGCTTTTTATGTAAGCAGTATGTTAAATCTTTCCAGATTTTGGCAGATTCCCTAACATTTATGAAAAGCATTGAATGGTCGATCCTAGAATATGCAAATGCTCTCTTCCCTGCAAGATCCTGTGATGTGATATTTTGATAAATACCTGATGTATAACGAATTGGTTTACTGTGCTTATTCACCAATTACCAAGATTATATTCACTCTTCTAAAATTAGTCTCTGAAGGATGTTGAAGTAAGGGGTGGGACATATCTACAATACAGACGTTTATGTCAGAGGCAGCTGTTTGGACTCTCCACAGGTCGAGACAGAGATATAGACTTTTTCATGACACAATTGACTGGAATCATAGATTTCAGCATCACTATGGACCAAACCACTGTTCCTGCTTGTTGTCCACAGCACGAAACTTTCAGTACCTCCAAGAAAGAGACAAGATCTGCTGCACTTTATAAGCCACCAGCCTCTCAGCCAGATTTTGCAGATGCACTTGGCTCTTCACTATGACAATTGGGTAACACCATGTAATAGTGATAATGTCTGAACTAGTTAGTTACACACGTGTGAAGAACCTGCATCTTAAAAGATAAATAAAATAGGATTCTTTACCTAGAAGATGTTGAGGATCTGGTTTTTCCTTATTTTCTGGAATATATGTACAGCCTGGTGCTCCCTTGCTATCAATACCATGTTATATGTACTGTGGAATTTAGAATGACAGCAGAATGGTTTGCATCGAGAAAATGCTAGCTGAAGTGTACTGCAGAATCTGTTTTTCTCATTGCTAGATCTCTTTAAAAGTGTCTGGGATGTATTTTTAGCCTTTTTTTTTTTCCCTCCTTCTTAAAGAGAACATATTTATTATGTAACTGGTTATTTTTTGGTTGACAAATAAGGTTTTGTCGTTTTGTAAAAATATTGAAAGGGGAGGGGAAGGGAAGGTAAACATCCAACCAATATTAGCTCTGAAGTGCTGGGTAATTGTACAGGGCCCTGGGCAAAAACAAAACATAGATGTGCAGTAGTCATAGCACATCTTGTCTTAACTTGTCTTTGTTAGTGTAAGTGAAAAGGTTAATGCTGTTCAATTCCGTCAATGCAGAATGAGGCACTGTGGCACCTCTGAAATCTGAGCTTACTCACAGTACAACTGATGTGATTCCTGAGAGAATCACATTATTTACAAATTAGTTTAATAATACAAATGCCAATTAACCACGTGCTGGTGTATTTTATATATATATATATATATATATAAAAAAAAAAAAGACAGGAAAAAAAAAGCCCAACAGATTGCTTTTAGTATGCTTATCACAGGGTAAAGCTTTGCTGCTGTCTACCAGCAACATATGGTAAGGTCTCAGCCACCTACTAGCCATAAGGGCTTAATCCTACTAGCCAAGACAGATACCAGGGATGGATCCCTGCATGAGTTTTGAATAGCATGCAGGCAGTTTAAAGGAATAAATCTGCCTTTAAAGCAGAATAATTAATGATGACTTAAATTCAATGCCAATTAAAAATGTCAGAGGCTGCTTCTTGACTGCCTTGCACTTTGTATAGTCAGTTAAATTCAGAACATAGTGTGTGCAAGAAAGCTGCCAAACTGTCCATGTTTGGCAGAGACCTGGCAAAGAGATGCATGGTGACACAGGTGTAAGTCAGGGAAGAAGCAGATCCTCAGTTTTTTGGGCCACAGCTTCATCAAGCAAAATGCCATCCTGCTTACCTTAAATTACCTAAACCATAAATAAAAATCTTCACAATAAAAGTGAACTAAATATCAGTCCTGACTATCTGCTATTTCCTTATTAATATCTATTTCTATTCCTTTTCATTTTTCTGTTTGTCTAACCAAATCCTTTTGACCATTCTATCCTTTAGAGCCAACATAGTAACTCTTAATAACACAGATGCATTCATCTCAGGAAATACACAGCAAACAGGGATGTAATCTCTCCTGTACACACCTCACCTGCTAATAGGGACAGAAAACTGGGGTTTATTATTTAGAAGTCTAAAGGGCCAGGTGCAGCCAACCTGGTGCTCCCAGCGTATCAAACCATTGCAGTGCTGCTGGCTTAAACTACTGCACTTAGACATGAGTATTCATTGCTACCAGGCTCAGGGCTCAGCAAGCAAGCTCCACACCCAGGCAATTCCTTGGATCTCCCATTAGCTTCTCTGTATCTGATCTAGCTGATCCCAACAAGTGATCCTTGCGGGGCAGATGAGAGTAACAGGTCAAATGAACTCCAGTTCCACTGCTGCCGACTCCAGAGCTGGAAGGATGGCCACAGCCACAGGCACACCTAGCTTGCATGGGATGATCGTGACACTGAATCTGCATAATGCCTCTGGCTCCATCCCAAATCTCCCCTCTGTGCCAGCTCATGCAGGGCCGGCAGAGGATTGCTCCATGGGGCATAGACAATACAGAAGGCCACTGCTCTCCTGCTCCTGTGGTGGAACCTTCCTTAACACATCAAGAGGTCACACAGTCTCCAGACCAAAGGCTCCTGCCACCATCTATGACTAAAATTCTCTTATTCTTGTCAGCCCCACTCTGAGTTTGATTTCAGAGGATTTCCAGTTTTCAACATTTGAAAATATGAATGTGTCAGGAAACAGAGCCAAAGCTGCAGGTATCTTTCATATATTGCTAAAGATTAAAAGAGATTAAAGATTTTGTCATATACCAGCAGTAAATCTATTCTACTACCATCAGCCCCCCAAATACCATCCACTCTTTCGAGATCACTCATTTTGAGATGACCAGCTTTGGAAGCAGGTGTCAGATTTCCAAAAACGGTTTCAAGAGGTGGAATCCTGTTAAATTTATTCAGACCAAGGGTATGTAGAATTGAGCACTTAAAACAGTGAACCCAAACAGCCCCCACCCTGATTACACACCCAAAACCTCCAGAAAGTTAATATTTTCCAAAATATATTTAATTCTACCTTTGATTCCATTTTGCCTGTATATTATTTCAAAGCCTTTTATTAGTAGTAATTTTAGGAGTGACACTGAATTCATTTTGATAAAAAGCAAAAGGTCTAAAATACTTCCCCTTTCTTTGTCTCTCAGGAAGCAAAAATTTCTTCCACAACAATGGCCCACAGCCTTTTATTTTGGTGCTCTCTCTTTACCTTTCCCTGGTCAGAGTAAGTCTTTGATATGACTGGAACACACCCTTGCAGACAGACATAAATTTCTCTTGGGACTGTTATACGTCTCCCTACTCCAGGAAAGAAAAGGATCCAATCCACTAGGGAAGGACCTGCCATATCCATAATAACCAGGAGCCAAATTCTTATCATCATTTGTATGAGTAGGCAGATAAACCAGTGAGACTGATATTCATGGACACAGGTGTTCATAGAAACAGACCTGGCCTCTTCATCATTTGTACATACTAAGAGGAAAACAGAAGAAATACATGATCCCATAACAACAGAAAAGTATTGGTATTTGTGTTCGACACCAAAACAAAAATCCAAGTTAACTGATGCACCAGAAAACTGGAACATGCCAGGAGCACCTTTCAGACTTGCACCTTCCTTGCTCAGAGAAGAGATCTGTCCTCCTGTTTGCTATTGATGCCTCTCTAAAACAGCTTTAATTTCTCTTGCTAGTTAATACATGTCACAGCACTTGACAACACTCATGATCTGTACTAATCAAAGCCTCGGTAGCTGCTACAGCCTGAGCAGGAGTATAATCCTTAAGATTCAGTCCCCACCAAAAGGAAAAAAAAAATATGGCGGTAGTTTGCCTGACAACAGGGTAAACAGATTATTGTGTTATTGCTGGCTGATTGCCGGAGTTATTTTGGAGCTCCATAATTCGTTTAAAGAGATTTTTGACATTTATGAAATGACTTCTATAATCAACTGACAGTGCAATATCCTATAATTGTTCAATTAAAAATGACTACTAGTGCATTCATTTATTAGTAGAATCAGATAATTGTCTTGCCACTAAAGAGTACTTCACACTTTGCGCATCAAATGAAAATGTTTGAGTATAAATCTGTGGCACAGCAGCTAAAATCCTAGGGATTTTTCAAGTGAAGGTGTAATTATTACAGGCCTCTGAAGTAAATATGGTTTCATGTGATAATCTTTAAATGGATTGCCTGTGTCTTACAAGACACACTCCTGCATAAACTGTCACATCTGGCAGGGATGGACATGAGCAGGTTTTCAGCAGCAGGTGAGACTCCTGCGATTTAAAACAGGGTCAGCTTAAAAATTGGCATCTCAATCACAGAGCTGATCCTCCTCCCCTTCACCCCTCCTGTTCCTGGGAGGGCACTGTTCCACTGGAGGAAGGCAGCAGGGAGTGGGTGCACGGGTACAATAGTTTTGCATGAGAAATTGAACTGGAATATAAACCCATAAACTACATCACCTCAGTCACATATGCACACCCATACCCTGTGCTCCTGGGAGGCAATCAACATCTTGATGGAATATCTGGTGATTTTTAGATATATTTGAAGTCTGCTTGAGGTCAGTGAGTGCCTTGAAACAATTTTAGAATAGAGACTTTCTCCTTTAAAATTGAACATTTTAACTCACATTATCCAAATTATCTGCTAAGCAAAATCACAGATCAATTTTTCATTAAATAAGAAAAAAATTTAGTACATCAAGTAGGTAGAGATCATATGGAAAACTGTGTAAGCAAATCACAGAAAGGCAAGAAACAGCAGCAACCCCTTCACAAATATAATGATTTTTTTTTTAATTATCTCTCTGTTTCTAACGACAACCTTCCAGAATCCTTGGCTAAAACTCACAATTTATATTCAGATAATAATAATTAAAGAATCAAGTGCAGAGTCACCAGATGGAAGATAATACTTAATTTGTGGCTGCTACAGTATACTATTTAGTAATGTCATTTCAGAGTCTCAGCTGAGCTTAAGCCCTGTTCTCGTCTTCCATCCCTCCCCCACCACACGCCAGTTTGATAACAGAACATACCGCTCCTTCACCTTGCACTTGAGCTTTTCTGTATTGCCATTACACCCATGATCTTCAAATGCTTTAATGAACCAATAATTAACGAGTTATTTCTTGTGCCGTGGCTGCGCCAAGTGTTACTTTCTCTGTGCTATGCACGGAGAAAGCTATAAAGTGGGGAATTACTGCCAAATTTTTCGCTAGCAGTCCCAGGATTAGGGGGAGGGTAGCTGGCTCCCATCTAGAGAGCGTCAGTGGGGGAGCATCTGGAGAGCACCTCATTTTCCAGCACAGCACCAATTAAAACCAAAGCGGGGATGTGGCAGAAGCCAGGCTTCAGCCAGGCACCCCCCTCCCAACCAGCAGCCTGGGGCTCACTGGGCACACCAGAGCCCTGTGGCACAGCCCAGCCAGCCCTAGCTCTCCCCTTGCGCACTCTGATCACAAACCCATCCTTCCTCCTACTTAGGGGGAGAAAAATTAAAATCCATGTGTCCTCATATCAGATCAGCTCCCCACAAAGCTTTGCAAATGACCCACCAAGGATAGGCTGCTTCATCAACAGCATTTTTCTCCTCATTTTATCCCCCATACACCTTTTTTGTTGTTGTTTGTTGTTGTTTCAAACCCATTTTTCTGCGTGTTGTATGGATTTTAGAAAGACTTTTGATAAAGACGGTCCTGGCAGCTGGGTGATAAATATTATTTTCTTAACCTGCCTAGCTTTGTCAGCCACCTGCAACTGCAGCCTGCCACGCGTTGGAAGCAGCTCATTAACTTTCCCACAGCTTCCCAGGAGTTTTTCCTTGTTTTCTTTCACCTTGGGTGTGTGCTGCCTTCTCCGTGAACAGTTAACTACGGGAGCAGGCCGAGCGGGCTTTGGCACCGCGAGCGTAGCACGCTTCAGGCAGCCTCCCTGCTAAGGCTCAAAATCTCTCTTAAACACATTAAGCAGCCCATTTTGGATTGATAGTGCAGTAATTATTCTGCTTCACCCTAAAAACCATCCTGGGGTAATTGGCGCAGAGGAAAATTACCCAGAGTCCTCTGCCACCTGGTAGTTAAGGAACGAATCCAGGGAAAGATAAGTGAAGCAGGGAAAAAATCGGCACTTATTTGATTTTAATCTCACCACTTTGCAAGCATTTAAATTGCCTTAATCAGGTGGCTGGCTCCCAGCCTAGCTGGTAATCTGTTATCAAATTTGAAACTAGATTTTTTAAAATGTCAGTGTAGGCTGAGAATTGAAGTCTATTAACAGTTATGAGCCTCCCTCCTAAACTTCCATAATCTATGTATTAATGATCCCTTTTACAAAGCTGTCAAATATTACTTTATTATAACTATATATTAGCAACGTCAGTGTAAAAGCAGGATTTAATTATTTATTTTTAAAGATAGGGGGGAAAAAAGCCAAACCCCATACACACACACAATGCTGACATTCTTAACACTGAAACCCGATTTTTCCGAGGCAATAACTTGAGTGTATGGAATAACCTTGATAAATGTAATTGAATTTTTCTCTGATAAGATTAACTAGTGGTAATTGTGAATGGGGAAGGTCTGACCCACTACAAATGAGATGTATGACGAGCTGAAAATAATCAATTTTTTTTTTCTCTTTCTCCCCTCCCTGCTCCCCTCACCTCCCAAAAAGGAAAAAAAAACCCTGAAATAGTAATTTTGGGCCTGGCAGGATGAAGCATTTATGTCTGAAATGTTTTTGTATGTGCTGATTATCTGCTATCTTCTCAGTGTGTCTAATTGTGCTGAGCTCAGTTTAAAATGAGATCAACACATTTAAACCCCAGAAGGCTTAATTAAGGGAGGGACTTAATGCTTTACAAAAAAGGGGAATTTACGTCTTTTGAGAAATGTAGTATAAATTCTACCTTCAACTTCCCTGACTAGAGTATTCCAAAATTTTGTAGTTTATTAAATTGCTTTTAAAAACAAACACAAAAGACAAAACTTTAGAACTTATAATTGCTGCTGGTGGTTGAGAGCTGTGATTTTTTTTTTTTTCATGCTTACTACATCTTGCTTTTTTTCTTTCCATGTGCTCTTATTTCAAGCTGTCCTGACAAAGCAGGCAGAAATGCAATATACAAACCAGGCTTCAGAACGCCAGCTTTGGAACTCCTCAGCTGCACACAGCAGCTCTGTGCTTCTCAGAGTTGAAGGCTGCATGGAAAAACACACATGCAAATTCAGACAAAGCACTCCCCTACCTGGCATTTGCTTCTATTAAGCAGACAAACTATTGCTGTGCAAATTAAAAAAGGGTGGGGGGAAGGATTAATTCTTTTTAGTTATGTGATAAAAGTCAGTCAAGTATTCTTTGAAAATAATGCCACAGTTCATTTTTTTTCTTCCTCCCTCATTATCCTATAACTCTGACCATTGAACTTTAGTGCTGTAGATCAGGCTAAAACACCACTGACAACTGTGTATTCATATTCTCTTCATTGAATCCTGTGTAGGTTCTGTGAAAGACTCTTCAGAAACATAAAATCTACCAACAATGAAATTAATCACAAAGTACAAAAGAAAAGCAGCTGGCATGCAACTACTGAATAATGCAAAATGTGCAGATTTAAATTACATGTCACCGTTAATGTATACAATATATCTATATCTACACACACACACAGTTGTGCTATAATCAGTAAATAATTTTTCACTGTCTACAAAATAAGTATTTTAATTCACAAATAGTATATACTGAAATTGCATCAAAATTAAATACAGGAGGAGTTCATCATGATTAATGTTGCTGCAGTAA
Source organism: Monarcha castaneiventris obscurior (assembly GCA_026261815.1). Lineage (NCBI taxonomy): Eukaryota > Metazoa > Chordata > Aves > Passeriformes > Monarchidae > Monarcha > Monarcha castaneiventris. The sequence goes on from JAMPIT010000884.1 coordinate 14,649,796, forward strand.
ACACCAGAAGGAATTAAACTCAATAGGAAATGGTTGCAATTTAAAACTATAGTTAAAAAAAAAAAACCTTTATATGGGAGAAAGTTTTAAGTGAAACCAGTAAAATCTGTGTCGATATCTCTGCATATTCTTTCTCTAATTAGTCAACAGGATCAAATAGAACAAGGAAAGAAAGTTGTTTGCTTCATTTATGTGCTCATTAGAGCATGGATTATTTATAAAGGAATTACCTGTAAAACTATAGGAGAAAATCACTGGTGAAGCCACTATAGTCATGCAGCATTGTGGGGAAATTATAGCCCTGGAGACTATATAAAACTTAAAAAACTAAAATATATATATATATATATATATTTAAAAAATTAAATAGAAAACAGAAGTCCATAGCTACTTGCCTTGAATTCTGAACTTTGCTAGTTCCGAGTTGCACATCCTTGAGAGCAAACAAGAACCCAGTGTACTTTATCTCTCAGCTTTTGACAACCTTTATTATTTAGTTTATCTGCTATTCATAGCGAGATGTAAACATCTTACTTCCCAGTGTGATCCTCATATCAACAGTGGGTCAGTTTAAAATATTGGGAATCAATATGTTATAAAACATCAGCCAGTACTAAAATGACAGAGGTAGAGCAAATTCATTGAATGTCAAATAAAAAAATAAACAAACAGACAGATAAAAAAATGTAGCAAGATCATAAATAAAAGGACAAGGAATTAGAAATATATTTTTCTAAAACAATGACTTGACAGGGAAGATGCCCCTACACTAGATACTAAGCCACTCAGAGCAGGGAAGATGACGATTTTCTTGTAGGTGCAATGAAAATAAGGACTTTAATCTCTTAATTTAATGGAAAATTTATATGGTAATAGAGCTCGTTACTTTTGCTGCAGTGGTGAGAGTGAATAACATGGATGGAGAAAACCTGGTTCAGATTCTGCTCATTGTTTAAATTTTTTGGACTGGATGTTTCAGGCTGATGGTAGAGGTGGAGGACAGCATTCCCAGCTTAGGCAAACAGGCATCCTGGACATCCTGCAAAACAAGCAAATGAACCAGGCCTCCTGCTGTTCTTCCCCTTTCCCAGATCTTGTTCTGGCCAATGATAAGTCTATAAGCAGAACTAGTCTAAAAAAATATTTTTTTGGCAGAACCATTTTCCAACTCAGAAAAAAAATTTTTTCTTACACAATTTTGCAGGAAAATACTACTTTAATTTGTTCTCAAAGCTAGAGAAATCCATACTGGTCCTTTCAAATCTGAGGTTATTCTTTTCAGAGATATAGCAATTTTTTTATATATATAATAATTTTGATTATTTGAGAATTTCACATTATGCCATTTTATCAACAGATATTTAATGGAATTCTAAGAGATAAATATATTTACATGTTTTACCTTGTGGGGCAACATTTTGCCATGAGCAAAATGAACTGATCAGAAATTAACCACATTAAATTATGGACAACAATTTTACATTTTTAAAAACTTATTTCAGAAGACTTGTTTTTTGAAGGTTTTTTTTTTTTTTTGCTAAAAATCTGAAATGTAGAAGTTTCTTATCAAACATGAATCTTTTTTCTAACCAACCATACATATGTTTTCCTCATTCTCAAATAACTTTCAATTTTCAAAACAGAGCTAAAATAAACTAAACAAGAAATGGATATTGAGGCTTAAAAAAAGAGGGGGATTTACATAAAGGAGGAGGATGAAGAGAGAAGGAAGGATGAAAAGGGAAGAACTGGAATTCAGAGGTTTGGGTCAGAACTTTGTCTACCTTACAGAGTATAAAACATCATTTCTGGTGGCCTTCCCTACGTGTGAGCCTTATTGCCTCTACAGAACAGCACTGGTCCAATAATTCATTATATCAAAGCAGAATAAAATACACCAAGGTGGGAACTCATCTCCCTTATTCCTGCAGCCCCTATGAAATGTTTGTCTCTGCATCACTTGATTTACCTTAAACACTTAATTATGACTTATTATAATGTTTCAATAATTTTGGTTGCTTTGGTTTGTGAAAATTTTCTTTCACATAAGGATAACATTCTGGTTGGCAATTTGAAATGAGAAGTTTCTTTTTTTAAATTAGAAAAAGAAACTTCGCAGCAAAAGAATTTACTTTCTGAAAAGAAACTTAGTATCAAAAGAATTAAAGTTCCTCCAGACCATGCTGCTTCTTCTCCCAAATTTCATGGCTCAGTTTGTCAGATTCAATTCAAATTTGCAAATAGAAGTACATTATACAATTTCCTTCTCTATAATGTTGTTTCCAGCCAGACTGACAAAGATGGTACAAGAAGTACAGATCATCCTTTACTGGAATTGATCTCCCACACCTCCTCTCTCATTTCTTTTGGGGGAAGCCTGCAGAAAACAGCAGCTCATTAATTGCCTCGTCTTGGAGCCCTCTTTATTTGGTTTCTTCCTTCTTCTATCACCTAATGCAACACTTTTTCCTCCCCACAGAAGTGTTTGCCAAATCTCAGCCAGTGCTCTCGTGGGCAGTAAGGTGTAGCCTGCAAAGAAAAATTCACACAAGTCAAGGGTGGGACCCAAGCTTTTTTCACAAGGTCTTCAGCCCTGTTTTCTGTGTTCTCTTGCCTGGTTTCAGGGCCATGGAGGCCTTCTGGTTCTGGCCTTCACCCACCCCTTCCTCCAGCCCATGAAGCAAAGAACCTGCTTTTGCCTGCTTATCTGATCCCCACCTGCCCTGCAGTGCTGCAGAATGGAGGATGTGATCTCACTCACTCTGCGCCACAGAATCAGCCAGGAAGACTCTTTTGTTCCTTGTGTTGGAGTAGACCTGTTCTTTCTGGTTTGATTCCTTCTCTCATTACCTCTGACAGTTTTGGATTTGGGCTGTTTCCAGAGGAGGAGATGGGGGGTTGAAGACAGGGAGTCTGTTTACAGCATGTTGAGTCAAACTCTGCAATGTGATTATAGTCCTAAGTTTTTATAGCATGCCCACTGTGCGTAGAAGTCCTCCATCTCATTTATTGCCAGTTTTAGTATGGCATCTTTTCCACACAGGAGATCTAAACCTGATACCAACCAGCTTCTAATCACACAAACACAAAACAAAGCTCAAGTTCTGGCGCTTTTCCTCATTCAAATATTTTTTTAAGAGATTTTTGAAAATAGCAGTAAACACCAATGGGGTAAAATAGTAAGTTCTTTAAATTTCACTTGAAAAGAGATGGTACTTGCTAGCCTCTGAGGAGCCACACTGTTTGAGATGTTGGATCCTGCTTTGGTTTGACCTGACAAGCCACAGATTGCAAAGCAGCAGCTCCACCACTTGAAATAGAGAAGAATCGTTGAGATACAAAACTGATAAAAGTGAGATCACCTTTCAGTTTTCCTGACACTAGAGGGCAAGCCCATTTTAGGTAACACTACATTGGATGAGGAATCTTAAAATATGTTTCCTTAATAGCAAGTAAACTGTGCCAACTCTCAGTCACTTGTGTCTCCTCACGGACTTCTCTGTCTTCCAAGGAAGAACAACTCTGCTCAAGCTGCTGGAACTAAGAGGGCCAAAGACAGCAGTCATCAAACCCTGGACCTTAAGTAAAACTCTCAGCTCCCACAAGGAAGGTTCTGATATTAATGATGGATAACAATCTGCTGCAATCTTAAGGACATTTCCCTTATCTTTACAGATTTTTTGTTTTATTTTCACCACCCTAGACTTCTAGTGCTTATTGTAAGAATATTGATTGCCCAGTGGTCAGCAAGACAGATACAGGATGGAGAGAGAGATGTGAAAAATGCTTGAGGAAATACTTCGCCTCAAATTAGCACCTCATCTCACCATTTTTACCCACTAATACGAAATGAAAGAAAAGCCTTGTTTAACTCATGTCTCTCACTGCTTTGCAGGCTCCTCCATGGCACCTTCCTCTTTACTGAAAAATCCGACACCACAGCTCATTAAGCCAGACTTTGAAAGATAAGAAAGCTTATAGACTCCTTCACTTCTCTGAGGTTAACATTACTTTAATAGAAGACAATGGTCTTGTGGTTAAGCCACAAACCTGGTGTCAGGGGACCTTGGTTACAATCCATTACACACACAGACTGTGGAAAGCCATATTACTTATCTTGCCTTAACTACATCTTAAAGAAGGCCAAATAAGTTTGCTTTTCCCCTGGATGAGGCAAGGCTAATCAAGGCACAAAATGGATGCTGTGCTTCCTGCAAGGACAGCCTCCTAGGGATAATTTATTTTATTCACCTTTGGCACCAAAGGTGAATACAATGAATTTTTAAAAAATTATTAATCAGGTTCCTTAAGATAAAATTATATTGAAAGAAACAAATGCAATAGCAAGTATTGAAAAATTCAGAGAGAGCCTATAAAATCAGTCATCTATACAAGCATTTAGAAACTAAGTTGCACCTATTTTCCAAACACTTGATATGCAGGCATGCAAATATTTCATTCAAGAGATACCTGGGTTTAGCATCATTTTAGTCACTCAAATGAGTGATCTGAGAGATTTCTAGCCTATGAATCCCTCAGCTGCCTGTCCAAAAGGACATAGCTCTCCATCTTTTGCTAAGGTACTTGTAGTCTCCATGTAGGCATCCTTCATGGCCTGTAGCCTCCAAAATAGCACTAGATAATTGTGTTTAGACACCTGAGCCTCCCGTCTTTATTCTCCCAGCAGAAATATTTGGAAAACAGGTAGACAGGAAAGTTTTCTATCAGTTCTTATTAATATGCTATAAATCAGGGCAAAATTCACCCCAAAGTTGTAATTGCTGCACTTCAGCTAAATTATCCAGAATTATACATGATGCACTAATATGTATTTTCCATGTCACACCTATTGACAATTATCATCATACAGAATAACTGCTTTGCATACAATAACATTTGTAAACTTTGCCTTCTTTCAAATACAAGAGACAGTTTCCACTGGAATATCTCAATTTAATAGCAAAGTGCTACAGTCACTAAGACCTTAAAAACTAAAGCAGGCATAGAATAAATGTGTACAACTACAACTGAGAACAGTAGGAGGTAATTCCACTATCTCGCTTCTGAATTGTGCAAACTACTCTGAGGAATGTTCAGTTAAGTCTTGCATAACGCTTTATCATAAATAATTACAGCTTAACTACACTTGGCAAATAAACTTACAAAGCATTTGCTATAAAGCAAAAGATCTTCTTTTGAAATTTTGCTTATTCACCAGCTAATTTCAAAACCCCCAGCAATTTGTCATGCACTCCTTAACAGTTTTTGCAGAGCAACGTGGGGTTTTTATAACACGAAGGCTAAAAGTGTGTGAAATGTTACACAAATCATTGTTAAAGCTCTCTCACTTGGAAACAACTTGACTTAAGAGACTTCTCTTTAACCAAATATCAAATATTTGGAATCTGACAACACATTTTGCAGGGCAGGTTTTAGACTGATAGAGTTTGAAACAGTAGTAGTGCTGTCATCTCTGATGAGCTTTGTAGGAAGAATTAATCAATTTATCAATAGAGTTGTTGAGAAAAATATTTTTATCAAAAAAATATTTCTCAAAAAAATAAGTTCCTCCAACTTTGTCACTCAATTCAAGAAAAGGTATCAGCATTGCTTGCAGAGTTTGTGGAGGTTTAAAAAAAAAACAGATTTAAAAATACCTGATGAGCAAAGTTTCCATTCACTTGTAGTTATGTGATGATAGTTTGTGCATTTCAGACTAATGATGATACTCTCCATCTCTTATTTCGAGTGTAGCCTCTCTTTATCATGCTGTATATTGCTGCTGCTTCAAAATATTAATTCCTCCTAACACCTCCCCCAGAAAGCCATTTTCAGTTCCTGATGCCTGCTGCCTGCACATAGTCACTGTGAAGTCAATGTGATGATTTTGGGCTAGTAAAGATCTTTCACTACTGAATTAGTGCATTAGAATATGGTCTATAATAGTTGCTGCAAGCCATTAAAGAAAACAAAAAACCTTAGCTTTTAGGTTCTGTGCCATTTGTGCATTGCTCTACTGTGCCCTTATCTCTGGATTACAATTCATTTGAGGTAAACACTACATTTGTATACAGGGAGAGAACTGATGTCCATTTGTTGCTAACTAAATAATCAAGATGTCCGAGAAAAATTCCACTACAGAAATATTGCAGAGAGAAGAAATCTGTGTTTGGACCAGTATTGAAATATCACTGGAGTCTGACCTTCCCACTGCTCTCCATCTTCATCTATGTTTTTGTGCAACTTAGATTGCCTAGCAAGGAAGAGCTGATTGGTTTGTCATAGGAATTGTATGGTTCAGACGTATTTCAAGAGAACAAATTCATCTGGATTAAAAAAATGGATTAGACTGCTGAAGTCCAGATCTACTTGTGAGTGTATGTCATAATGGAAAGGTACCAGATCAGTATCTATTTTAGTATTTCTAGTTTAAAGAAGTAAAAAAAAAAAAAAAAAAAGTAAAATTCTTGTATTATTGTAGAAATGCTGAAATTTCCCACAGAAATGGAAATTCCAGAACATCTAAGGGGCTTCAATATTGTTGCTTGACAGATAGAAATTATGCTGAGAGTTCCTTGAGACAGATTCTATTTGCAAGCTAAAGCTGTCTGCACCTACAAGCTCAAATAGAGTTTTGAGATCTTTAAGGTATTTTTCTAAAGCATCTATCATAGATCACACATGACATGCTCTAGATGGCCTAAGTAACATATAAACAAAAGATAAAAGGAGCTCTCCTATCTCCTTCACAAAAAAAAAAAAACCTAAATTGTTTCTTCTTAAGACTGTTCCTTTTGCTTTCATTAGAAATTTAATTTATTGTGAATAATAGGTTTTTGTTCTAACTTCTTAGATGCTGATGCAATGCAGATACCCCAGTCTGAAGCGTAGCTCCTAATTCCACTTTCTGTGCAAATTCAAAGCTACCAGTAGATTAAGGATGCAGCCACATCAGCGACTGAAAGACAAAGCACAGTTCTGGAGGCCACTTGGCCATTCTGTCTGTGACCTGTCTGTTCAGAAGCCCCCTCACCAACATAATGTCACCTTAGTCCATATCTCCACCCCCAAACTGCCTGTAGTACCACTTCTGATAACACAGCAGGGAAAGTGTCTGGCAAAAAGCCCATTTTATGTGAGCTGGGTAAAGGCAAGTACACAATCTCATGTTCTTTAATGGAATATTCACAAAAATAAACAGAAAGTGTTGGTGAACCATGGCACCAACTGGGCTCTGCTTTAGTGGAGGAAGAGGAAAAGGTTAGAGGCATTTCATTCACTCATGAATCAGATCTGTGTAGATGCCTTTTCCCTTACTTCATAAGGGAAGTATCCTTTTATTGAAAGCAGACTTTACCTAATAACAAAAGCTGCAAGGTGCACAATAATCAATAACTATTACAAGGTAGATTTGCAAACCCCTGCAAACTCATCAAAACTCAGAAAACCAAAGAACCACAAATTACAGGAAAAAAAAAACACTAAAAAAATATACAGTTCACAGAGTGAGTAGGCACACTACAAAGACAATAGCAAACACAAAAATTAAACCAGATTTGTGTGACAAGATGAATTGTGAAAGAGAAGAAAGTCCTTACAACTGTATCCCTTCAGCTTTTTACACCATGATAGCTACGTTATAGCTGGTAATTTTACTCTACAATTACACGTGAACTAATCCTACTTCAAATTTATGTGCATTGGCACGGAGTTTAGACATTCAAAACTCTCAGTAGCCACAGGTTATAAAAAATAAAAAAGAAGTGTCTGACTTTTCTGAGAAGCAGGTCACCTCCCTCTTCAAATAGCTAAATATGGTTATGCCTGTCTAGCTTTAACTATTCATCTCAAAAATATGTATTTTCCACTTACAAAGTATTTTTGGATAAAAGACAATATTGTTTGAAACCAAGTTCCATAGTTGGGGTAAAACATGGAATGTGTTAAACATCAATATTCACCGAGCTTCCTTGCCAAAAAAGACACCCTGAAACAGGTGTTTAGCAACAGAACGTTGATATTTTTCATCAAAATGGGGTTTCAGAGGCACAAGTTACTGTATTCCTTGAAATCATGTTTCAGAACTTTAACATTGCTGGGATCTGTGGCTTTAGGGAACTGGTCTCAGGAAAAAGAGGGAGCATATTCCTCAGTCAAGGTCATACCAAAAAAAAGTTGTGAAAAGGGCTTGTGAAGATCAGTTTCCAGATTTCAACCAAGTTTCTCTCCTTCTCCTAACATGAATATTCCACTTATTTCCTCAAAGCATTATCAATAGAAGTATAAAGATCACCATTGATATAAAGAATCAGAAAATTCATGGGTTTACTCCATTTACAGAGATAGTAGGTGGTTTTTTCCTAATACAAGAGAAAGGAGAAATTTTAATTCTCTATATTAAAAGGACATAATGCTATATTTGATAATATAAAGGTATTGTCAAGTAAATATTAGGCCTTAACTGCAGAAGCAGCTTGTGCAATTCCTCAATATTGTAATTGCCAGCTTTATTTTCTTATGCTTGAGCAAAAAACTGCATCTTTCGGAAATTTACAATTTGCACTATTTATTGAGACAGTTCCAATTCCTTTTTTATTTGTTTTCCAAAAGTACCTATTTTTTACCTGTGCTGACCAGTGCAAAATCAGCCCCACTAATGTTTATAAAATACCACATTATTGTTAGACATCGAATCCAAATGCAAGCACTGCAGCTTCTAACAGATAGGAGCTTGATGGAATCTGTCTGAAGATTGCAGGTGTCCAGATTGTCTCGGCACCTACTCTGGTAATAGCCCTTGACACAGAAGACAAAGAGCTCAGCATTTTGTAAAACTTTCTCAAGCTTTGACATTTTAACAAGAACATAAAAATACCTCTCTTGCCTTTAATTTTGAGGTTTCTTATGAGCTTAATAATTATAAACTCAGAGGAAATCCAGGCAGTTGCCTATTAACATTTAAGGTAGTGGTGTGCTGCATAGATTGAACAAGTGAACGATAGCATTGATGCATTTTTTTTTTTCAACAGTGCCTCGATCTAAGGTTTTATCTAGTGCATAAATAGGACACTAAATGATCAACAAGACTAAAGTGACTCTGGAAAACACAAGCAATCCTTCCCAGTACTTCAGCAATGTGATAAACTAGCTAGTACCCCTTGCTGTTATGCAAAAAATTTTGTCAGTATATCTGAAAATGCTTCATTAAGGAGGTAAATGTTAGTGCTCCTGTGACACAGAGACACACATAAAAATCAGTGGGTTAGTGGCAGGTCTGGGAGTACAACCAAGACCCCCTGAGCTGTAGAGCAGCACTCTGTCCTTGGTAAATCTGCTTCAGGAATACAAAGGGGTTCTGGACAGTGGAGACAAGCCCAACACAGAGGGATGTAATTCTGCACCTCCCAGGTCTGTCAGGGCTGTGGGTGACATCCAGCAGGCATGGAGGGGCAGGCAGCAGTGCCTGGCCCCTCAGCACAGGGGGAACCAAGCCAGGTCCTCCATTTGCTGGCTCTGGCTGGGCTACAAATGGCCACTGGAGCTCCACCACCGCTTACAAGGGGGAGGGAGAAGACTTCCTTCCTGCAGAATTCCTCCCACTAGGCTCTCTTACTGCAGCATGGTGTGAGGAAGGATGGCTGAATTGCTTTCTCATTGCTTAGCTGAGAGCAATTGCTCTTCTGACTATGTTAAAAAATGAATTTTCTTCTTACTTAAAGATTCATAACCCTAAGAGGAAGTTGCTGTGCCTGTGCTTTTCTGCTCTCTGTAAACAGCACACAACAGGCTTCTGTGTAAACCAGGACTTGAGATTTGGCCAAGGTCAGGATGGTATGTACTCTACCCTAACTTTTTTCTTTAACAGATATATTATTCTATTAGATGGAAATAGTACCAGGGCAAATCACCCCCTCCTGGCTTTCCTATCTCTGTGTGAGCATCTTTGAGAAGTGGGATTAGAGAGAAACCTGCAGGCATATTAATAAATAAACTTCACATGCTGTTTGATATTAAGTAAACATACCACTAAATATTTCTCTAGGGGCTTGTGATCTCATAACCCATGGACTTCTAATTTGGTTACCTGTGACATGTGGTTCTTAGCCCCAGGGTTCCACAATGAATTAATTCTAAAACGCTTTTTAAAGTTTAACATACTAAGATAAAATAATCAAACATATGTTCTTGAAAAAACTTGGTTCACTTTTCCTTAGAGGTAATATGAAGTGCAACTATTAAAAATAAAAAAGGAAAAAAAGAAAAGATAACTGGGGATTCTCAGTCAGGGTCAGGACACATGGTCCTGATATAAGTTAAGAGGATAGAACCTATTCTGGAATAAGGATTTGCCTCTGTATCTGAGAAATCTCCCTTCCCAGAAACCCTGTCCTTTGTTGCTACAACAAAAAGAGTTTCATCCTTGGAAAAATATGTATTTGTCTACATATTCATGTATACAAATATTCTTAGTCCTTTCTGTCTGTTTGCCCATTTATTCCTCATTATGGAGGATGAAAATTTACTGTTGAAGAACGATTAACAAAAATACATTTGTAAAGTTTTCGAGGGAGGGGTTTTTTTTCCCCTATAAGTGAATCTTGACTTTGCAAGAGGTGTCCCTGCTTGACATTGATCAGACAGCCTGGACTGGATATTATCCAGACTACAACTTCCCATAGTGGGCAGTGGTCTGGAGCTCCCACTATTTCAGATTTTGCTTCCATATGACAAGAGACTGTGTGGAATCCCAGGAAACTCAACTCATCTAGACTACCAAGGGAAATGGAACGTGACACATCACCCTCAGGAACTGCTACTGAATCCTGATGATGCTGGCAACATCTAATTTTCTGAGTTTGGTTAGATTTTTCCTCCTAAGATTTTTTTCTAAAGCAGATAGATGCTAGAAATTTTCCCTATTCCGATCAATTTTGCTTCAGAGTTTCTAAATTTGTTGTTTCAACCTCAGTCTCCAGTAGATTCTTTCTCTGACAGAGCAGAAAATTATTGCAAATGCTCTTCACAATCAATTTAATACAAATAAACCCCCACATATTTGCCTCAGTTTCAATTTAAGATCATGACTGTGGAATTAACTGCAAAAGGCTTCAAAATAAAGATTTTAACTTGGAACAAACTGATAGAGTGAGCCCATTGCCTTCACATGACAAAAAGTAGGAACATTGATATTTACACTTGAAAAGAAAAATGGCAAAACAGGAATATCAAAATTATAGAGCAGGTAGTAAAAACTTTAATAACATTTTTCAATCAGAAGCAGGGTGTATGAAACAGGATGTTTGATCACAGACCATCATTTTTACCTCCTCAAAAGGGATTTTTAAATTTATCTCGAACTAAATCTGGGCTAAAAGCCATCACACCAAAAAAGTACTCAGTTTCATTTGCAAAAAAAATCAAAAACCCAAGCCAACCAACAAAAACCAGTGGTTTTGGACTTAAAGTATTTGATTTTTACGTATTTTATGTAATTGAAGAAAATGAGTTTTCTTTTCTGAGTATTTTATTACTTTTGATCCCTTTTTATATACAAAGATGCTCAATATTCAACACCCCATGAATACTGCTTACTTTGATTTGAAAGACACTTTAATAAATCAAACTTTTAATACAAGCCTTTGGACCACCTTTTTGGATGAGGACACTAATACAGCCTACATTTGGTTTTCTACAGAATTTACAGGGTGTTCAGTGCTACAAACTCTATGTGCACCATCATTCTATATTTTTTCTTCCACTTTGGTGAGGCAAAGTGACTATTAGCACAGTTTTTCAAATTGAAGGCTGAGGAAACAGACTTTGAGATAGCTGAGATCACACAGGACAGTCCAGAAACGGAAGCCAGATGCTTGATTAGACCAGTGAATTAAGCAAAAGGCACTCCTGCTCCTAGAGAGAATGTACCCCTATCTCAAGATAATAAACCTTTTAACAGCACACAGATTAAAATTTGGCTGTTTGTGAAGATATGTTTTTCTCAAATTTCAGGATTCAGAAAATAAGAGACTCCAAAGACTTGACATGTTGCATTCAGTTCCCTAATTATTTTATTGTTTTTTAGGAAAACCTACTCCACAAATGTAACTGGATTTTTTTGTAGAAAATAAAACCTGCCTAGAGCTCTAATCACAGTTTAGCTTCTGAATTTCCTGTTTCTCAAGATGGACAGTCTTCCCAAGATGAGAGAATCATGTCATATCTCAATAGTTTATTATTTTCTACCTCAGCGTCATAAGGAAAGTTAAAAATTTCCTTGAAAAAAAAAATAGATGAGATATAAATGTATACATGACAGAATCAATTTTTCTTTTAGCTAAAGGGCATAATATACAGCTCTGTGTCTCCTGCTGCTGAAGGGAAATTATTGTAACATCATTCTACTGTCCTATGTATGAGGAGTATCAAAGAGCTTAAAGAAAGGGATAGTTACCAGGAAGAGAAGAACAGGACAGGAAGAAAAGTTTGTTTGACTTATCCCTATACTTCCTGCACAAACCTGGTGTCTTTAAAAATGTGCTTAATCTGTGCAGACTCACATCCTTGACTCCAGCAGGAAAACAGAGCAGTGCTAATGGAGAGTTGGCTGCAAAACCTGTCCTCATTTTCCTGGTGAAGTTGCTACACTTTGACTTTGACAAAGGGGCAGGGGAGGCTCCATGTTTCTCTTTTCTAAGTGAGGTACAGCGTAAATATTACTGCAAAGGCAGACTGGGAGCTGGGAGTCCAGGAGTAGCTTCTTTTCCATCACACCCCTCATTTGCAAAGATAATCCACATTAAAAAGTATCTAGACAGCAAGGCATAGTAAGAGGTATACAGACACTTAAGCCTCGAAAGAAAAGCCCACTGTAGGTCCCTTTCAAATGAAATATTGTATTCTGATAAGTGCTCTAATTCCTTTCTACATCATTTTCTGATCATGTTGAATACTAACTCAGGTGGAGGAGTGTTAATTAGGAGGGGAAGAGGGAAAAAGCCAGGAAAAATTAAGTGAACAATCCTGCTTTTTTATTTGTCATGTTTTCCAACTCTTTCCAGTACACACTGCAAGTAAGAAATCATCTTTCAACTGAATTTAGTAGACACCTTTTGCGGACTTTGTGGAATACACCTTGTTCTTCTGTCAATTGAGTTAAGCTAAAAATGAAATTCAGGCATTGACAGCCTATTTTAAAGGAAACTTGACCATGATAATAAGAAGAAAAACAAAACAAAACAAAAAAACCCAACAAAAAAAAAACCCAAATAATAATAATAAAAAAAAAAACCTAAAAAAAAACCAACAAATGAAAACACCTCATAGCAAAACAGAAATCAACAGAAATCAACAGTGTACTAATGAATTTCAAAACCAAACTAAACTTTATTCTTTCTGGACATCTTTAACAAGCAGGTCTACTAGTGGCCCCTTTTGACCATTGCACTGCTCTCAGTTTTTCCAGAGACAATTCATAAGAAATAAAATCTAATGAATCTCCAAAGCTGTACTTTCTTGACTTATTACATTAGCAGGGCCTCTCATCTGATTGGGAAATTTGAGAGAATCACAGAATTCATTAAAGCAATTTACTGTATAATGGTAGATGGCTAAGATAGATCCCTACTAATGAGATGAACATTAATTAAATAAATTGTAGAATAGAAGTGAACTGTTTAGCCGAGTTAAAAAGCCTTGCAAACAAGACTTGCACAAGTCTAAATTCCGTTCAACCCCACATTTTTCTCAAATGAAAGCACCTTTTTATTTTATTGTTAAATTATATATTGGAAATGGAGCTCAGCAGGAATCATCTATAGTATCAGCAAAGATCCAGCTCAACTACAAAGTGAGATGACCCTCAAAAAAAAAAAAAAAAACAGAACAAAACATAAGTTTTAGAATGAGGTTGGCATCTGAAGGTTGATTTAATGACCCAAATAACAAGTAACTGCAACATTGCAGAAGAAAATGTAAAGGAAAGGCTCATGTCCAACTTTCAGAACACACCTTAGCTTTATATTATCATTTTCCTTTTTCCAATACCTTTTGCCTACTACCTAAGCATCATCAACCATTTCTTTGGTGTCACACAAAATAAGAAAAACTGATTAAAACATTACTTAATATCTGATAAAGGTTTTACAAGATGCCTTCAGAACTCCCTGGGCTGGTGTTAACTTCCAGCTGATTCAATTTTTTTTTTTTTTTATGTCAATCCACTTTTGAGAAAACAAGCTTGGACAATATGAAAACTCAAGTTTTTTGTTCCATAGGGTCCATTTTACACTAACCACTTGAAGATGAAAAGAGCATACACCTGTTAGAATCAGATTACAGAACTGAGAGATTTTTCCTTAGATGAGCACCAGCACGAGGTTTAAAAAATACCTACAAAGGTAAATAAAAAACACCTATGAAAGTCACATACAATCCAGTGATAGGTGGGTTTAAACAAGAAACAAGGTGATGTTACTGAAATAACAAAGGAGATAAAGGAAGAACAGGAGAGTCAAAACCTTAAGGTGTCCTGGACACACATTCAACAAGGAATTCCTTGGCAGTAGGACTCAAACTCTGAAGTCCAGAAAGTTTTAGAACCTGAGTCAAGTCAATGTAGATCAGCCTTGATTTTCAACATGCTTGATGGCATTATGCATGCTCTGACTCCTTCCCCAGCAAGTTTTACTCTCTCAAAAGCCTTCTCCTCTAGCCCAAGGGAGAAAAAGCAACAATGCTTAATCCTGAAACTCTTCATTACAACGAGTGCCCAGGAAGCACCTGTAAAACAGTTGACAGCTGCTTGTGCTGAAGTGTGTTTTACATAAATCATCACACCAAGGTGCTGGAGGAAGCTGTGTAAGGCCAGCCAGGTAGAGACTGCACCCAGAGTCCTGCTGACAGGCAGTGATGTAAAAGAACAAAACAGTGCAGGGCAACATAGCCCTGGATAATTGTTGGGGGTGAGGTAGCTGAGTTTGAAAGCTGAAGTCTGTTCAATGTCTGTTCAATGGAAATAACGTCAATCAATGAGGTTTAGATGAGTCAGGATTACAGTGAAAACAAACAGGTAAATAAGACAGTTTTCCATAAAAGGGCAAGTCAACTCAAACCTTTTCCTCTGAAAGAACTCAAAATTTTCAATGAAATGTGACTTTCTGCATGTTAAACTGCATATAATTGTGCCTAATTTTATCTCAGTCAAAAGAACACAATATTGTCCTGATCCTAATAAAGGATTAGGATTCCTCCTTCTTCCTACTTTGTTTTTCCAATGTTTTTAGCTTAATAAAACTGCTGTGAGAAGTTTCAATAGAGAGGCATTTCCTGACAATTATACACACATGTATAGCAGGAGACAGCTTAAAGTTATCATTATCATTCGATTATACTTAAAAAAGTCTCTGTATTTCACATGTGCCACTGAACTCATCAGTGCTACCTTGCCTACATCTTGAGACATTGCTTGGGAGCAGCAGCAATTTTAAAGGACTTATATAAGCAGCCCCTTACTTAAAAGTCAACCTAACATTATATGTCTAAGTCAGTAAAGCCCAGGAAAAAGTTTTCCTCTCATGCATATGTTGGTTTGAAATATTTACAGGCAGAACTGTGAGGATGGGCCGTTTCTATGATTTGAAAGAACTCCTCTGTACTATTCATCCTCCTAGCACTCATCCAAGCTCAGCCTGACCTCAGCATCTTCAGAATGCTGCATGTCAAGAGTGAAATCTTGGCTGGGAAGCTCCTGTGCAGGTGCCCACGCTGCCAGCCTGTTCCATGGGCAGGCAAAAGGGGCAGAGGCACCAGGGGCTGTGCTCTCCTCCAGAGCTCCCTCCACAAGAGGATTGAGACACCAGGTTGTAAGAGGAACTTATTCTGACACTGCCTGTTCTTTGGATAAATAGAGGGCTCCAGAGTTGTCAATACAGCAGTTTTGCTACCCACTCGATTCAGTGCAAAATAAATGAGGATATTTTCCTCTTGCAGCATGTATTAAATCCCATTAGCATTAATGAGAGCTACACGTGAGTTTGGCAGGGAGCACACACAAAGTGCAGAGCAGACAGTTTCCAAATTCTCAGCCCTCCCTTATATCTTTCAGCCATCTTTTCTCTGTGAAAGCCTTACCACACAAAGTCCAAAATAAAGAAGGTAAATCAAATTCTTGCACGTACAGTATGTTAAGATGATGGGTTGGGGTGAGGAGGGAGGAATCCAAGGGCCTGATGTGCAAATAATTACTGTGCTTGCATTTAGCAAAGTGCTACCAGTTAAACTCCCAGACAGCCCTAATATGGTAGGAAAGCTTTGAGTTGGCTGAGCAACTTTTCACAGAACAGTGGTAAAATAATAAATTGTGCTGTGACCGATAACATTCAATAATTTCTCTGATATATTGCTACAGCCACTTTTCCTACAGTATAAAGCTCATATTTCTCTGTCATATTAGTAATTTCCATATTGCTCTTGGAGTTAGTAGGGAAAAGTACATCACAGTAGTAACAAAAGGAAGCTGACTGTTCTTTAAAATAAAAAAAATAGAGACAGAAAAAGAAAGAAGGAAATGTCAGGATTTTTTTTTTTTTTTTTTTTTACACTTCCACAATACACCAACCGATGACTACAGGAGGAAAAAAAACTACAGCAGCTGCTACAACATTGCTTCATTACAGACCCAGCAGAGTAAGAGTCGTGGATCCATTTTGCCTTTTTCTTGCTTGATAATATCACTAAAGCATTAATGGAATCCTTACGCTCCATTGGTATGGTATGAATTTATCTACAGCATATTCTTTATTGGTTCGAGTACAGATATGTTATTTTCCTGTATAGGGAGGTGGGGAAAAGGGGGTTTTCTGCCTCTGTTAAAGAAAATACATTCCTTATTAATGGGAAATTGGTGAGAAAAAAAAGCAAATTTTCACACAAAATAAAACAGTATTGATATTCAGGCTAAGTTACTCAAATGAGTAAGAAATTAATTTGGAACTTAATTATTATACAAAACTTTGTTGACTTGGAATTAAGTTATCCTTCCAGTCTCTATTAAAAGTGGCAGAACACAAGACATACTATTGTTGTTATGGCTGGAAGAAGAAAAAATATTCTTATTTTAAGGGACATTTACATTTTAAACTACTTATTACCATAGGATGCCATTGCCCTCATTTGATTACAACACTGCAAATATTTTCTCATTATTATCAACTTAAAGGTTTTTATTATTGCCATATAAAAATGTGTTGAGTAGAGGGTAAGAAAGTTCTTCCTATGAAATTTTTAGGTCTGATTTTTGGCATAGAGGAAAATTCCTTTAAAAAATAAAATAACACAGAATCATGATGATCATGGACTGTGTTGTTGAAAATTTCAAGTGAAGGGAAACTTTTTTTGTACCAGATAGCTTCCAAGCGGAATTTTTCACCCACAAATCTGTTCTGAACTTGGCAACCAGATTTCCCAATTATAAATCCTCAAGCTCCTCCACTCATCAGTACCCTTTGTTTTTCAAGCATAAGGGGTGATCACATTCAGCATCCTCTCACACATCCAAGAAGTAGTGTAAAATTTAATACTTTTTAAGTACTAAACAAGATTCTGCCCTGATGTTGTACCAGGAGGGAAGCAGAGAACGAGGAACAGAGGGTAAAACCGATCAGTCCTTGCACATAGCTGACAGCAAAACTGGCTGAAGGAAAAGGGTTGGGGAAGGAAGGAAAGGGGAAAAAAGAGGAAGAGAGCAAACAAGGCTTGTAAAACAATTACATTCATGCTTCAAATGGAGTTAAGTAGCGAGTCCTCAGCAGCATAAATAAGATCAGCTGGTTAGATCAACTCTTCCAGGTTGAGGAGATGAGATGCAATGATGGAGACTGGAAGAACAACTCCAGACTCTGATCTACCAAGGAAAAAGACAGATTTTTACAACTAACCCTCTCAGTCACTGTTGCCATTTTACAGGCCCTTTGCCACATCTGTTAAACCAGTAACCTTGCTTCCTGGGGCCCCAGAACAAGCCAAAATCCACAGAAGAACCATGGCTACTTTGATGCCCTAAACTGTGTGCTTAGATTGTGCTTGAGATGCCCCTGCTCTCAGACACACGGCTCTGGGGTGGGTTTCCACACATCAGGTTAATGCTGAGAGGGGCAAGGGATTAAATAGTTTTTAGTGCTTCAAGAATTGCAAATTTCCAGTGTACAGGAGAAATTCAGTGACAGCGAATGTCTTATTTGCTATCATAAAGTCACCATCAGTTTGTCAGGTCCTAAGTAATTTACAGAGAAACCTATCTATGCTATTGCCTAAGGAAATGGGAAGAATCAGTGTCAGAGCAGAGCTCAAAACACAGAAACAAGCCAGCACATGTAAATGATCACTTCAGAGGGCTAAGTCTAGAGGATGAGATCCTTTGGACCCACGAATAAAGCCTCAAATGTCATTGCAATGACTTGTGAAAACCACAGGTTGAAAAAGTCTACAAGAGGTTGATTTATTCATCCAAAGGCTTGGATCCAGGTCTTGCCATTCCTTGGGAGAACAGTGATAGTTTACATTTTTGCCCAATTTTATTTGCCTATCTTGCAGCTTAATAGAGGGAGAAAGAATTTCTACAGAGCACGGCACAATCACCATCTACACACAGTTCATCTATAAAATAAGCATTAAAAACAAATTAAAATATCTAGCTTGTGTTAAGTCACAACTGCCTACTGGTTTCTGCTCAGAATCTACCAGAGTAATAGGCATAACCCATTATTAGGAAGAGGCAGCTTAAAAGCCTCTATCAATACACCCCATCTAAATTAAATTCCTATGGGATGACCTACGCATATTCTTTGAGGAAAGAACAATACTCACTTTGGGCATTTCCATTCTACAGCACTTTCTTCTGCCTGATGTGGCTTAAATTTGTGGCAGAACTTGTCCAGGTTCTTTCTACATATTGAGCCAGAGAAGGGTTTCATTGAATTACAATGCTGACTTAAGAGTAGAAATTAAAAAATTCTAGAATTGACGAGAAGCCTTTTTTTTTTTTTAATAGGTGTGCTATGCAAAGAGAAAGGCTTGAATTGAAAGAAAAGAGGCAACTTGGCTTAGACTGCTTTAAAAAAAATGATAAAATAACCAGCAGCCAATTGTCATTTCTGGCCACAGAGTTTTCCTTTCTATGACCAGTCAGGCCAAAAGGCTGAGGAGATTTGCCAAGCTCTGAAACTTTCATGAGCAGTTGGAAGAAGACAGGCACAGTTTTGAGAGCTTCAGAGAGGGCTTCTCCATTTTGCAAGTTTAGAGTAATATCTGTATTACAGATGTACTTTATATCTAAAATTTTAGATCTTGTGCAGGCAAGTTAAAAATTAGTGTGTATTGTTAATTCAGGTTTACAATGAATTTGAAGCATATTGGGAGTTAATTATGTTAATAGCTTTGTGCAATGTGTTTCCTATCTATTACTTCAACTCCTTTTTTTAAAATACATTTGCAATGATAAAAATCACCATTCAGATTTATACTGATTAAAGAAAAGCCTGACTGATAACAAAATTGCACAGACAATCCAAATTAATTGTTGGTTTGATTAAAATGCAGCATGTATATGATAACTATGAGCTCTTATGGTCACACTGTGATTCTCAAGCAACACAGATGTGATAAGTGCTCATTTTTAATCTGGTACAGTTTGCATGTACACCAGCATTGTGTTGGAAGAGAACATGTGTTTGAATAGATTAAGGAACCAGCCACTGCCTCAGGATTCCCAATAACAGAGAAGGATGGTGCTTATTGAAGTGAACAAGAGAATACTGGGGAAAAAAGATGTTCTAGTACTGTCAGTCTAGTTCATGCATCTGTCCAAGCAACACTGACATCATTTTAATGCGTGCAGAGATGTAGTAATTTAGAGGAGAGAGGAACAAGAATTCAAAAACTCGTATGACATTTTATGACGTTTATATCTAACCTTTTTTGGAGAAAATACCTGTAAGGTACAAGTCAAGCTCTGCAAACAACAACTTCTAAGGCTAATGTAATGATTCCCTACAGTTTTCCATGATGTCAAGCAGAGCTTTCAGCGTGATTTCCACCACAGCAATGTCTTAGCCAGGTCTTCTGTCTATCAAAAAAACTCATATCATACAACAGTTGGCACTGTTACCCTCCCAGCCACAGCCCTCACACCTTATACAGCACTCATTGGGGGTGATATCCTGTAACAAAATTCCTTCCAATTCATCTCTGGGTAGAGAATGGATGATGCACTACCAGAAGTCTTATTTCCATCTTCTTACCTCTGCAGCATGTGTTTGAACTCAAAACTGCAGAGCATTTTGTGACCCTGCTCAACCAACAGCCTGGCACTGGCCACAGGCTTTCTGTACTGATAGGCAGTCTCTTTTTATACTTTCTACATCTGGACCTTCATATCTCCAGAAAAGAAGAGGTCAGAGCACAACTACAGTTGGAAACTGAACAAAGTGGGCATAATGCAGATATAAATCATGAAATAAAAACAGAAATAGCCCATTCACTGGGCGTGCAAATCCCTAGAGCTCGAGTAAAATCTGGCTGTGCACCAGAACTGAGATGTGATATCAATACTTCAGAGCACTAGAGGACCTACAGGTAAGTACTGTACTTAGAATATTCTGGACACATGCAGACATACAGCTGTATGAATAGAATAGTGCATATTCCCATAATTAAAGACTATATTATATTCTTTATGCAAAAGAGGACCAAATTAAGGTTCCACTGGCATTTTCAATTCTAGTGCTTCCATTGTATATATTAACTAAATCAATCACTGTAATTACTATAAATATGGCAACTTATCAAAATCTTGCAATTTAAAAATGGACTTTCAAAGGAAAGCCTTGAATCATACAAGCTTGTCAATAAAACACCCCACAGCTATGCAACTTTAGAGAAATAAACTGTGGTTTACCTTCTCCAAAAAAATTACCCAAAGCTCTTTTCTCTCTAAATTCTTCTGCATGAGAGCAATCTCAAGGCTGCAACAAGATCTTCCTAAGCTCAGGAGAACATTTGCACTGCTCATAGTACTGGAAGTCACCATGATTATGTTTTCTTTGTGTTGATGGCATTGTCAAGACTCACACATTCAGTGAAACACTGCTTCAGTTTTTCCCTTCAGTTCTCTCAATGATATCTAGCAAACACCTTCATGTCATCAACCCATGTCTAATATGTTTTAGCATTACTTCTTCAGCCATGTTCTAGGAAAAATAATTTCAAAAGTCATCCTTTGTTTCCTTGTTTTTATACAGCCAACGGTTTTGACAAATCAGAAATGTAATGTTAATGGCAATCTTTGTGTGGGGAACTGTGACGTACCTCCAACTTCTTCCTTGAAATCTCAGTTCTGAAAGACAGCCTGGTAGACAATAATAAAGAAACTGTTGCTAAGAGAAATTACTTTTGTGGGCTTTATGGTAAGATTTCTTATGGTACTTGTGCAGTGACACAAAGCCAGTCCAACACCCTTTAATCATTTCATGTGAGAAAACTATAATTTCCTGGAGCATGCATTGTACACATCTTCTTGGTGAGGGATGTGAAGAATAACAACCAACAGAAGCAGAACAGAGAATTTTAGAAATATTTCACCTGGCCTGATGCTGACAGCAACACAATATACTTGACTCCTTACTTACAGGTTTAAGCTATTCATCTGTGTCTAATAGATAACCTAATGAATAAAAATAAACAAAAACAAACAAACCAACCATACAGCACTTGTCTAAATTGCAGCCAAATAAAACCTAAAGCTTATACATGGGTTAAGATCTCAAACCGAAAATCTTTGACTCAGCCAAATGAAACAAGTGCAACATACCCTGTAAAAACTCTCACAGATTTTGGCACTAGAAAGAGGACACCTCAGAAGCACAGCATGGCCCCTTGGCCACTATTTTATCATCCCACCAGCCACTCCCTGTTATTAATATTCATAGAAGATATATAATAGCCTTATTTTCCCTTTGGAACTAAGCAACAGATGAAGAGATAAGAAAGAGCATCTTCTGTTGGTCCTTTTTAGGCCCAGTCAACAAGGAATGATCCTTGTCAGCTGCTCTCCCTTTTTTCTAGTGCAAATCTCTGTGCGTGCTATAGTGCCATCAGAAACAAAAATAGTACAAGAATTCATCAAACATTTGGCCATGAAACATTTCAGCATCAAGAGACTGTTGTCTTGCATTTTCAGCTTCTACCCAGAATATTTTTAGCAGCTTTCACAATAAAAGCAGGACATTGCCAACCCTGCAACAGTTAAAAAGAAGGAGAAAACAGACTAGACAAACAAGAACTGTTTCAGCAGGGTGAAAAAGATATTTTTGAAATTCAGAGGCAGAATTTGGGATGCAGAGCAATTTCTCTCCCTGCTTTCTGAGTCCATCAGAAGAAACAGGAGCAGCCAAGGTGAACATGTAGTTTGGAATCCCATTCACTAATAAATATTACCTAGGTAACAAAATTCCTACAATCAAGGTTCTTGTTCTCTAAGAACCTTTAATTGATTCCAGTTTTCTAATTAATCTGAAAGATACAACCTGAGGTAGCAAACTGGTAAGAAATGCAGAATTACCCAATAAGGAACAACTCTAACAGGTTGGGATAGGGGTTCAAGCACATCAAATATGTTAACGCAGTCACTGCATGATAATATGTCCTACTCAAATAGTTTTTAAACTGCTACCTTGTGGGGTTTTTTATTTTTTGCTGTTTGGGATGGCGGGGGGGGGCTTTGTTGGTTTCTTTTCTTTGTTCTGGGTTTTTTTGAAAAAAAGGTGCTGAAAACCAAAACATCAGTGGCTGAGTTTCTGAGGAGGAGATAAGAAAAAAAAATAGGAAATAAAAAAGATATTATGTACTAAAAAAACCCAGAAGGTTAGGAACCAAGTAGCTTTGTGATGCTTTTACCTTAAAGATCAGAACGGGAGTTACACTTTAGGTCTTAGGTGAAATGAGTTTGACAGATTAGGTCTGGTTACCAGCTGTCAGTGAACTACATCAAAACACAGCACATACATACACAGCTTACTACAACTAACTGTTCTCTGCTCCAGACAATTTCCCTCTGGAGCCGACACGAAGATAAATGAACTCCTGTCCCCAGGGACAAGTGTCCCTCAATGAGGCAAAACAGTGCGTGCTCAAACGCACCACAGTGCGCTGCTCTTCTTGACTGTCACAAATAGAACCAGAGGCCTGTGCTTCCCAGAAGATAAATGTGGGCACTACTGGAACCAGGACATCACTAAAGAAGGGGTTAGGCAGGGAAGAAACCCCTAGAAATCCTAAAATCCCAGAAATTTTCTGTTAATAGGACCAAAAAAAAAAATAATCTCACTTTTCTCAGCAGGGGCGATTCTTCTCTCTTCTGCCTGTTGCCTTGTCCCCGATTCCTGACTGTATTTCAACAAAAGGCAGGATTTCTTGTGAAAGTCTGGCATAAAGCACTTTCTGAGAAGCTAAATTATCTCACGTTCCCTGCTTTTCTTTTTATTGTTTTGCCTCTTTATCTTCCAACCCCTCCCCTTCATCCTGCTTTTGCTATTCACCACAATTTTGTGAAATGGAACCAAGCCTTAGCCATCCTACTGATGTTTGCCCTATCACTCACTAGATCACACCAGGATATCCTGCAATTCCTTTCCTTAAAATTGATTCCATTAGGAACAATTCTCTCAGAAGTTTGCTGTTGAGCATATTTGCTAGCGAGTATTTTGAAAGAGTAGCCACTTTAAACACAAAACCATCAGTTCTGTAGTATTTTTCAACTTGTCTTACCTAAATGACACTGCTTTGCATTCAAAGTGTAATCCATGATCAAAAAAGTCAAAAGCCACAGTAATGAGATTTAAAAAAACAGGATTTCTCTCTAAAAAAAAAAGTGTCATCTGCACAAACACCTCAGAGAACCCCCCAGGAAATCCCTAGGATCTCTGAAATGTTTCTTGAATGCCATTAACATCCAGCATCTTCATACTTGCAAATACCCATTTCTGGATAAAAGCTAGAAAGTTTTTACTAAGTGTGAAAGAAACTCTATCAGGAGAAGTACAGCACATGCTTCGTATCCATACTTGCACCTATACATAGATATTTGTTAGCAGTTTAGTAACTGGGTCCCTTGTGAAATCGATCCTTACAATATTGTTTTCATTTCTCCAGTCATTGTATCAAGCAAGGGACAGATGATCTTACATTTGAACCACTGCAGACAAAGAATTTACTCAAATCTGCCTGCAGACCCTGAGAAAGCACTCCTCGGTCTTGTCCTCTTGCCAACACATAGCAAAATTACAATGACTCTGGATGCCAGCAGTGGCACAGTCCAGAGAAGCTGCAGCCCTGCTCTGCAATTTCCTCACACAAGGCTCTCCACAAATTTCCCTCTTCCCTATGAATTTTTCAAGCTATACACAATTTTCATTGGTGAAAGAGAGCATCATTATACAAGCCTACAACTAGGGCTCTCACTAGCAGGGCTGCAGAGCCTCCAACTAGTTAGTAGCCTTTTCTACCTCCTTAAGTACATTTCCCAAATGTAATTGTTTCAGAGACTCCCAGCTGGATAACTATGGTTACACAGCTTTTGCAAATGAAACCCACAGGTTATGCAAACGAAACCCTCCCTGTAGCTCAGTGCATTTCTGTTCACCCACAGACTAAAGCAGAGAGCTCTTCTCCCCCAGTGGCTCTGCTCATCTCCAGTTCTGAACAAATCACTACGCAAACAGCCCCAGGGAAGCACTTTACCCTTTACACCAAGACAAGAGAGCAGAAGATGCCAGAGCTTGAAACAGACTGAAAGACACACATTACCAACTATTAATATTTGGATCTAACAGGTGATAGACCAAGTTTGATAACAAAAGGATACATCATTACTTAAGATAACAGAACCTTTTAAAATAGGCTACTCTATAGCACTGTGGCTGAAACGCTTCCTGTTCAGGTAATCAACCAAGTCTTGAGTTCCCAAGCAGAGTCCTTTGCATCCCTCTTTTCATGTAATTAGATAAATACTGAGTTTGAAACTTCCTATTAACATATACTTTCCATTTATACAGGACAGCAATTCCTGACTCAGAGCAGTTGCTGGTTTTTATCCTCTTTTTAGTTTGATCCACTCTTCAGCCACCTCACCTTTCCTACCACACAACACCCATCCTGCACTTTCACGCTCTTTCGTCAATTAGACTTCAAAACTAGAATCCAGGTGTTTGTGCCCAACATTTTCTTTGCCTTATTACCAGCACAATTCCTGCCTAGGTGAAGGTTTGATTTTGACTTTCATCCTCACGCCATAACTCAGGGCACGTTCATTACTAAAGTTTCAAATTTGGCCTGATAATTTAAACAGGTGCCGGAGGCATAAAGCTGACCTCTAATTAATAATGAAAGCCAGAATTCTGGATGAGATAAGGACAGCATGAGTTTGGCAGCCCACAATGGATAAAGGCATCAGCAGAGCAAACACTATGACAGGGTTCAGGATTAGCAATGCAAGTATTTTCTCAGCATTCAGTGACATAGGAGGTTATGTTATCCAAAAAAGACACTATCCCAGACACACAGGTGGTGGTCACTGATACACACAACACATTTTGTCATTCCCAAAGAGGTGCATGCTTATTTACGTAAAGAAAAACTGCTTGAAACACTGTGGCAGGTGATGTTTTTTTGTTCTCTAAATTCAGCACCTCTGGAAGGCAGCGACAGGGTTAACAACTTTGCACCTTCTCAAACCATCAGGCCACGTGCTGGATGAGCTGTGTCACACAGCATCCTGCCAGTCTTATGGATATACAGATCACCTGCTTGCTTCAGCCCAAGTCTGAAGAATCAGCTTGACTGGGACAAAAGGAGGGCACTAAATGTTGTGCACACTCACACGTGAATTATTGAGTGCCTTCATTCAAAGCAGTCTCTTCAGGCACACAATTTAACAAGGGTGGGCTGGCAAATACAGGCAGGATACACAAAATCGCTGACCTAGAAAGCGGGGCTCGCTCCATGACAGTCGGTGGCAACAGTTTGAGAAGGAACCTTTGAAAAATTCCATTTGAGGACAACAGGACCTGGCAGCTGTCAGCCCTGGTAGTCAAGTCAGTGGGGAGAAAGGCTTGGCCAGCCATGTCAGGCCCTTGCCAAGCTGTGTGGGGCTAAGGCTCCAGCCAAACCTTTCAGCACACTGGACATAATTAATGCAGAAAAGGCCCTTTGCCCTGCAGCAGCCCGAGAGGGGCTGATAGGGAAGCACAGATATTGCCCTAATTTTATTCCTGGCTTATTTAGTTCCATGCATTATGAAATTAGGTACTTGCAAGGGTCCAAGACATAAAATATATTATTTCAGTTTTTGCAGGAACTGTGAAAGAGCCCAAAGCATTTGTTTGTTGATAATAACTAATGTAAAAACATGTACAATCTTCACTGAGTTTTTTTTTTTTTTTACAGTAGAAAATACCATCATTTTCTGGAGACTGACATGAAAGATTCCATTAACAGAAGATCAGAAATTGGTGTTGCAACAAAACCCTGCCTTTTGTAGGCATGTCTTCAGGAGCTGTAGGAATATGCATCATGTGGTAAGATGCTCTGACAGCGGGTATCCAGGTTTTAGCTTTAGCAGCTGGTTAGGAGTGCAGGCATCCTGTGTAGGTGAAGGTATACAGGTGAAGGTGTGGATATCTTTTTCAGTGAATATTTAGAATGGAAGCCTAGCTGAAAAGGTCCCAATTATTCTCAGGAGAAACCATCCCCTCTCAACCAAATATGCAGAACGCTTATCTGAGACACCTGCCACCAGGTGCTTAGGCCCTGCTTAATCTCACCTAGACTCAGCTATCTAACAGTGTAATCTATCTCCCTTTGTAGGCAAGGGGCAGAGTTAGACTTCAAGATGCACCTAGGTACCCATCCCCTACTGGGCATCAACTCATCTCTTTGAAGACCAAAGAAATTCAGACAATTCACTTAACTTAGACACACAAGTCCCAGGCTTGAGCTGTCAGATGGAACTAACCCCATGCTTACCATTTCATGGGATGAACCTCTTGGCTGCCTCTAAACACTTCAGCTTTTCTTGGCCAGTCGTAAAGGTGTGTTGCAAATAATGCAATCAGATTTTCTCTCTTTCAGAAATGCACTGCCAATATTCACCCCCTTCCCCTGCACCCAGCTGGGCACGCTCTCCTCAGTCCTCCCTCCAGCAAGATGCCAGCATTGACTCAGCGTCTGCCAAACAGCCCAGCTACAGCTTTGCTGCTCTGGTGGAAGATTTGGCCTTTCTCCTGCATTCTTTCTAGGCATCCATGTAAGAGACTTAGAACGGATGTTGGGGATTAGATGCACATAATACCTCCAAAAGGATGGAACAGAAAGGAATAGATTAATGCAACTAACCACATCACACCAGTGCAGGCCGAAAACATTCACCTCAACAGACAAAACCAGTAGCAGCAGAGTGTGGGTGATTTGTGGCTGAGAAGCAGCTCAGCATAAGTGATCTAAATCACAATGATTTAGATGTTCTTGATATCTAATCTTACGTCGTACTGAGGACATTACAGTGAGACTCCGAGCATCCAATTCTAATTTAGCTACAGTTGTACACATTAACTTCTCTACAACATTGCTTCTGTTTTCCTGCTGCCAAGCCTCGTGTCCCTTCCCAATACACCACTATGAGGGACTTTTTTTTCTCTTTTCAAATCACAAATCAGACACAGCAGTTTGCTGAATCAAGAAACTCTCTTTAAGGAAGGCAATAGATTTTGAGCCTCTAGAGTATTTTGGGGTCACATTTTCTGGCTTTCCTCCACAGCAATGAGGACCACAAATATACATTAAAATGAAAAAAAAAAATAGAACAAGCGAAAGAAAATTAGAGTGGAATCACTTGCCTCCAGCATCTGGCTCTTGAAGAAAAACACACATGACCACCATTTTTTCATTACTCCCCCACTCACAAGATCCTTACTACTCTTTACTAGATGGAGGGTCTTACTAGATAATTCACAGAGCTCCCTGTCTGCCAAGCATATTTGGGGCCATATAATTTTACCCTTTGATTAGAAATACTGTTTTTATCTAAGGATGTGGGCACGCTTACCAGGTCATCATTTCTTTTGGGAGGTTGTGGATTGCAAGCTGTAGTTAGCAACAAACTCTGCCTGGTGTTCTGCTAGCTAAGTAATGCTTAAATAAGAGTGATATCAAAGTGATAAATATGAGCCCTCTCTGCTTTGCTCTTTTCATGGCCTCAGTCTACATTTTATGTCAAAAAGTACTGTGAAGTATTGTAGATAGTGCTGATAATGAGAACTAAACCTATGGCTGCCTAACATTCTCATTATAACGTCTTATTTTCAGTCATTTATAACTTTGCCAAAAACAATGCCTCAAGCTGGTTTAAAGGAGGAGGGGATCAGTAATTAAGTTAATCTGTTCCTGAGAGCATCAAGGAAAACTAGTCTTTAACATGATATTTAGAGAAAAGGGAAAAAAAATAAATTTCAGTGATTTCTTTGAAGCATCCATACATTTCACTGCTCCAAAGCTGGCATTCATAAGTTTGTAAAGGTCTGTCCTAAAATAAAGTAAGTTTCTTCTTCACAAAGCCATAAAGGCAAAAAACCTGAAACAAACCAAAAAAAACCCCAAAACCAGCAACCAACCACAAAAATCCTTGAAATTATTTACAAGAAGCAAGGGTCACAGCCAATGGGGAACATGCTCTAGGACCATGATCCAGACATCTGAATTCTGAGTTAGCTCAGTTGCACTGAGCAGGGTCACCCATCCATCCCTAATTCCTCAGCAAAGGGAGCAAACAGCAAATCAGAGGAAGAAGGGGTGGGTTAAACAATGAAGAGCTTGAGGGGCAGTAATATTTTAAAACATGAAACTCTGGAGTCCCTGCTCCTCTTTCCCAGCTGCTCGCTTTGCACACTGGTATGCAAATTTGTGTAAATCCATGCAAATGCAGGACCCACTGCGTTCTGCTCTCTGGGTGCATCCCGGCACGCTGAGCTCCCCCTCCCCGCCAGGGCCAGGCTGCAGCAGCACCTCTCTGCCTTCCTGACCACCAACCCCACACTCAGGAGGACGGGGAGAAGCTGCAGCACCCTGTCATCGTGGCAGGCTGTGCCAACATGCCGGGGAAGGGGAGATGTGTGGCAGTGCACACAAATGCACTTTTCCAAGGCTAGCCACTCACACAGATGCCCTGGCTTTGTGCTGGGCTTTGACTGCCTGCACTGGGGAATCAGTTCCCTGCAGCCAGGGAATGTTTGTAGTTTCTGTAGTGAGGAAATGTACCCCTTTTCAGAGGTAACTGAGGTTTTTCCAGGTTAACTGAGGTTGTGCAGGTTGTTTTGGGGCGTTACACCCCTCACCTCTGTACCTGTGTCAAGGGGGCTGCAGGCAGCCCTTCTCCAGCCACCTCTCAGACTGCCTTTGGCACATCCTCACAGCTTGGCTATGCTGACCATGGACTGTCTCAGCCACCCAGTGCACAAACCAGCCCTAAGAAACACCAGAAAGCTAAAGCTGCTTCTCCTCTTGCTGTCCCAAAGCAAACTCAGCTTCCCCTCAGTGAATTCTGTTCACACAGGTAATGTGGATCCCACACACTGAGAGTGCCTCCTCCACGAGCCAGCTGCTTGCTCCTGACACTCCGTGACAAAACAAGCCTCCTACCATGGACTCTTCACCTCGCTCCTCACCACTGCAACACCAGCTCTGCATGTACATTCTCTTCACTTCCAAATTCACAGCAAGAGAAACAACCCCCAAATCACAAAGGCTGGACTAGGACAGAGCTTAAATTAATTAATGGGTAGCTCCAGCTACTCACCCACGCCTTCCAACCCAAGGGCCTCAGATGAGGTACTTCACGAGCACCCATTTCCCCTGCTGAAGAAAACATAAAATAGGACCATGAATTTAATTTGCTCACATGGGCCTGCACAGGACTTAGACCCAAAAACCCCTTTCCTGCTCAGGATCCCAGCTCCCTACCAATATAGGTATCAATATGGCCCCCCACAGCTTATTTCACTCTTGTCTCATCACCAGCCTCACCCCCACAACTGATTCCACTTTTGTCGGAGCTCCCAGGTGACTCCCTTGAGAAGGTTTCAGCACGTTTTCAGGTTCAGGAAGCTCATGTCGATTTCCTCTACATCTTTATCTGAAGTTTTAATATTCTGGTACCAAGATTCTCATTTGTCCTTCTGTAATTTTTATCATCTCGATGCTCAGTTGCTGTGAGCTTTCATTTTTTGGCAACATTGATAAAGGGCTTGCTTTGTAAAAACAAGTTTTATTCCCCTTATAGTTGTAGAAGTAGGGCAAGCATGATTTAAATGCAAGAAATACTATATTAATTGTTTCTTTTGGTGAGCAGCAAGTAAGCATAGGAAACATCTATCTGGGTATTTATGCAGAATATTTTGCTGGAGTATCTGAGCAACTACAAATCAAGCCAAACACAGAAAATCTCCTCGCTTCTCTAGGAATTGGACCCCTTGCTGCTTGCCTATTTTTAGTTTTAGCTGTTTCCATTGTGCTTTTTTAAGTTTAAGAAAGCAACAAAATAATGTTGTGCAGTATTTTCAGCCCAATTCACAACCACCTATCTTGGTCTTAGCTGTGGTACTGTTTAATTTAATAAGTACATTATAATTTTCCTATTTTATTTTCTATTACAACCATTAATAAACTTGATAGAAGCTGCAGCATGAACAAGTATTTGAGCTGGGATTAGCTTTGCTGCAGTTTTGGATAGGTGTAAATTTTTTGGCATAAATGGAAGATATTACACAAAGACAAAAAAAAATCTCTTTTTGCAGGAATAGAGATGTATCAAATCAGTGGCTGACTTATGAATGAAGTAGAGATATTTTGCAAGTTTTACAAGCATTGATTCAGTGAGCATGTTTTTTCTTTCAAGATTTCCAGCTCTACCTTGCAGACAAGGGCAAGCATAGATAAGAGCCAGACTTGAACTTTGAACCTTCTGAGGCTCAGATATCAAAACTTCCTATTTTATTTCCCTTTGTTTGAGGCTCCTCTGATGAGACACTAAGGAAAGTATGTTGTACTGTTCTCTAGTCTGTCCTTTGACAAAGACTATAACACCACACATACAGAGAGGTATAAATAAAACAAAGAGAAAAATTAACTTCCTGGAAGAAAAACTCCTGACTGTCCTCCCAAAATTATGTGCCAGCCCTGACCCTTTGTATGCATTAAGACATCCAAGCCTTTTAACTTCATGAAAATCTGTTTAGATAGCTTACTCTGAGGGCAGATTTATGTCCAGAAAATTTGGAGTTGCTTACCAAAAGGATGAGAGTCATTTATTTTCCTG